>CM037476.1:7268619-7643619 GCA_021014325.1 Plazaster borealis | reverse complement strand
GATTGGAACTGCCACTACCTATACCAGGCAGGCTTGGTTGTCTAGTGGTAAGATATCTGCTCTTGAATGGCAAAAGGTTTGAATCTCACCCAAGTAATATGCCTGTGGATCTTGCTCACAGAACTTGGGAAAGTTCTGTGCTTAGTTTGCACACACCAGTGTGTGAATAAAACCAAAAAAATGTTCTTTAACTATCCCTGAAGCAAATCATCATCCATCTTGGCCTATCCCATCATAAACAACGATGAGTTCGGCGTCTGTCACAATCATCAATGTAGGTTTGAGAACAGACTGATTGCCCTGAGTGGATAGCTGAGCACCAGGAGGAGCTATCCAGTGCAACAGTCTCCCAGGTGGCAACCGGAATGTTAAAAGCAGTCATGTCTCGCTGTTGGACATCCTTGAAACGCAGCCTAGGGCGGCCATGAGGACACGGGGCATCAGCCAGTTCACCATAGAAGATTTCCTTGGGGAGGCGACCATCATCCAGTCTGGAGCAAATATTTGACATCTATTAGGATTGGAAGATGTTGGATTACTGTGATGGTGACAGGGTTGTTGGGTAGGGAGGAAATTAGCACACCTCTGGATCTACCAACTGTGATTTTTGAAAATATTCAGTATTTAAAAAATATGTTGAGATGGGGAACCAAAATTTGTAGTGTATAATCATAAATAATCCATTTTTTATTCAAATTGCACTTTTTGGACATGGTGGTGGTTAACACCATTTCAGGGTGAACCTATGTTTTTTCACACTGGAGGTGCTGTTAAGAAAATGAATGACCACAAATAACGTCAGATCTGAAGACGCATAATTCATGACAGAAGAAAATCAAGAATGTTTTAGAGACCCCTATGAATATTTCATCCAAACTTTATGTGCCAAATGAGAGGTTAAATTGTACTTTCTCATGTTTTGGTCAAGATGAATTCAATGGGGGTGTAAGGCAAATTTGAGAGTAGTTGAAAAAAAATTTCATCCCTTATTATTTTATATTTTTTAGGGGGTGGTTGCAATGTCTTTCTCACCTCCATGGGTGAATTTTTTGTAAGGAATGATTTGGATCAGCAGCTGGACTTGGGTTCTTGTGACGATGGTCATCTGAATAACAATTCCATTGAAGTCCTGAATGTTACTCTTAAGTTTGACCAAACTGTGTAGTATGTATTGGTTTATCATACTATGTGTGTAATTTTGCTTCTTGTCAGGAGCCCTTGTCAGGTCAACCCTTAGATCAATACTGATCCTTCAGGGTGTGTTTTGCTTCTTGTCTGGAGCATCATGGTTTAAGTTGAGTCAGCAGCTGGATTCAGATTCTTGTGGCGATGGTCATCAGAATAATGAGTCTAAGTCCTGACTTTATTATCTTAAACAGCTACTTGAATGATTTTTTTATAACGGGAATACTATTTAAACTTGTTTATAATGTGTTTGTTTATCATTTAAATGTAATTTTGATTTTTGTACACTTCTGAATTTTTCGTAATTATCGATCAAAAAATTAGGCCCCAACCTCAAGGTTTTTAAAAACTAGAAACACTTCTGGCGTTGACGGCGTGCGTCAAAATGACAATACTTTGACGTCATGTGTGGGATGTTGCTTTGTTATACCTCCATGCTGCAACAAAGCGGCTATACAAAATGGAGCTCCCACATATGACGTAACATTAGTGATGACGTAACAGGGCTTTTCGCAAATCTTTCTGAAAAGCACCGGAGAAGGGTATTCAAAATGATTTTTTTTAAACAGTTTAAATCTGTTATATCTCATGTGAACTCAATTTCCCTAATAATTGAAAACATTTTAAATGAATTACAGCAAAAATCACTTGTTGCCATTTTCGTTCAAGTAGGTCTTTAAGTTTGACCGACCTGTCTGATCGTATATTATACTATGTGTATATTATAATATTGTTGTCAGGAGCACCATGTTGTAGTGGAGTTAGCAGTTGGATTCAGATTCTTGTGGCGATGGTCATCGGAATAATGAGTCCAAAGTCCTGACTTCAATATCTTAAGTTTGACCAACCTATCTGGTGGTATATCATACTATGTGTATATCATTATTATTGTCAGGAGCACCATGTTTTAGTGGAGTCAGCAGCTGGATTGAGATTCTTGTGGCGATGGTCATCAGAATAATAAATCTAAGGTTTGACTTGCATAAACTTTAGTTTGACCAGCCTGTGTGTTGGTGTACTAATTTAGCACAAATCTACAGATCAGAGGATTAATGGTATCATGCATGATTGGATAGGATCATCAACATTATAAATATCATCACAATCCTTCTTGTACTGCAATATTCCTTTTGCCAGCTTCTTTTCTTGCGCACCAGGTTGGGGAATGGCCTCCCTGCGCTGTGGTACTATGCCGCCTGCGAACCAAGGGTTGGCGGGGTCCAGAACCCTTAAATTGCTGACTCGACGGCGGGGTACGCACAGTGATTTGGTCAGACTACGATTTGGTGTTTGGGTGGTTATGTTGTTAACAAATGTCTCCAAAAGACAGAAACTAAAACTCATCTGATAAACTAAAATATATAATAAAAGGCTAATTGATAAAGCATATGCCTTTAATCCTCTGAAACACATAAGTACCCTTGGCAGCAAAAGACTGAATGTAATGCTGTTCATGAATGCTCTTTCATCACAAAACTTTTGTGGACATCCCTTGTGTCTTATGTCTAATCTCTGTACATTAGTTAGTAGAAGTGAGAACAGTATTTTCCTCAATCTTTGAAAGTCCTCTAGCTTTAGGCTACTTGTTTGTAACAAACATGTCACAATGCCCTAAAGTTTCCAATGCATCCAGCAATGTTTCACCAAACCAAAATTAAAAATTTAATAACAAAATAACTTTATGGTACAAAATAACTATATGGTGTATCAGAAAAATGAAGCATTTTATAAATGTTATTAAATTATTGGGTATAATTTATATGTATAGTTTTATTAAAAGTACTGTCCAAAGGTGACAAGGTTACACGTTTGAACACCTTGGTATTTTGGACACTTACACAAAATTGTTGAACTTATAGCTACTTTTGTTGCAGTTTTCAGCATTAATTAAAAATATCTGAAAAGTGTTTCTGGGCCCTAAATAATAAAAAAACATTATTTGAATATTTTATTAATTTTGTATTTAATGTAAAGCCTTAATTTGTCTTATTGATTAAAATGAGTAGTTTATGTTGTTGGATTCGGGGGTTATTTCAAAGACTTATCTGCAGGGTTTCAAGTCATTTGGCTTGTTGGGGGAGGAGGGAGGAGATTGCTCAGCAGTCACTTGATAACTGATCCTTGCAGTGTCAAATCAGATTGCAAGATTATTGGTTTTTGTTTTACCCATACACTGATGTGTCTTGAAATAACAATTCCATTGAAGTCCTGAATGTTATTCTTAAGTTTGACCAAACTGTGTAGTATGTATTGGTTTATCATACTATGTGTGTAATTTTGCTTCTTGTCAGGAGCCTTTGTCAGGTCAACGCTTAGATCAATACTGATCCTTCAGGGTTGTGTTTTGCTTCTTGTCTGGAGCATCATGTTTAAGTTGAGTCAGCAGCTGGATTCAGATTATTGTGGCGTGGTCATCAGAATAATGAGTCTAAGTCTTGACTTCATTATCATAACTTTGACCAACCCAGATGGCGGTATCATACTACATGTATGTGTACATTTATATCATTGTCAGGAGAAGCATGTTTTAGTGGAGTGAGCAGTTGGATTCAGATTCTTGTGGCGATGGTCATCAGAATAATGAGTCCAAAGTCCTGACTTCATTATCTTAAGTTTGACCAACCTATGTGTTGGTGTAAGTTATCCAATAGATCGGTACTGATCCCATGGGTGTGTTTTCTTGTCTGGAGCATTACGTTTTAGTGGAGTCAGCTGCTGGATTCAGATTCTTGTGGCGATGGTTATCAGAATAATGAGTCTAAGTCCCGACTGCCATAGTATGAGGTTTGACCAACCTTTCTGTTGATGTATTAGATACAAATCTTCATCATACTTTGTTTGACCTCTACATTTAGGTCATCTCATATATCAACACTGATATCTTGCAACCTTTGGAGTATGGTTTAATATGCTTGTTATCATAAACATCATGTTTAAGATCAGTCTTAACTTAAATATGATGCTCCTGACAACCAAGAAAGACCTGGATTCAGATTCTTGTGGCGATGGTCATCAGAATAATAAATCCAAGGCTTGATGTTCATGAGCTTTTAGTTTGACCAACCTGTGCGTTGATGTATTATTTTATCACAAATCTACAAAGCTTAACGACTGAAATGTTTGACCAGTACGTGTAGTTCATAACTAAGATCCACTCTGATCTAACATCCATGGAATGTGATTTTCTTCTTGTTTGGAGCATCACTGTTTGTCAGCAGCTGGATCACAATATGGAGTCCAAGTACTGACTACATGTACTTTCTTGTAGTACATGAAAGAGTTGTCTTTAATAGTATCTCCAAGACACATTCTATGGCAATAGATGACTTCTCTCTATCCAGTAGGAGAGATGAGGACATGAGAGAGCATGTCATAATTGCTGTAGAACTCTGAGAAGTAATATTATAATTCATCCATAGCTTGTGGCAAAGAGGGGGGCTAATACTGAGCATATTAACTCCAAAAAAGTGTTTCTATTACTGTTATGCTCAAATTAGTGTTCCTTCAAAATCTGGAATACCCATATAAAAACAGTTTGAGAACTGGAGTGAATCTACTCATCCAGAAACTAATTTTGGACCATCCCTAAAAGTAGTCTCTTTAATTGTTAATACGGATCACTAAACATGGTTCTCAATACAGCCATATCCTCTTGGTAAGTGATGATGTTTTGGAGGCAGAGGTGAAATGTAAATGAATGGTATCATGTACATAAACATTATTGTTACACTGCACTACTGGCTCCAAAACTGTATCACTCCAACACGATTTAGCAAATCTTGATTGAGTTTAAGTTTGTTATTTATGATGGCAGTTCTTCTATCCATTATGAATCAGTGTTTGAATATAAAATAAATCTATCAAAGATTAATGATATGTCATCTAAAAACAAACTGATACATTTTAGATTTTTGAAACACAGCCATATCCTCTTGGTAAGTGATGATGTTTAAGAGCCAGAAGTGCAATGTAAACGAATGGTATACGTACAATGAACATGTACATGGGTGACTGCTCTATATTCCGACACTCCTATGTTCCGAATAACCCCTCGTGATTTACACGCTAGGGTTAGGGTTTGGGTTAGGAAAATACACTTTCGGTGTTGGAACATAGGGGTGTCGAAACATAGGGGTGTCAGAACATCGGTGTGTAACCTGTACATGCACAATCCTTACACTGCCCTTCCGGCTTAAAACGTCATCACTTACATGTCCCAACGGGATGGAGCATCAGTTTGTTATTTGTGATGGCAGTTCTTCTATCCATTATGATTCAGTGTTGAATAGAAAGCAAATCTATCATGATGTCATCTAAGAACAAACCAAAACATATGAGGTATTTGAAAATTAGTTATCAAAATAATGAATGTTTATGAGTGCAATGTTAAAATAAATTAATGATTTAAAATTTATGGAATGTTCCATTCAGGGAGGCAAATGGAACATTCCAACTTTCAATAGAAGATCAGTAGATCTTTGTCATTTGATTGGAGGGTAAAACTATAAGAATAAGTAAACTGTACACGATTGTAATTTGGCAACCACCATACGAGGGCGGTTTGCACTGCAGTGTAAAACGCTTGGTGTGGTGTAGCTTCCAATAGTCAGAAATGGATGGAACAAAAATGGCTTAGGCCATGTAATGGTTTGATTGAATGCTGCATGACCTACACTCTAAAAACTCCCGGCTCAGAATTGACCCGGATTCCGGATCTCAGGGGACCTGACCCATTTCTGGCTAAGGTTGATCCGGAAACTGGTTTAACAAATTTGATTTAGATTTTGCATCAGTTTGACACAGATTGCGGGTTATACTGACCCATAAATGTGCCAAGCCCCCTGTTACCCAGAGTCCCAGACAGTTCTGACTGGGAGTTTTAGAGTGTACAATTCTGATTGACAAAGTTAGCTGTGTTGTAAATAAATCTTAAAACCCTTAATGTTGATTTATTTTGTAAAACATAGTATTGTTTTTACATGTTTGATGTAGCCCTTGCATCTAGACATAAACATGATACTATTTTGGATCAAAAAGGGTTCAACATTAAACTATCCGGTTAGTCTATCAATGAACTTGGTTCTCTATTGGTTTAGAACATTTATATGCAACCTAATTGTGACTTGCATTGTGATACTATCTAGGAAAATCTTCCAACTGATGAATTTGTTCTTGTTGTGTTGATACACACCAAACTATTATTAATACCCAACTCCTTACCAAACTGCTATTCACAAGAGTGTTTGAAGATGGAGTAAAACTCTGACAAAGTTTGGAAAACTGCACCGAGCTAAATTCCATGCATTTGAAATTGACATTTGCACAACATGAACAAGTTGCCTTCACTATGTGAAGGGTTTTGTAGATCACATCACATGGCTGTTTATTCCCTCTAAAGGTTAATACACTACAATGTATTCCACAGACTCACAGGTTGACTGAGTAATGATGTACTAGATGCATGGTTACAACGATCACTAATAACATTGCTTTTTTATGCAATGCTTTTTGGTGAAGTTTTGTATTATACGTCAAGTAGATGCATCAGAAAAAATCTTTCCCCTCTTCATTCTGTGATAAAAAACATAACAAAAGCCTAACTTGACAGGAAACAGTCGATTGTGTTGCTTTGCAATAAAGAACAATTTGAGGCGTTTTTAAATAACAAAACATTCTCCATTCTGTACAAGCTGTATCTAATAGGCCGGGTCTTATGCATGGGACGTCATTTGAGAAGGACGCCCTTGCCTAGAGGTCAAAAGGAGGATGTTCATTGGCCAATCATGTGCGCCGCGTGTACAAATCTGTGCGTTTCCATTGTTTCATCCTCGGCTTTCCTCTAAGATGGCGGTTTGATTACGTCAATGCTCTATTGTCAAGTTCTCATGTATGGCATGACTCAAAATCTGACTTTGTTCCTGAAAGCAAACTGTGAACATACATTGTGTCTTGCTCTTTATCTTATTCACAACATTTTTCTTCCATCTGTTAATCTCAAAATTGTCAAGACCTCGTTTCCCCACTTTTTAAAGTCATTTTATCTTCTTGCTCTACAGTTTCTTCAAGACCTTGTCTCCCTCCACTGCATCTTTATTCAGGACAGTTGTCTTCCTCCTCTTCTCATCTCATACAAGCTCTTCATTTTCCTCATTATTTCTTTCAAAACATTTATAAATATATAATAAATAATAACTGTATTTATAAAGCGCAAAATTGCCAAAGGATACAAGGCCAAAGGATATATTTATCTTCTTGCTCTTTGTGTTATTCAATACAGGCCCTGATGGTGGGCAGTATTACAACAACTAGACTGCTCGGGACAAATACAACATGGCTTGATATCATGATATTAAGAAACTAAGATGCAAGATCAATAGAAACTCTGTCCTTGTCTAGTGTAGAACTAATAATAGCAGTGTTTTTCCCATTTACCCAGACAATCAAATTATCAAACCAGTTAAATATACAATCCCTTAACTGGACAAAAGTGTTGAACAGTCATGTAGATTTTTGTCTATGAACAAAGAGCATGAATAAATGACGTCAATCTTCGCTTTTTAACACATTCAAACAACTTATGAAAATCCATTAATAAAAATACACCAATTACAATACCAATGGTTAAATCAGATTGTTGAAGAATTTGACCTCACGGTCAATTATCTACAAAGAAATTTATTTTTAGTCTCTTATCTGTTAAGATGGTTAATGCATAGTTGCACCAGGGCCCAACACAGAGCTGCTTAAGCAGAAGAGGGTTTTTTTCTGCTCAGCAAAATTAGGCTGTTAACCTTGTGATTTTGGTAAGCAACATTGTTCTGTACTTAGCTACTTGTTGTGCCGAAGCAGCTTAATGAAATTGGGCCCAGGTATTTTGGATCTTTGCTATACTTTCAAATACTCGGACTCACAACTTTTCCTAAACAAATTTACAGCTTCTTCCCATACCCTGCTTTTTAAATAATGCAAATAATTGGAAAATAACTTGTACTTTTTTTCCTCCATGTCAATATTTGATACAGAGGAGACTGATCAGCTTTGGGGAGTGTACAACTTGGCTTTGTTATTCTGCTGATTCTTCAACATCCTTCAACAGCATGCAACAAAACAGGAACCCCAAAAACTTCTCATTCATCGTTAACCTCAGTTGACCAAGCAGTCAGATTCCCTTATGCAGATGACTTATTCATTGCATCAACTGGAGTTATCTAATACATCATTATAAACTTATAAGGAACCTGGGTGTCTAGAAAATGACTTCATTTAGTCAAGGCATTGTACTTGTATAACGGCAGTTAATGCTGAACACATTTAAGAAATGTTCAAACCAGACTGATAAAAAAAAACCGAGTGGTGTCCCTGAAAATGTCCACCATCAGAGAAATGAATAATATTCTCAATATGGTAAATGAGTATGAAGTTAGAGAGATAACACGCAGTCTTAATCCTTGGTTTAAATCTGTTTCTTGGAGAACCATTTTTCGAAACCAATTTCTGGCTCTATGATGTACACTGCTTTTCAAAAATACATAAAACCTAAACAACCATCTGTGTTTGTTTTATTTTTAGCCTACAGTCCACTGGTATGAAAGTGAGTGCCTGAAGGGACAGATCAACCTGATAACTGGCATTTCAGTTCAGAAAGGAAGCAATATTCAAGATTATTGGTCTACTCAGCTCTGTCCCTCATTCAACTTGGTGTAACACAATAGAGGATGGGACATTAATAGTCTGACCCCATTTTGGTACGAAGACATTTATTATTGGTTATTGCTAATGGACACAGGAAAGCTAACAAAGAAGGTGGCAGCACACTAGGACTGATACAGTCAGAAGAGTTTATGATGCAAACCACAGCTGTACATTGAGAAAGTTGCAATAAGAAGTCAATTTCGCTCAAACAAAGTAATGCATGTGTGCTCACAGGGTGCCAGACTAGACTGCATATTGGGCATTTAGTGACCGATACAGGGCATGATGTACACCCCCCCCCCAGTCCCCATTGTGTCTTCATAGTGTGCTTGGAATCTCATGAATTCTTTAGAGGGTTTTTAGGGGGGTACATCTTTTTTTAAGAAGAACAGTGTTAAAGTGTGTTAAAGTATGGGAACATTGGGGGGGGGTCCTTCTGCCCCAAATCGGGCATAGTACAATATTGGGTTGTGCTATTTGGACCAAAAATGGTGTCCAGCAACCATTTGACCAAAGAAAAATGGTACCTCCATGTCAAAACTCTTTCAATACACAGCTCTGGTGCAAACAAAGACATTTATTTCAACTCTCAAATCTGTTTTTAAAAAAAGACAAAATCTTCCCACACTTGGTATTCATAAAATGCTCACTCAATCAATTTCTTTGGAGTGTTTTTGTCGATGAAATCGTAACTGAAAAATGTCCTCATTAAAATATGCAAAGATAAAACCAAGTTTTAGTTGAGATCTAATTGTAGAAGTCTTTCGGTTGTCATGCTTGATCTAGTTAACTGTTGAAAAACTAAATTTGTATTTGAGTACACTCGCACATCAATAGACTGCTTCAAATTTCAAGACTCTTTGTGCATGTACATCTTCTGCATCCTGAAAAGAAAGTATATTTGGGGGAAATAACTTATGAAATAACCCAAGTAGTTACTGGGTTGTATCTTTGCATCTTCCACTGCTTTGTTTAAGGTCAAGTCAAATTGACAGTCAATAGTTTTATGATAGTTGAGATTTAATCACAACATTTTATGTTTGTACCTTTGATTCATTTTCGTGATATAATGTGCCAGTGTAAATTTTTGTGAAACAAAACTGTGTCTTTGTGTCTTTTATCTGTATTGTAATAAAGAAAATAAACTTGTGTCTGTTGTTTTTTTGGGTTTTTTTCATCCTTTATTGAAATAAAAGAAAAGAAATTGTGTCTTTGTGTCTTTTTTCTGTAGATAAGAATAAATCTGCTTTCTGTATGATTTTGCGGCACAGACCTTAATCACAGCAGTCATCTTGTATTTTCAAAGGTATGTGATGTAACTGAAACAGGAAGAGAAGTTTTGTCAAAGCTAAAGAGTCATTTTTTTAAATACAATTTTATTTATGAAATCAGTTCAGTGAATCAATGTGCAGTGTGGCGATTAAGAAAATTAAATGCACAGTAAACAAAAGAATGAATTGACTGAACAATGTGATGAAGGTCTGTTCGTAAACATCGATGACAAAACAAAGGGAAAGTACTTATCTTGCAAAAGCAGCATTTGAAAGTGCAAGTTTGTTATATAAACCAGAACAACACTGAGAAGGAGTTAATTTGTTTTTATTTAATACAAAAGTGTTGTCGAAAAACTGAGTCGATTTCATAAATAAATATGATAAAGATTAAAGAAAGTCAAATAACTTGATAGATCACTGGTCAATGATACTGTACCTTTCTTTACATTTCAAGTGCATTATTAGACAGAAGAGCACAAATTTTGGGGAGGTGAGGATGGGGGCAGCATTGGCCTGCCAGGGTGGGAGGGGATGGACGGTCGGATTTGTGATGGTTGTACATGGTTTCAATTGTGGGTTCATATATATTTTATTTGTCTTGCCTAAATGAACCCTATACATGCAAACGCCCCCCTCCCTTGGCAGGTTCGCATACTTGTATGCTCCATCGACAGCCACCAAAAGCCAACTACATGTATGAAGTTCCCATCAACCTCAGGCTGTGACGTATGCAAGTGACCACAATCATGTAAGTTATTATGGCGCCCTCTGTTGACTGCAGCCACCTTGTTTGTACAATTTCAAATGTGATCAAAGCGAGGCTGCAATAAGGAAAAGTCCGTTTATGGTTGCTTTCGCATGAAGAAAAAACTTTGCAAACTTGTTTATCTCACCGGGGATAGGTTCCTTCAGAATCTCACGGAGGGAACACGTGAACTGTAGCTGCAGTAAGAGTGACTTAAACAAAAGAGCAAAATACAACAATTTGTGAAATGGATTTTTATTGAGCTTGCAACTATTTGATAAACGCGTTTAATTGAATTAAGTTGTTAGACTTTTTACTTTAATTGTTTGCGTTTTGCTAGTCAGGCCTACACGTACTTCAAAAAATAACATATGGAAGAAAAACCATGTAGTTTGTTGGAACAAACATTTGGGAGTAGTATTTTCTAAGTTGATCATTTGAACTGAAGTGAAATGCAATGGAATAGAACCATCTGGAAGGATGGGGTAAAGTTGTAATTTTTTGAGAGGGGTTTTGCCGAGACAGCTACAGTACACGTGCTTCATCAATTGGTTATTTTCACATAATACAAAACGTGACATTTGATTTTATCACTGGTGTCACCTTTGTGGCACTTTAATCAATGGTTTACCCCTTTTTGGGGAAAAATCGAATTGTTTAGTTTTTCCACTTAAAATCGCTATTCCCGTCAACTTTGAGAGCATGCACATGGTTTATTGATGATCCCTTTAGAATTTCTTGGTTCGACAAAATTCGAAATTAGCATGTTAAAAAAATTCCATTGATAAGATATTTGATATAGTTTGAACCTATACGTGACGCATTGCTGCCACTTTCTTAAAAAACTAAACTAAAACAAGTGGTAATTATTTTGTTGAAAAAAAACCGAAGCAAAAAATATATAAAATCGTTTGACCAAAAATCAAACAAACGGTTGCCATGGCAACAGCTGACCCCGATCACAACTATGTTTTTTTTTAACAATATGCCCCAAGATAAATATTGAGGAAAATCCGAATTTTTGGTGGTGATTGGATGAAGCGTTAAAATGTTACGGGCGAAAATTTGAAAGTGTCGCTAGAGGGCCCACCACACTAAGACATAGGCAAATTTGCAACAAACTGATCATCATAAATCGTAGCCCACAATATTTTTGGAATAATAACTTTTTTGACTCATGCAAATTATCAAGAGTTCTGTGCATTAACTTTTTAGATTAATGTGAATATGTTGGCTTTGAAGTTAAGTCCTTTCTAATCGGTAAGTGGAGGTTTGCTTTATGAAAAATGGCAGCAGCAATATAAGTTTTGAAAACAAGACACGTTTTTTGTGGCGGTACTTTTTCTTGGTTATCAAAATTGAAACGAAATTGATAGATATTAAGACTGCCATCGTAACAAAATTTGCTTTCTAAGAATCGCACGCATTAAGTTTAACCCTATCAGGACCGGGGGTGACACTTTGTGACCTCTACATTATTTTTGCCAGTAACTTTTTAACACTGCATATCTGATCACCACAATTCTTTATTTTAAAAACTTTTTTCTGATCTTTATCAAGAGTCATAATAGTATAAAAGAAAGCCTTTATCAGGGGTCAACCGTTTGTTGGACCTTGGATCAATGGGTTTATTTCCTTTGTCATCACATTTTCTATTTGCTTGATTTATTTTCTTCTCAAGAAAGTGGAAGTGATGCTGTAAAACGCATTGTGGGAATTCAGAAAAGGCCGCCATATCCGACGGCAGTCTTGGATTTTGTGTTTTCAGCCGGTAATTAGGGGTTCAAACTATATCAGGTTTTTATTAATTGAATGTTTTTAACATTCTAATTTCCAACTTTTCAGGCAAAGAAATATTATAGAATCATTAAGCAGGCTTTATCATTGCACACTTGGCCCCTGTAGTTGGCAAATAAAACGGGGAATATCGATGTGTAAGTGGAGAAACTAATTCCCCCCCAAATGGGATTAACCAATTATTATAGCGCCCCCAACGGTGACCAAGCAATGAACTATAATGTCATCCATGTTAACCCCATCAGGACCGCGCTCTTTGAATTTACGGAGTCTGGGGGGGGGGCTTATTCTCTCCTCTCCATATTAAACCAAAACCTTTGACATAAAAGACAATTTCGGTAACTTATTGGCCCATTGGGGAAAGAAAAAAAAAGTATTAAAAAATATATATATAGTAGTTGTCCAAATGCTATAAATCGTTGCCAACTTCTCGTAATCAGTACTTTAGCACTACATTTGGGGTCACCGTTGGGGTGCTTTAATCAATAGGATAATTTGTTGCCCTTTTGAATGTGTAGCTGACCATTGGGAATAGTGATTCTACAAGTGTTAACCATAGCTGAAGGAATGGGGTTGTGGAAAAGTAATTGATGTCACCGCAGGTTTTTCAGATTCAATCTGCCGATAAATTTTCAGTTTTTCAATTATTTAACTCCTTTGACTAGGCCTTTTGGGGGTTTGGGTAGAAAAGTTGTTGTTGATGATTATCGTCTACTTATGGTCTAATAAATATCGCTCTATTTTGATAATGTTATAAAGTTAGGAGATACATGTTTACCGAAAACAAACTCTTCTGTTTAAAATCTTATTCTGGCAGTTGTTGATTGGGAATCATAAGGACTAAATTTGATTGTTTAGATATTGACTATTTTGTACTCTTGACTTTAGACTGTGTTGTTACCTCTTTATAAATGTAATTGTGTATCGTTTGGTCGATTATAAAATAGTTATATCAATTTTAGTGTTCAGCATTGGAACAAATGCTAGCTTGTTTTATTTAGTAATGTGTGGTAAATAAAGGTAAGGTCACACTGTAAAGTTGTGTAGTAGGTGCATCTTCAATTGTACATAAGGGCCTAGGCCTACATGATTTTAGGCTGTTTATTGTTTTAACTCATAATTTTCTTGATTTTCTTGATTTTCTTGATTTATTTATGTTGATTTAATTATGATGGTTTAATGTTGTTGCTAACGTTTGATTTAAAGTTACATTTATGTGAAATTTATTTTACTTTTTTTGTTTTGTTTTGGTTTGTGTTGTTGTTGTTGGTTTTTTTCCCTCTTTCTTTCTTTTTGGGAGGGATTTACACTAAATTTACCGAAAAGAAAATGTTTTCAACCCCAGGATGATAAGGACTCGGTCAAAATTGAAAGTATACATTTCTGGTTTCTACAAGCATGCCCAGAGCAGATGACATTCTAAATCATTTGACAACGAATAAAATTGAGATTGATGAGGTTTTGAAATTTACTTTGTGTTTGGTTGTATTTGTACGTGTCGTCGTGGGGATACAGGTTATCATTGTAATTGCAAACAATGGGTTTGTATCCCTACTAATGTGATGTTAATTAATATAGAATTACAAAAAGGGGCAGACTGTTTTGTTTCGAGCCTCGTTTTGATGGTATGGTTATTTATGTAATGGAAATGGAAATCTATTCAACGATCCTAATTCTCCCCAAGTGTTTATTGATAAAATGTATTTTTGTATTGTTCTCTTAAATAATGTTCCCTTCTTCAATGAAAGAAAGGTTTCTTGTAACGTTATTGTGTATGATGCCATGGTGCTTTTATTTAAATTCACGTCACTACAATATCCACATGGGGTAGACCTACATTACAATCAGATCGAGGCTAGGAGGAAAAACAATAAATTCTTTTGAGGAGGGCACTATATCAAAGAACCGAGAAGGGATATTGACGTTGGTGGCGTCTGGAAAGTCTCGTCTTTGGTGTAACAAGAGATAAGGTTGTGGGGTGGAATTACAACTGCTTGTGTTTTGATTATTGAGCAAGGACGTTTTGATGTTCAAAGACGTTTGGTATAAATCTACATGTAAAAATAGAAAAGGTGTAAAAAAGACAAAGAATACGATTCTTAGTGTGACTTTTGTGCTTGTTTTTTACTAATGTTTAATGTTTGCCTTTTGAGACGGCTGGCAAAAGAAAATCCGGCTGCCATTACACGCATTAGTGATGGATGAAAGAGTTGTATCAGAAAGACACTCCGTGATTCGGGGTGTGTGCCCGAATGTGTCTTGATTTTTAAAATGGTCGTTTTTAAAGGCATCGTACACGTTTGGTAGTTGTCAAAGACCAGTGTTCTCATTTGGTGTATCCCAACATATGCATAAAATAACAAGCCTGTGAAAATTTGGGCTCAATTGGTCATCGAAGTTGCAATGAAAGAAAAAACACCCTTGTTGTACAAATTTGTGTGCTTTCAGATAGGAATAAAAACTTCTTGCAAGAAGTTTGTATTATTTTAGTGAGAAATTACGTCTTACTCAAAGAACTACGTTACTTCAGAGGGAGTTTTATACTATCAACAGCTCTCTGTTGCTCGTTACCAAGTCAGTTTTATGCTAACATATATTTTGAGTAATATTACCAAACGTGTACAGTGCCTTTAAGATGGCTGGTATATAATAAGTCTGATGCAGTTACTAGGAGCAAGACGTAGGGGTGTATGCCCTTTTTATGTTTAATGTTTGTTTTTTTATAAGATATTTTTTAATTTTTTGTGATTTGTATCGTTGATGCACACTGGTAGGCAATTTTCATGTTATTAACGTGATGTTTATAATAAATTGAATTGAAATTGAATTGAATTGAATTGAAGACGGTTGCTATAATAAAGCTTTGCGTTGAAGGAAAGAGCATGGTTTGGGTTGTATGCTTGTATGTGTTTTGTGGTTAGGGTTAGTGTTTCTTTTATAGTTGTTTCTAAAACTCGACGGTTACACGAGGAATTCACATGGAGGAAAGATGTTAAGTAAGTTCGGAGTGTGGGGTTTGTTGTTTCAATTTGTTTCTAAGACGGTTGGGTATAAAACTCTGGGGGTAAATCTACTCCCAAGTTAATATATTTGTCAACGATGTTAGTTTATAACGATCACCGGTAAATATCAGCCATTATTATTCCTTCCCATAGTAATTATCATTGGCACATAATGAATGAAAGATGGAATATTTTTCCATGGAGAAAGTTTTTTCAAATGATGGGAAATAAGATTAGCCAGTTAACGGTGGAATGTTGATTTTGTTTAAAGTTTCAAAAATCCCTATGTGGAATAAATGGTGGATGGAGTTTGTACAAGCCAGGTGAAATTAATGGGGTTTTCGTGGAGGAGGTTACGGGGACAAAATGACTTTCTTTCTCAATATAATTGTTAAGTGTTGATATTATCCTAACTATTTCAAATAAGTGAATGAATATAAAGATTTAGGTGGTTAGCGGTGGGATGTTGTTTAATCGAAGTTTCAAAATCGCAAAGCACCTATTGAAATACTGTCCGATTGGGAAAACACTAGGTGAGCTTGGTGGGTTTTGGGGAAAGGGTTAGCCTACGGGGGGAAATTACCTTCTTTCTCAATCTGTTATTTTGAGTGTCAATTGTCCTAATTAAGTTAAAATAATGATTGAATATAAATATTTAGCTGGTTATATAGCTTCAAATCGCATCTACAGTGGAAATGCTGGCGTTTGAGACTGTGTAACAATTAAATACCAGATGAGTTTGGTGGGTTTTATGGAAGGGGTTACGGGGACAAAATGCCCTTTTTGTTCTCAATATAATTTGTGGGTTTATATTGTCTTAATTGACTTAAATTAATGATTGATTAAAGATTTTGCTGGTTAAAGCTTCAAACCACATCCACTGTGGAAATGTTGGCGTTTCAGACTCTATAACTGAAATACCAAATGGGTTTGGTGGGTTTTGTGGAGGGGGTTACGGGAACAAAAGGACGTTTTTGTTCTCAATATAATTTGCGAGTTTATATTGTCTTATTTAGCTTAAATTAATGATTGATTAAAGATTTTGCTGGTTAAAGCTTCAAACCACATCCACTGTGGAAATGTTGGCGTTTCAGACTGTATAACTGAAATACCAGATGGGTTTTGTGGGTTTTGTGGAGGGGGTTACGGGAACAAAAGGACGTTTTTGTTCTCAATGTAATTTGTGAGTTTATATTGTCTTAATTAACTTAAATTAATGATTGATTAAAGATTTTGCTGGTTAAAGCTTCAAACCACATCCACTGTGGAAATGTTGGCGTTTCAGACTGTATAACTGAAATACCAGATGGGTTTTGTGGGTTTTGTGGAGGGGGTTACGGGAACAAAAGGACGTTTTTGTTCTCAATGTAATTTGTGAGTTTATATTGTCTTAATTAACTTAAATTAATGATTGATTAAAGATTTTGCTGGTTAAAGCTTCAAACTACATCCACTGTGGAAATGTTGGCGTTTCAGACTGTATAACTGAAATACCAGATGGGTTTTGTGAGTTTTGTGGAGGGGGTTACGGGAACAAAAGGACGTTTTTGTTCTCAAAGTAATTTGTGAGTTTATATTGTCTTAATTAACTTAAATTAATGATTGATTAAAGATTTTGCTGGTTAAAGCTTCAAACCACATCCACTGTGGAAATGTTGGCGTTTCAGACTGTATAACTGAAATACCAGATGGGTTTTGTGGGTTTTGTGGAGGGGTTACGGGAACAAAAGGACGTTTTTGTTCTCAATGTAATTTGTGAGTTTATATTGTCTTAATTAACTTAAATTAATGATTGATTAAAGATTTTGCTGGTTAAAGCTTCAAACCACATCCACTGTGGAAATGTTGGCGTTTCAGACTGTATAACTGAAATACCAGATGGGTTTTGTGGGTTTTGTGGAGGGGGTTACGGGAACAAAAGGACGTTTTTGTTCTCAATGTAATTTGTGAGTTTATATTGTCTTAATTAACTTAAATTAATGATTGATTAAAGATTTTGCTGGTTAAAGCTTCAAACCACATCCACTGTGGAAATGTTGGCGTTTCAGACTGTATAACTGAAATACCAGATGGGTTTTGTGGGTTTTGTGGTGGGGTTACGGGAACAAAAGGACGTTTTTGTTCTCAATGTAATTTGTGAGTTTATATTGTCTTAATTAACTTAAATTAATGATTGATTAAAGATTTTGCTGGTTAAAGCTTCAAACCACATCCACTGTGGAAATGTTGGCGTTTCAGACTGTATAACTGAAATACCAGATGGGTTTTGTGGGTTTTGTGGAGGGGGTTACGGGAACAAAAGGACGTTTTTGTTCTCAATGTAATTTGTGAGTTTATATTGTCTTAATTAACTTAAATTAATGATTGATTAAAGATTTTGCTGGTTAAAGCTTCAAACCACATCCACTGTGGAAATGTTGGCGTTTCAGACTGTATAACTGAAATACCAGATGGGTTTTGTGGGTTTTGTGGAGGGGTTACGGGAACAAAAGGACGTTTTTGTTCTCAATGTAATTTGTGAGTTTATATTGTCTTAATTAACTTAAATTAATGATTGATTAAAGATTTTGCTGGTTAAAGCTTCAAACCACATCCACTGTGGAAATGTTGGCGTTTCAGACTGTATAACTGAAATACCAGATGGGTTTTGTGGGTTTTGTGGAGGGGTTACGGGAACAAAAGGACGTTTTTGTTCTCAATGTAATTTGTGAGTTTATATTGTCTTAATTAACTTAAATTAATGATTGATTAAAGATTTTGCTGGTTAAAGCTTCAAACCACATCCACTGTGGAAATGTTGGCGTTTCAGACTGTATAACTGAAATACCAGGTGGGTTTTGTGGGTTTTGTGGAGGGGGTTACGGGAACAAAAGGACGTTTTTGTTCTCAATGTAATTTGTGAGTTTATATTGTCTTAATTAACTTAAATTAATGATTGATTAAAGATTTTGCTGGTTAAAGCTTCAAACCACATCCACTGTGGAAATGTTGGCGTTTCAGACTGTATAACTGAAATACCAGATGGGTTTGTTGGGTTTTGTGGAGGGGGTTACGGGAACAAAAGGACGTTTTTGTTCTCAATGTAATTTGTGAGTTTATATTGTCTTAATTAACTTAAATTAATGATTGATTAAAGATTTTGCTGGTTAAAGCTTCAAACCACATCCACTGTGGAAATGTTGGCGTTTCAGACTGTATAACTGAAATACCAGATGGGTTTTGTGGGTTTTGTGGAGGGGTTACGGGAACAAAAGGACGTTTTTGTTCTCAATGTAATTTGTGAGTTTATATTGTCTTAATTAACTTAAATTAATGATTGATTAAAGATTTTGCTGGTTAAAGCTTCAAACCACATCCACTGTGGAAATGTTGGCGTTTCAGACTGTATAACTGAAATACCAGATGGGTTTTGTGGGTTTTGTGGAGGGGGTTACGGGAACAAAAGGACGTTTTTGTTCTCAATGTAATTTGTGAGTTTATATTGTCTTAATTAACTTAAATTAATGATTGATTAAAGATTTTGCTGGTTAAAGCTTCAAACCACATCCACTGTGGAAATGTTGGCGTTTCAGACTGTATAACTGAAATACCAGATGGGTTTTGTGGGTTTTGTGGAGGGGGTTACGGGAACAAAAGGACGTTTTTGTTCTCACTATAATTTGCGAGTTTATATTGTCTTATTTAGCTTAAATTAACGATTGATAGCTAGTTATAGCTTCTATGGTAACTGTTAAAATACCAGATGGGTTTGGTGGGTTTTGCGGAGGGGGTTACGGGGACAAAATGACTTTTTTTGTTCTCACTATAATTTTTGAGTTTATATTGTCTTAATTAACTTAAATTAACGATTGATTAAAGATTTAGCTGGTTATAGCTTTGATAAGTGTTAAAATACCAGATGGGTTTGGTGGGTTTTGTGGAGGGGGTTACGGGGACAAAATGACTTTTTTGTTCTCAATATAAGTTTTGAGTTTTTATTGTCTTAATTAACTTAAACTGATTTAAGATTTTGCTGGTTATAGCTTCAAACCAAATCCACTGTGAAAATACTGGCGTTTTAGAATGTGTAACTTTTAATAACAGATGGGTTTTGTGGGTTTTGTGGAGGGGGTTACAGGGACAAAATTATCTTTTTGTTCTCAATATAATTTTTGAGTTTATATTGTCTTAATTAAGTTTAATTAATGATTGAATATAGTAATTAGCTGGTTATAGCTTCAAATTACATCCACTGTGAAAGTGCTGGCGTTTCAGACTGTATAACTTTCAAAATACCAGATGGGTTTGGTGGGCTTTATGGAGGGGGTGACGGGGGAAAAATGAATGTTTTGTTCTCAATATAATTTTTAAGTTTATACTGTCTTAATTAAGTTAAATTAATGATTGAATATGCAAATTTAGCTGGTTAAAGCTTCAAACCACATCCACTGAGGAAATACTGGCGTTTCAGACTGTATAACTTTTAAAATACCAGATGGGTTTGTTGGGTTTAATTTTGTGGAGGGGGTTATAGGTAAAAGTTACTTTTCCTCTCAATTGAATATAAAAGGGCGTCAATTGTCATAAATAACTCAAATCAGTGCTTGAGTGTAAAAATTTCACCATAGGAAAATTAGTGTGGATTTTTTGATAATTGGAGTTATTATGAGTTGCTGAAATTATAACATTAGCTACCTAGAGAGGGCGCTATCAGCGACAAAAACACTGTATGGATCCCCAAGTTATATTTGAGAATATGCACAGAAATGATATTTGTCTCAAGAAAATGTTGAGAGGTAGCCAGTCTATATCAAAACGAAAGCGTGGCTTTAAATTCTTTCTCGGCGGGATTTTTGATTTGTCAATTTCTTCTGATTTCCGATGATGAATGCATTTTTAGAACCATGCAATGAAAACATAAACAGGTAAGGGTCACATTGGTGATTTCAAAATCAGTAAATTTGGTGAAAGTGGTGTCCTTTTAATTTGGATCGTGCTCATGATCGTAGCACTCGTATGTACATCCATGCAATGTGTTTACTACACTATGCAATTTCAGACATGTCCGTACTAATGAACAGCACAGCACAGTACAGCACAGTGCACACTTGGGCTAACTTACATAGTGTTGGTCTAAGCCAGGTTTCACAGCACTTTAGTATCAATGGTAATTTAATCTCCACACTTCTAAAAAAAATAAAATAACTTCATAGTCACTGTCCAATTTTATTTTATTATTTTATTATTTTATTATGAATAATTTGTTTTTTTTGGGGGGGGGGGTGTTTGGGAGAACTGTCAGACACATTAAATTATAAAATACCTTTTTTATTTAGTTGTCAATGATTTATTCTTATTATTACAGCATATATAAAACAACATACACTGTCACTGATTGACTAAATACTTAACAATTTGTTTACTGTATTTAAAAAAGGAAAAAGACTTCACAATTTGTTAACGTTCCTTAAAAAAGACAAAACACTTAGGCTAACAATTTGTTTACTATATCCTTGAAAATATAGAAGACTTAACAATTTGTTTACTGTCCTTAAACAAGACAAAAGACTTAACGATTTGTTTACTTTCCTAAAATAAGACAAAGGACAACAATTTGTTTACTCTCCTTAAAAAGACAAAATACTTATCAATTTGTCTAATATTCTTTATAGGACAGAATACTAAACAATTTGTTTACTTTCCTTAAACAAGACAAAAGACCTAACCATTTGTTTACTATCCCTAAAAAAGTACAGGATTAATAATTGTTTAAAAATATTGAAAAGTTTTAATACAAAACCACAATAATTGAATCATATCACCAAAACTAACATTCCGGGAAAAAACATGGATCTGATTTGTTGTCAAAATCATTTAAATTATACGGGCCTTTGGGCCCCAAACATGGCTAAGACAAGGTTACAAAATTAATGTTAACAGATCAAAAGTAGACAAATAATTGGGGAAAACACAATATATTTTTACATTTATGGTAAGCACTAAAAGATATAAAGGGAAGTCTACAGCTCAGAACATATAATTTGCAGTAACTAAACAGACTAAAAAACATATTTAAATATGTTATACTTCTGTTGAACTTTTCTAATACCTCTTTTTAATATTTAAGAGAAAATAAACCACATTTTGGGGGTAATCTTTTAAATATCCATAACAGGGCATAATCAGTGTCTGTAGGCTTGGGCCATTCACTTCTTCTAATGATTTACAAATTTAGACGACTCTTTAGTCTAAACTTTTCTGCTTACACCCTCTTGGTCTTTAAAAATTCTTAACAACCTTTTTATTAACTAGAAAGCCCTGTTCATATCAGCAAGCCAATTCCCAGGAAATAAAACCCAAGGAAATGCATTTTTGAGGAAACTTGAAACCAATGTTTGTTTCACACTTTCTGTGGGAAAATTCGCTAATCCCAAGGCAGCTGACACTGCATGCTACTCCTGAGCAGAATCTCAAGCAGGAAAAGCTATTAACCCCCAAAATGGTTCAAATTATTTATGATGGGCTGCCAGGGCTAGTAATTATTGGTCAAAAAAGTTCAACTAAATCTTTTTTAGAAATTTTCCTGCAATCTTGCAAGTGTGGACAGGGCATAAGAGAGTTTTTACAACTTTAACAATTAAAAGCAACTATTTTCTCAGCAACCACCACACAATTAAAAAAATCTTATATCAACTTCAAACTATGTGTAAAAGAAAATGCTTGATAAAAGAAAATGTATTGTGAAGAAAAGCAGTAAGAAAAGCAGTAAAGACGCTAGCATATGTTTTCCTTTTTTTCTTCTTCTTTGTTTCTTAAGAAAATTTCTGATAATGTAAATTATCGATTCTTCATAGAGATCAACCCACTGCATTTTTTTCATTTTAAGTCTGCATTTTAAAACTGCTATTATGAAAAATTGCCAAACAAAAGGCCAAATTTAGGACCACTCGGGGTGAGGGCTACAAGAAAAATCAACGAAATTTGAAGAAAGAGGAGATATTTGTTCTAGTTTTACAACAATTTTATGGCACTGCTTACTAAGAAGTCTGTGCTTATGGTGCCCTGTAAAGCGTGTACTTCTATGGGCCATGGCAGGGTGTAAGCGCTGCCCTGTAAAGCATGTACATGTACTTCTATGGCCCATGGCAGGGTGTAAGCGCTGCCCTGTAAAGCGTGTACTTCTATGGACCATGGCAGGGTGTAAGCGCTGCCCTGTAAAGCATGTACATGTACTTCTATGGCCCATGGCAGGGTGTAAGCGCTGCCCTGTAAAGCGTGTACTTCTATGGACCATGGCAGGGTGTAAGGGCTGCCCTGTAAAGCGTGTACTTGATTGGGCCATGGCAGGATGTAAGTGCTGCCCTGTAAAGCATGCACTTCAATGGACCATGGCAGGGTGTAAGGGCTGCCCTGTAAAGTGTGTACTACTTCTATGGACCATGGCAAGGTGTAAGCGATTCCCTGTAAAGCGTGTACTTCTATGGGCCATGGCAGGGTGTAAGGGCTGCCCTGTAAAGCGTGTACTTCTATGGGCCAAGGCAGGGTGTAAGCGCTGCCCTGTAAAGCGTGTACTTCTATGGGCCAAGGCAGGGTATAAGCGCTGCCCTGTAAAGCGTGTACTTCTATGGGCCATGGCAGGGTGTAAGGGCTGCCCTGTAAAGCGTGTACTTGATTGGACCATGGCAGGGTGTAAGTGCTGCCCTGTAAAGCATGTACTTCTATGGACCATGGCAGAGTGTAAGCGCTGCCCTGTAAAGCATGTACTTCTATGGGCCATGGCAGGGTGTAAGGGCTGCCCTGTAAAGCGTGTACTTGATTGGACCATGGCAGGGTGTAAGTGCTGCCCTGTAAAGCATGTACTTCTATGGACCATGGCAGAGTGTAAGCGCTGCCCTGTAAAGCGTGTACTTCTATGGGCCATGGCAGGGTGTAAGCGCTGCCCTGTAAAGCGTGTACTTCTATGGGCCATGGCAGGGTGTAAGGGCTGCCCTGTAAAGCGTGTACTTGATTGGACCATGGCAGGGTGTAAGTGCTGCCCTGTAAAGCGTGTACTTCTATGGACCATTGCAGGGTGTAAGTGCTGCCCTGTAAAGCATGTACTTCTATGGACCATGGCAGAGTGTAAGCGCTGCCCTGTAAAGCATGTACTTCTATTGACCATGGCAGGGTGTAAGCGCTGCCCTGTAAAGCATGTACTTCTATGGGCCATGGCAGGGTGTAAGCGCTGCCCTGTAAAGCATGTACTTCTATGGACCATGGCAGGGTGTAAGCGCTGCCCTGTAAAGCATGTACTTCTATGGGCCATGGCAGGGTGTAAGCGCTGCCCTGTAAAGTGTGTACTTCTATGGACCATGGCAGGGTGTAAGCGCTGCCCTGTAAAGCATGTACTTCTATTGACCATGGCAGGGTGTAAGCGCTGCCCTGTAAAGCATGTACTTCTATTGACCATGGCAGGGTGTAAGCGCTGCCCTGTAAAGCATGTACTTCTATGGGCCATGGCAGGGTGTAAGCGCTGCCCTGTAAAGCATGTACTTCTATGGACCATGGCAGGGTGTAAGCGCTGCCCTGTAAAGCATGTACTTCTATGGGCCATGGCACGGTGTAAGCGCTGCCCTGTAAAGCATGTACTTCTATGGACCATGGCAGAGTGTAAGCGCTGCCCTGTAAAGCATGTACTTCTATTGACCATGGCAGGGTGTAAGCGCTGCCCTGTAAAGCGTGTACTTCTATGGGCCATGGCAGGGTGTTAGCGCTGCCCTGTAAAGCGTGTACTTGTATGGATCATGGCAGGGTGTAATTAGGGCTGCCCTGTAAAGCATGTACTTCTATGGGCCATGGCAGGGTGTAAGCGCTGCCCTGTAAAGCATGTACTTCTATGGGCCATGGCAGGGTGTAAGCGCTGCCCTGTAAAGCGTGTACTTCAATTGACCATGGCAGGGTGTAAGCGCTGCCCTGTAAAGCATGTACTTCTATGGGCCATGGCAGGGTGTAAGCGCTGCCCTGTAAAGCGTGTACTTCAATTGACCATGGCAGGGTGTAAGCGCTGCCCTGTAAAGCGTGTACTTCTATGGGCCATGGCAGGGTGTTAGCGCTGCCCTGTAAAGCATGTACTTCTATGGACCATGGCAGAGTGTAAGCGCTGCCCTGTAAAGCATGTACTTCTATTGACCATGGCAGGGTGTAAGCGCTGCCCTGTAAAGCGTGTACTTCTATGGGCCATGGCAGGGTGTTAGCGCTGCCCTGTAAAGCATGTACTTCTATGGACCATGGCAGAGTGTAAGCGCTGCCCTGTAAAGCATGTACTTCTATTGACCATGGCAGGGTGTAAGCGCTGCCCTGTAAAGCATGTACTTCTATGGACCATGGCAGAGTGTAAGCGTTGCCGTGTAAAGCATGTACTTCTATTGACCATGGCAGGGTGTAAGCGCTGCCCTGTAAAGCGTGTACTTCTATGGGCCATGGCAGGGTGTTAGCGCTGCCCTGTAAAGCGTGTACTTGTATGGACCATGGCAGGGTGTAAGGGCTGCCCTGTAAAGCATGTACTTCTATGGACCATGGCAGGGTGTAAGCGCTGCCCTGTAAAGCGTGTACTTCTATGGGCCATGGCAGGGTGTAAGCGCTGCCCTGTAAAGCATGTACTTCTATGGACCATGGCAGAGTGTAAGCGCTGCCCTGTAAAGCATGTACTTCTATTGACCATGGCAGGGTGTAAGCGCTGCCCTGTAAAGCGTGTACTTCTATGGGCCATGGCAGGGTGTTAGCGCTGCCCTGTAAAGCGTGTACTTGTATGGATCATGGCAGGGTGTAATTAGGGCTGCCCTGTAAAGCATGTACTTCTATTGACCATGGCAGGGTGTAAGCGCTGCCCTGTAAAGCGTGTACTTTTATGGGCCATGGCAGGATGTAAGTGCTGCCCTGTAAAGCATGTACTTCAATGGACCATGGCAGGGTGTAAGGGCTGCCCTGTAAAGTGTGTACTACTTCTATGGACCATGGCAAGGTGTAAGCGCTTCCCTGTAAAGCGTGTACTTCTATGGGCCATGGCAGGGTGTAAGGGCTGCCCTGTAAAGCGTGTACTTTTATGGGCCATGGCAGGTGTAAGCGCAGAATTTCACGGCAGGCAGTGCCATGAATTGTTGTAAAATTAGAACAAAGTTCTCCTAATCCAAACTTCATAGAGCTGTTCAGCAGAAAAAAGTACTTATTATTTTGTTATGCTTACAAAACTTTGTTGGGATTCAATATTCATTACATGCTGTTTTGGCTGGTAACATGCTCCTAAAGACTTGTATGTTCTTAGCAAGTTTGTGAGCTTAAATAGCAGCTCTATGTGAATTGAAATTGACACCAGTATTGTTCACACACATTTTGTATTTACTGTTTTAACACACAATTACATGCACGTAGATAAGGGCCCAATTTCATGGCTCTTCTTAGCAGAAAAAACTCACTTAATTTAACCCTGCAGTACTTCACAGGTTAGCAAGGAGCTTTAGCTTTTAAGCACATGTGTACTTGACATGCCTAAGCATTCTCAACTTACACAGCGAGCATAGACAATTGGCACTATAACCCTGTAGGCAGAATTCCACGCTAAGCAGAGCTGTGAAATTGAGTCCCTTGAATGTTTGGCATGCAATAAATTACTAGTTTAGACAAGTTAAACATTTATAACAATTTGACTTTCAAAATTAAAACATTAAAACTAACAATACTTGCCATGTACATAAAATGCATCCCATTTGGCCAAAAATTGCTTCCAAATTAAAGAAAATACTGTTGATTCTAAACTGACTTATTTCTATGGGCTTGTCCATGGACAGAAAACTATGGAAGTGTATTTAGGACATGGTAAAAAAAATTATTCTGCCCGCGCAGATGACTTTTTTGCCCGGGCGGATTACTTATCTGCCCTATTAGTAATCTGCCCGGGCGAATTATTAGTCCGCCTGGGCAAAAAAGTGACCCGCCCGGGCGTATAAGTAATTCACCCAGAAGAAATAGAAATCCACCCAGGCAAAATAGTAATCCGCCCAGATGAAATAGTAATCCGCCTGGGCAAAATGGTAGTCCACGGCAAACTATTAATCTACCTGGGCAAAATAGTAATCTGCCCGGACAAATTAGTAATCCGCCCGGGCGTAACAGTTATCCACCTGGGCAAAAGAGTAATCCGCCCAGGCAAATAAGTTATCCGCCCAGGCGAAATACTAATCTGCCTGGGCAAATAAGTAGTCCGCCCCGGCAGAATAGTAATCTGCCTGGGCGAAATCGTAATCTGCCTGGGCGAAATCGTAATCCACCAAGGCGTAATAGTAATCTGCCTGGGCGAATTAGTAATCCGCCCATGGCCTAATAGTAATCTGCCTGGGCAAAATAGTAATCCGCCCAGGCCTACTAGTAATCTGCCCGGGCAAAATTACTCTTTTTTTACCATGTCCTTAACACACATCTGTAGAAAACTGAAAATACTATAGTAAAACTAGATTATAGCAATGCAGTGTGTTCTGTTAAAGGTAGGATCATAGGTTGTTTTTTGTCAGCGGAATCCTAGTAGTACGCACAGGCAAAATTATAAAGAAATATACAATTAAAGTCGCATGTGAATGTTTTTCAGCTGAATACAGTTTCTTCTGTCACGGTATTTTCATTAGATTGTCGAATCTATGTCCTTTAGCGAGGTGACAGCGTACCAACTGGATTTCTGGCCGCAATATTTGCGAACAAACACCAACCCTCAGAAATCTGAAAAATGATTTGCATGAATCATTTTTCAGATTCAATTGTTTTTGGGTGAAAATTTGTCCAAACCATAAAACTCTAAGGGAATCCATTCTCAAAATAGTTTATACTATCAACAGCCGCAGTGTTTCTCACCAAGTAAGTTTTTGGTGTCATTAATTTTTGGAGTATTTACCAATCTATGACCCTACCTTTAACAGTAATTGTCTGCAGGAAATACAGAAAAATTTACTTTCAAGGACTGGTTGGAATTCTCTCCAATAGACCATTATCATGCTGCCACCATGTTTTTCTTGTTCCCTGTCTGCGTTAGCAATAATACACGTTCTCATTATCCCTAAATAGCACCAAACTCTTCTGCCTCACAACTTCGTTTTGATTACATTGATTTGAGTGAAAAAACAAGATGGCTGCTCCATGAAACAAGTCTATTGGCCTGGCCAACTAGTTAATTACTTCCCAAATGCCTCAGTACATACAATGCTTGCATAGATTGTTCCTATCCATGGTTGACATCATATTGTCCAGAAACATCAGCTGTGCTTGGTTAGACTTTTGTCTCTGAGGATGGCTGTAAATAAAAAGGAAGGAAAAACATTGTTATCAACAACCAAAATGGAGACAACAGTTTCAGACACTGTTTTAATTAAAAGACAAACAGATTGAAGTTAACTTGAAATCTTTGCATTTGTTGGAAGAATTCCAATTGGCTTCTTGTTCAAAATGTTACACCTTTGTGTGTAGCTTGAAAATGCACCAGCACATCAATAACACTATTGCAACCATTTTGTTTGTAAAAACTGTGTCCATAAACATTACTTTACCATTTTATTTCATTGGGGGATTTTAAGTCAACTTTACAAAAATAATTGGACATTTCTTATGCCTGTTATATTCTGGGCCATTAAAAACTTATCAATGAAAAAGCAACTGTTTGGTCATCATTTCGCCACATTTTTAAAATGGCTACCATATTGCTATCAAAATGGCTGCCACATCAAAATGGTGACCATATTTCTAACAAAAGAAAAATTGCTGAAATATTTTAAACAAAATGGCTGCCATATTATTGTATCAAATTTATATTTTATCAAAATGATGACCATATTTCTAACAAACAAAATTGATGAAAGTGTGAAACTTGTAGTTCACCCATTTTATTAAATGGCTACCATAAAACAAAATGGCGGCCATATTGTTATCGAAATGGCTCCCACATCTAAATGGTGACCATATTGATAACCAAAAACAAAGCTTAAATATTTTAATGAAAATGACTGCCACAGTATTGTAGTTCTCCCATTTTAAAAACAGCTGGCATATTTTTATCAAAATAGCAGCCATACTCAAAATGTAGACATTCCACATAATGATCAAACATAATCCATGACATCAATGATCTAGGGTTTTACATTTATCCAATACCAATATCCTAGATACCAAGAAACATCTCTTAAAAATAATTATCCATAATTATTGCTTAGAAGCAGATTGAATGGTTATGCAATGAGGAAAGGGTGAACATGATTTGTTTGTCTTTTGGTTGGGATGGGGGAGGGGGACTAGGTGTGTGTTGAGTTGAAAAATTACAACAATAGTAAGTTCATTGTTGTAAAAATGTTAAAAAAAAACCACAGTTTTGGGGTGTAGTTGACACTGTACATTCAAACAAAAATAAGGAAAAAACAAATATGTTTCTATTAATAGTGTACTTTGTACACCCCTTCATGACTTACAGTCCAATAATACTTATATAATGCACGAGTCCTTGTCATTTATTTGGTGGAACACGCATCCCGTGGCATATTTAATTTGCCAATTATACTCTTCCCGACACTCAAAAATTTAATATAGGAGTCCTATATTGATAAATATAAGACAATAGATTTAGCATTGAGTAACGTATGTATTAATTGTGTCATGCGTTGTTAGTGAACGCATACATGCGTATGGCTGTGAATGCCAAACATAATTCATGACATCAATGATCTTGGGTTTTACATTCATCCAATACCAATATCCTAAAAAACCAAGAAACATTTCTTAAAAATAATTATCCATAATTGCTTAGAAGCAGATTGACTGGTTTTGCAATGAGGAAAGGGTGAACATGATTTGTTTGTCTTTTGGTTGGGATGGGGGAGGGGGACTAGGTGTGTGTTGAGTTGAAAAGTTACAACAATAGTAAGTTCATTGTTGTAAAAATGTAAAAAAAAACCACAGTTTTGGGGTGTAGTTAACACTGTACATTCAAACAAAAATAAGGAAAAAACAAATATGTTTCTATTAATATTGTGTACTTTGTACACCCCTTCATGACTTACAGTCCAATAATACTTATATAATGCACGAGTCCTTGTCATTTATTTGGTGGAACACGCATCCCGTGGCATATTTAATTTGCCAATTATACTCTTCTTGACACTCCAAAATTTAATATAGGAGTCCTATATTGATAAATATGAGACTAATAGATTTAACATTGAGTAACGTATGTAATGATTGTGTCATGCGTTGTTAGGGAACGAATACATGCGTATAGCTGTGAATGCCCAACGCGCTTTAGCCAACCGTCTAAACAGCTCCAAAATATGTCTTTATCAGGCCCAGCCCTTGAATACCTTATTGTTGAAATCAATGATAAATATTTCAAGACTTTGTATTAATGTTTAAATAAGTTATGCATGATATGAAAATATCAAATGACAAGAATCTATGTGTGAGGTATATAGGATGCATTTTATTCATTCGCCTCGTGAAATGAAATAGTCCAGGTTTCACCTCATGATTATATTATACTATATTGTACTCAAATGCATCCTATAATTGTACTACATGTAAAACATATACTTCATGTGATGAAGTGCCAATTTTAACTGTTTGATATAGTTGACTTCAAAAATAAATTAAATCATAAACTTAAATCTTGTTTGTTACATTTATAGCATCTGAAAATTGTAATCAAAATATCAAATAATACATTAGAGTCTAATTAATTTTTTGGTAATGTTTTTGTTACAGCCCAACCTTTTTTCAATAAATAAATGTTTAACAACACAAGCAGAATTTCTAATTCTATTTGCCAAAATGTGATAATTGCCAATTAATTTTTCACCTTGGTTGTAATTACCCATAAATGAAACAATTGTTTAGCCTAAAAAACTGGATTGTTGTTGAGGTCAGATTACCCACTTCCAGTCATAACATAAACCATGTGCTCCTCCACTATCCAGTGTGTGGCAATGTTTACTTGAATAGGTACCCTGACTTCTCACTGACTATGCCAATACATCAATTGCACCAGAATGGAACCAGGCTAAACATTAATTATTAAGTAGGGGCCTATTATAAATTACAGGTAAAACATTACAATGTCTGTTTAACATTGTTTGCTTACTATGAACTGAAAATTCCCCTAAATCATACTTTTTCTATCTTTTTTTTGGATAGAAAACGAAATATTCTGATTTTTAGTTTTAAAATAAACAGCGCCCTCATGTGTTAATGGTTTCCACCATTTTATTTGTGCATTGTATGTACAAGTGTGTACATCATGTGGTCAGCTTGGACCTGTACACGTGCATCAAAACCAATATTTAATTTCTTAAAAGTACACTCAAGCTTCTTCTGATAAAAAATAAATAAATTTGAGGAGTCAAGGGTCAGGTAAAAATTAGGATTTTCCCTCTGGATGTAATAATAAATCATACATTTTTATTTATTTGTTTTTAAATAGAAAACGAAATATTTATGTAAACAAATATCAAATATACATTTAAGTCTAATTCTTGTTTGTAAATAGTTTTTCAAAGCCTAACCTTTTTTATAACTAAAATGTTTAACAACACAAGCTGAAATTCTTAGTCTATTTGCCAAAAATATGATGGTTGCCAATTAATTGTTCACCTTGGTTTAATTGCCCATAAATGAAACTGTATTTACCCTGAAAAACTGGATTGTTGTTGAGGTCAGATTACCCACTTCCAGTCATAACATAAACCATGTGCTCCTTCCACTATCCAGTACGTGCCAATGTTTACTTGAATAGGTACCCTGACTTCTCACTGACTATGCCAATACATGAATTGCACCAGAATGGAACAAGGCTAAACATTAATTATTAAGTATTCTAAATTACAGGTAAAACATTGAAAAGTCTGTTTAACATTGTTTGTTTTCTGAGAACTGAAACTTCCCCTAAATCATACTTTTTTCTTTCTTTTTTGCTGATAGAAAACGAAATATTCTGATTTTTAGTTTTAAAATAAACAGCGCCCTCATTTGTTCATGGTTTCCACCATTATTTTTATTTGTGCATTGTATGTACAGTGTGTACATCATGTGGTCATCTTGTACCTGTACACGTGCATCAAACCAATTGTTTAATTTCTAAAAAGTACACTCAAGCGTCTTCATATAAAAAATAATTTTGAGGAGTCAAGGGTCAGGTAAAAATTAGGATTTTCCCTCTGGATGTAATAATAAATCATACATTTTCATTTATTTGCTTTTATAATAAAAAACAAATAATTATGCAACAAATATCAAATATACATTAAAGTCTAATTATTGATTGTAAATAGTTTTTTAAAGCCCAACCTTTTTTTTATAACTAAATGTTTAACAACACAAACAGAAACGCTTATTCTATTTGCCAATATTTGATGATTGCCAATTAATTGTTCACCTTAGTTGTAATTACCCATAAATAAAACAAGTATTTACCCTGAAAAACTGGATAGTTGTCATGGTTGTTGAGCTAGGCTTACTCACTTCAAGTCATAACATAAGGCACCCTAACATCAACCATGTGCTCCTTCCAATGTGTGGCAATGTTTACTTGAATAATGCACCCTGACTTCTCACTGACTATGCCAATACATGCATTCACCAGAATGGGACCAGGCTAAACATGAATTATTAAGTATTATAAATTACAGGTAAAACATTACAATGTCAGTTTAACATTGTCTGTTTACTATGACTTGAAACTTTCCCTAAATCATACCTTTTTTTATTTGTTATGATAGAAAACGAAATAATATTCTAATTTTTAGTATTTAAATAAACAGCGCCCTCAATTGTTCATGGTTTCCACCATTTTATCTGTGCATCGAATGTACAGCATGTGGTCAACTTGTAGTTGTAGTACCTGCATCAAAACCAATTATTAACTTTCTCAAAAGTACCCTTAAACTTCTTCTGATAAAAAGTAATTTTGAGGAGTCAAGGTTCAGGTAAAATGAGCTTTTTTTATCTGGTTGTAATAATAAAGTCATCTATTTGGCTTCACTGGTGTTTGCTCTAAATTATTTTATGATCTTGATTCTTGGTGGAAATTTTGTAGGTCCTTCCGTTTTGAACATAAAGTACATGATGTAATAAAATAAAGACTTTCCATAATCCACTGGTGTTCACTGTCCTGTAATACATTATTATGAGATCTAGCTGTGTTTTGGCTCCCCTAGATCAAGCAGGCCTGGCTACAGCTGCCCACTAACATTTAAAAAAATATTTTTTTGGTAAATTTTCATTAAAACTCCACCAACATTATATTATACATTTTCTCCAATTTTGAGTCTGACAGTGTCTTCGACAAACTTTCTATCCAGTGTACTGCCAGTGTACTGCCAGTGTACTGCTAGTACTGGGGATTGTACTCACTCAGTCAAGTACTATTTTAGTACTGTTTTGAAGGTTCTTGTACTCTTATCATACTCTGCTAGCAAAATACTAGAACTTTAAAGTCCATACTCGACATTCGACTGCAAAATAATCTGTTCTCGAAGTCATGTACTCATTGCTTGACTGGAAATGTCTCTATTTTAAATACTTGTGGTCAAAGTTCTACTTTCCTCTCTACTTCTCTACGTTCTTTAATGCAAAGAATAGAGGAATAAAGCTGTGGAAGAAGTAAATTTAAAGTTTTCTGTGATTGAGTTATGTTTTAAAGATAGGTTTAACAAGCACACATTGTCGTTGAGAAATTTGTTCATTGAAAAGTGTTAATACCTCATTTTCCAGTACTTTTTTTCACAGAGTAGGCCTTACTTACAAGTACTCGGAGATCCAAGTACTGGGTGGGTGGCTGTTGGACTCGGTACTTAGATATCAGAATACTTGGTAATAGGACACTTGTACTCATAGGCTAACGGGATGGCCCAAGAACTAGTACTACATGTACCTGGCCACTATGGTACTCGGCAATACTTAATACTCGACTCAAAAGTACTCGACTACAACGCTGTTTCAGTGTATTTTTTTTACAACACAATATAGATTTACATTTTGGGGTCACATTGTCACCATTTTGCTTGTATATAAAAATATCGAAATCAAAATGGGCAATTGTTTAAACTAGGTTGTCTTAGGTTTTACAGCACACAGGGGGGAGCCTTTTCAATGTAATCACAAAAATATTAACTAGACGTGTGTCGTTTGATGTTTTCGTTAACAATCTAGAACAAGTAGAACTAAAACATGATGACTATTCCTACTGAATTGTCCAACCTATGTATGGGTTTTGTTTTGTTGTGTTTTTTCATTTGCAGAAATATAACTATAGTCAGTAATGCATTTACTGGAACCTGTGAATGTACATGTAGAGTGTACATGCATTATTGAAATTTTTGATTTCATTTTGCTTTCTTCCAGATTAATTTGTCAACATTCCGCATGACATTTGGAAAGACATGTGAGAGGGCACCAGCTACACAAGCACCAGCTACACACAACATGTGATAAGAAGTTGAATACGTATAGAGGAAATTACACAGAAAGACAATGAACTTCTGAACACTATTGGACCCAGACAGTCTTAACATAAGCTGCTATTTGAATTGATCAACCCATGGATGATTAAAAAGTAGATTCTAACGTCAGCCTGATTGAACTGTTCACAACAAAAACCTTGCAGTTAAAAACAGTATACTGCACTTCAAACTTATATTTTACTCTAGTACAACTCAGAGAAAGGCTCGCTGCTCTAAACTCACAGTGCAAACAATCACTTGTAAACCCATCAAACTTGGATCAGTGCCTACCATGTAAACCTGTACTATACTGCAACAACATGGGTTTTACCTTGAGTCAAAGAGAGCCCCAAACACTGCCTTGGGCTATTACAAGACCCTTAACTTTAATGAGATGATTAGACATTACATCAACAGAAAGCATCTGAAACTGAAGTCAGCTTAATGTAAAGTATGCTGTATCTACATTATCATGAGAAGAAGTAACTATTACTAGTAAACGTGCAGGTACAACTATGTATAAACCTCTTCAGGAGAAGAACTGTTTGGTCTTAAACGGTTTACTGGTTCAAACTTTTTCATGAACAAATATGGTAGGACCATGGATAGAGGAGATCCCATAGCCACCCCAAAAGGTTTTTTATGAAAAACTGTTTTCTCCACCTGAAGCCTGGCTTGAGTTTATAATGTGTTGTGGAGTTTGGCCCATCCGTTTGTGGAGGATGTTGGTGTAATGTCTTGCTGTGTTGTAGGTCGGGGAATCCATGGAAGTTACAATGCCATGGTGAACATACAACTGCTCAAGGATGACTCTATTATATCGTTTGTTTAACAAGATTTTCATTCAAAAATGTGTCATGGTCAGTAATGCTGAGCGGACTAGTTTTTATAGAAAGAAAAAATATTTGTCAAGCAATTGTATTTAAAACCGTCTGATGAGGAAACACTCCAGAAAATCATAATCACGAGGAATGTGTTGAGAGCTAAGATTGTTTTGCAAAAACGAGGAATGACATTGATGAGAAGTGTTCACAGACCTAATGAGGAGTGTGGTTTCCTGTTACCAACCCAGTCAACAATCTTGGTCATTATTAGACGCAACAGACAGTTTTCTCAATTTACAGGTTTTGAAGTTTGCCTTAAAGAGATTTCAGTTGCCTCTGATTGATTGTCTACATGTCTCCAGCAACGTTTGGTCAGCACTGGCTAAGTTACTATCCTGCACAGATCTGCTGGCTGGCAACCTGTGATAATGACCTGAAAGTTTTGTTGTAGGAATCAATTTCGACAGCTTTCAACACATTCTCAAGCTTGTATTTAACTTTGAAACACTAACCTGTACATACTGTGCGGAGTACAACTACCAGTATTCTCTACTTCTACTCCCCATGTCCATCTGCTCTCTGGTACTCCAAGTTAACTGGAAAGCATTCCCAGTTGTTGTGCTGCACACATCGCCACATTCAACAAAGTTCTGTCAGCAGCTGCATGTGGAATACTGAGTTCTTCCTTACCTGGTTGTTACCACCTGAGGTTTGGTAAAACTTTCTGAGAGGACTCTTCAGCTCTCTCAAATGACCAAAAAACACTCTCCATCAGCAGTGAAACCAGTTGCATATAGTGAGCACCCTGTTTCCTCTCATGGCCATTATTTTGAGAGGAGGGCAAGCGAATTTTGCTCTATTTTTGCATTTTGAATCATGATATCATATATACATTTTTTTTTTTTGTTTTTCTATCATCAATTAAGTCCTGTAAATTTTGAAATACACGTAAGTGGTAGGATGCACTTATTTTTGAGTAAACAAAGTGTTCTGTACCATGAACAACCTGTTACTAGTCTGTCTGTGCAACCATCAAAGGAAAGATACAATGCATGTTCATGGATGTCCAATCAAGCTGTCTAGAACACACTTAATAATGAGTAATATGCAGGCTATCCCATTGGATGGTCTCAACTACTGTATGCAATTGTGAAATACCAAAGTCAGTTTTCTGCTGTATTATCATCAACATGACCTGATGTGAGGATGATTTCACTGGTAAGTCAGATATTGTATGATTTTATAAAAACAACATAATTGTAATTATTTGCTCACCATGGAGACAGTCAACTGACAGACCAGCCACAGATCATCATGCCTAGTTGTTTTGATCAGTCAATCCTACATGCAGGCACTGTACTACAGCATTCACCAACTATTTTTTCACACATCTTTGAAATTTTTTTTTCTCTGATAGCCTTCACATGAGGGTCTACAGTCTAAACATTGGCTGATGGGGTTCGCCGTTTCTATAATGTGGACACTATCATCACAAGAATGGTAAGTGGCAAACATATTAATCTCTACTATTGTATTTTAGAAGATTCTTCATACTAAAAAGAGCTAGTGGTACATAAGTAAACCCCAAGAATTAGCAATTATCTACTACTGATTGGGCTTCTTGCTGTTTTGTGTTTTGTACATTATGGATATAACAGAAACTTATTCCCCTAGATTTTACACAAAATATATCATTTGTACCTCAATGTTACCATTCATTGTGCACAAAACATGTTCAATCAAAATATTTTGCAAATTTCTGGACAAAATCAGTCCCTGTATTGCATTGCTGTAGTCCAGTCCCTGCTGTCTGAGTCCGAGTCTGAGTCCTTGTTGTTAGAGTCCTCCCCACCGAGTCCAAGTCTCCTTTTGTCCAAGTCCGAGTCCGTCAAGTCTATAGGTTAGTCCTATCCGAGTCTGAGTCCTTGTTGTTAGAGTCCTCCCCACTGAGTCCGAGTCTCATTTTGTCCGAGTCCGAGCCCCTCAAGTCTGTAGGTTAGTCCTATCCGAGTCTGAGCTCTTGTTGTTAGAGTCCTCCCCACTGAGTCCGAGTCTCTTTTTGTCCGAGTCCGAGTCCCTCAAGTCTATAGGTTAGTCCTATCCGAGTCCGAGTCCTTGTTGATAGAGTCCTCCCTACTGAGTCTGAGTCTCCTTTTGTCTGAGTCGGAGTCCCTCAAGTCTATAGGTTAGTCCTATCTGAGTCTGAGTCCTTGTTGTTGGAGTCCTCCCCACTGAGTCCGAGTCTCCTTTTGTCCGAGTCCCTCAAGTCCGCAAGTTAGTGTTACCCGAGTCTGAGTCCTTGTTGTTAGAGTCCTTCCCACTGAGTCCAAGTCTCCTTTTGTCCGAGTCCGAGTCCCTCAAGTCTATAGGTTAGTCCTATCCCAGTCCGAGTCCTTGTTGTTGGAGTCCTTCCCACTGAGTCCGAGTCTCATTTTGTCGTCTGAGCTTGTTTTGTTAGTCCCACACTGAGTCTGAGTCTTTTTTTTGCCCGAGTCCGAGTCCCTCAAGTCTATAGGTTAGTCCTATCCAAGTCCTTGTTGTTAGAGTCCTCCCCACTGAGCCCAGGTCTCCTTTTGTCCGAGTCCGAGTCCCTCAAGTCTATAGGTTAGTCCTTTCCGAGTCTGAGTCCTTGTTGTTAGAGTCCTCCCCACTGAGTCTGAGTCTCCTTTTGTCCGAGTCAGAGTCCCTCAACCCAGCTAACAATTTGACGTTCTCACAACGTTGTAATGAAGTAAGACTTTGGTGTCAGTAACGTTATGAGTATAACGTTGTAACTACGGAACTTTGTCGACTCCCCTATACGTCTTCTGAATGTAATGACGCAACGTAACAAAAATGTTGTTGGTACAATTAAGACACGTTTCCAGTGAACTTATGACAACTTATATAAACGTTGCAACAACGTTCCCAGAGCATGTTTGTTTGGTTGTTATAATGTTATCTAAGTAACCTTGTAGCAACGAATCTTTGTCGACTCCCCTGTTCGTCTTTAGAACGTAATGATGCAAGGAAACGACGACGTTGTTGGCACGTATACACAACGTGTTGTAAATAATCATTTAAAAAGAATGTTGCAACAACGTATCTTTTTCTTGTACCCTGAACGTTGTCACAACGTCAGCCCAATATTAAGTTATTGTTTGCTATATCAGTTAATTATACAATAGTTATATGAATATTGTTAATTGATGTCAACATGATCAATGAATTACTTATGTACAAACTTACCATGGTAGGTCCCTACTACACATTGCCGTTACCTGACTTCACTGCACCTGTGTACTATACATCGTACAGCATGTAATATAATACAGACCGATTTCCTGACTTTGCCAGTCATGGGTGTATATTGGTTTTAATTTTGTCAATTTTAATAATATTTATGAATATAAAATTACATGTTAGGTTACTGCATTTTATTTATCCACATGATCCTCTGATAGTTTAGACAATTACAAGAAGAAACCAGTACACCGAGTTCATAAATTTGGTTAATTTCGTGAAATATTTTGTAGGTATTGTACAACTTCTAAGCCAAATATACTAATACGCATATGTGATATTTACGTTGTCATGACGTTGTCATATTAATTTGTAATAGACATGCAGCATTCTGCACGCTGGTTATGAGGCAAGTTTAGCGTACCTGAGCGGAAACGTAGGTCTTTAATTAGTGGTACCCGAATTTAAGGAAAAAATTTTGGTTTTAGAGGAAGTTTTTAGTGGGTCAAAACAGCCTAGTGAGGATATCAAGGGAAAATGTATCTCTAGAAGATTCTATCTACAACTTGGAATGCCGCTGTACAGGTGGTGGGGGGGGGCAATAGAATCGAATCTCCCCCATGCTGGCCCACTGCTGCTTGACACAATAAGCTCAATTAAATGCAACAAATGATTAGTACTAATCAGATTGATCATTAAATGCCATTGTGATAGCAACGCCGCTCCTCAAGTGCCTATTTTATTTATGACAACCGATATAAAATACTAAATTGAGAACAAACATTGTTTGCGATGTCCAACATTAGGCCTACCATTAGTTGTTAGCTAATAAATGTCCTCCAAAACCATACCAACGATCGAGCTGCTTGAACTATTCAACACAATGGTTTTAGATGAAGTTTTTAGCGGGGGACAAAATGGCCTAAGTGAGGATAAAAAAATCCTATCAAGTGTAAATGTTTCTCTAGAAGATTCTATCTACAGCTTGGAATGCCACTGTACAGGGTGGGGGGAGTAGAATATAATTTCTCCCACACCAGCGCACTGCTTGACACAATTAGCTCAATTAAATGCAAATAATGATTAGTACTATTCAGATTGATCATTAAATGCCATTGTGATAGCATTGCGCTCCTCAAGTGCCTATTTTATTTATGACAACTGATAATAAAAAATTAAATTGAGAACAAACATTGTTTGCGATGTCAAACATTAGGCCTACCAATAGTTGGTAGCTAATAAATGTCTTCCAAAACCAAACGAGCTGCTTAAACTATTCAACACAATGGTCTAAACATCGCCAACACTAACTCAAATACAATGCCATACGATGTCATGATCAACCAAAATACTATTATTTGTAAGTTGTAATTAAACTAAAATACATTATGTCACAACGTGATGGTAAAAACAAAGATACTTCGCTGTGATAAAACTACAAGGCCACAGCGTGATGGTAACAATATACATTTGAAGGTGTAGACAACGTAGCTGTCACAACTTGAATAGTAGGCTACTTTTTTCTTTGCAATACCAAAATACAACTTCAAGACAACGTGACTGCTACGATTTCAATATGACATTTTGATAAAACCAAAATACAACGTGCAGACAACGTGCTCGTCAAAACATAATTGCTACGTTTTAATGTTACCAAAATGCAACGTGTAGACAACGTGACTGCCGCGATTTAAATATAATGTTTTGATAAACCAAAATACAACGTGCAGACAACGTGCTCATCACAACATAGGTACTACGTTTTAATGTTGCAAAAATACAACGTGCAGACAACGTTGATGTCACAATACAACGTGCAGACAACGTTGACGTCACAACACATTTACTACACTTTATTAAGACCAAAAAATAACTTATCGACAACCTTGTTGCCTTAACTTAAACACTAGGCCTACGTTGTAATAATACCAAAATACAATGCAGTGAACACGTTACGTATAAAACCTTTCGGTAACATTGCATAAATTACCAACATGCAACCAATGTACAACATTGGTTGAAGATCATGTTAAGATCTGACATTCTTGCAACATAGTCAAAACGTTGTCATCCCATCAACAAAATTGCAACCTTATCACAACGATGTGCAACGTGTAACAACGTTTTGTGTTAGCTGGGAAGTCTATAGGTTAGTCCTCTCCGAGTCTGAGTCCTTGTTGTTAGAGTCCTCCCCACTGAGTCCGAGTCTCCTTTTGTCCAAGTCCGAGTCCCTCAAGTCTATAAGTTAGTCCTATCTGAGTCTGAGTCCTTGTTGTTAGAGTCCTCCCCATCCCCACTGAGTCCGAGTCTCCTTTTGTCCGAGCCCGAGTCCCTCAAGTCTATAGGTTAGTCCTATCCGAGTCTGAGTCCTTGTTGTGGCAAGTTTAGCGTACCTGAGTGGAAATTGAGGTCTTTAATTAGTGGTACCCAAAAGTACTACAAACTTTGAAAGTGTCTTGAATTTAAGGAACAAATTTTGGTTTTAGAGGAAGTTTTTAATGGGGGACAAAACGGCCTAGTGAGGATATCAAGGGAAAATGTATCTCTAGAAGATTCTATCTACAACTTGGAATGCCGTCGACAGGTGGTGGGGGGGAGGGGCAATAGAATCGAATCTCCCCCATGCCGGCGCACTGCTGCTTGACACAATAAGCTCAATTAAATGCAACTAATGATTAGTACTAATCAGATTGATCATTAAATGCCACTGTAATAGCAACGCCGTTTTAATGTTACCAAAATACAACGTCAAGACAACGTGACCACTACAATTTCAATATGACGTTTTGATAAAACCAGAATACAAAGTGCAGGCAACGTTCTCGTCACAACACATTTACTACATTTTATTAAGACCAAAGTATAACTTATCGATAACGTTGTTGCCTTTACTTAAACACTACGTTGTAATAACACCAAATTACAATGCAGTGAACACGTTACATATAAAACATTTCGGTAACATTGCATAAATAACCAACATGCAACCAATGTACAACATTGGTTGAAGATAATGTTAAGATCCGACGTTCTTGCAACGAGGTCAAAACGTTGTCATCCCATCAACCAAATTGCAACCTTATCACAACGTTGTGCAACGTTGTAACAACGTATTGTGTTAGCTGGGAAGTCTATAGGTTAGTCCTCTCCTAGTCTTAGTCCTTGTTGTTAGAGTCCTCCCAACTGAGTCCGAGTCTCTTTTTGTCCGAGTCCGAGTCCCTCAAGTCTATAGGTTAGTCCTATCCGAGTCTGAGTCCTTGTTGTTAGAGTCCTCCCCACTGAGTCTGAGTCTCCTTTTGTCCAAGTCCGAGTCCCTCAAGTCTATAGGTTAGTCCTATCCCAGTCTGAGTCCTTGTTGTTAAAGTCCTCCCCACTGAGTCCGAGTCTCCTTTGTCGGAGTCCCTCAAGTCCATAGGTTAGTTTAACCCGAGTCTGACTCCTTGTTGTTAGAGTCCTCCCCACTGAGTCCGAGTCTCCTTTTGTACGATTCTGAGTCCCTCAAGTCTATAGGTTAGTCCTATTGGTAATTCGTTGCGTCACACATTTTTGGTACCTCCGGCTCCAAAGCTGGCATACTTTTGTGTGTAATTTTACACAAAAAAACACCCATTTCATTGTTAAAAAGGATTTCTTATGAAATAAACTTTTAATTGTGAGGAAACTAACTCACTCCTATGGGCTTTTGGTAATCAGGGAAGAAATTCTCTGTAAAGTAGGCATGGCTAACAGCAGAATTACGTGAATTACCTAGAACTGCACTGCGATAATTGTAACAGCGATCCTTCTACTGACGCTCATATGAAACGTTCTGCTCGCAATATCAGCCATTTCCATTCATTTATGTTAGACTAGTGGCCAGATCGCTCAATTTGTAAAATTTGAAAAAGTCAAAACACATATTTTAAAGACACCGGATTGATCTTCATTGTGTAATGAATCAATTCAAACTTCAAACATCTTGCGGGAAAGAAAAGAACCTGAGCACAAACTAACAAAAAACTGATGGACTTGTTGGTAATCCGTATGTGTCAACATGTCATTATGAGTGTCGGTTTGTCAAGGACAATATTTGAGCAATCATGGAGGTGGAAAATCTCCATGGACCAATCAATGTAAACCAATGGAAAACAGACGCAATGAGCCAGCTATACCTAGCCTGCCATTTCAAGCATGAGATTGAAACAACGTTGTATCTCCTGCAATAGCGCACACATTTTGAAAGTGTCAAAGCGTTATATCTGGCTTAAAATAACCAAGATATACACACAAAACCAATAGGTGCAGAGATACACCATTTCTGCACAGAGTGTTCTTGTAGGAAATGCAACATTGTTGCACAAATCAAGATACGATGTTATTGCACTGACATGACGATTTGCACTTTTCCAAAATGGGATGATGTACCATACATGTGCCTTTACAGACTTTGTACTTCATCCAAGCAGGACAGTATGACAATGAAATATTTCACAAATTAGTTTTCATGATGTTCTCTAATAGCAAAGTAAAGACAGAAACAAAATTACTGCTGGTTCTTGCAGCCCTTCCCTTAATGGTTAACAACTTAATTGAAAAGTGGTTTTTTGTGTACCTTTTCTTTCATCTCAGATTCTCTACAAGTTTGTCTTCGGGTCCTGGGCTCCGGATTCAAATGCACCTGTCAATAATGGTAGGAAAGGTAACATTCACAATTAAGAATTCTAATGCAAACAAGCAAATGAACCCAAAAAAGTGAATAAAAAGTCATTAATGTTGTCATATTTTTGTGAAAATAACACCAATGAGACTTGTTTTCTTTTTTTAAATAAAAAATAAAAAATCTGATATTTGTCCACAAATATTATTTCACAATAATTTTGAAAATGATCATCTTGATTTATGACCTACATGTGCATATTTCACTAGGTCTTCAAGATCAAAAACCAAAGTTACTTTTTAGTAGCTTTCCTAAAAAAGTAAAGCAAATGGCTAAAGCATAATTTGAATTGAAAATATCCCTTAGTATGTCCCTTCCAGATGGCTTACAATGCACTTAAAAGTGCAACATGAAACGAATGTTTAAAATGAAAGATACAAACACACAGAAATAAATACCCCTTGCTAGTACGTCTTCTGGTCCTGTTCTGATTTTCCAAAAAGAAATTGTCACTTTCCTCACAAAATAAACTTTAGACTTGAATGCACTCGTTCTGATCTTGACACAGATAGTTTACAGGTACATCAATTGTATACTCTTTCATATGTAAACATAACGTGTAAAATGTGGCGTGTCGTGGCGCCGAATAAAGAAAGAACAGATCAGCAGAGTGTGGGTCTGAATCCCAGCAGAGTGTTTGAACACTTGTGTCCTTAAGCAAGACACTCACAAGACCCTCTGTCCTTCAGATGTCCTTGGACGGACGAGGTCCAGTGTCCAGTGTTGTGTGTAATGCAAAAAATCCCAGTAAGTGCTTATCAAGAGAAGGAGTTCGCGCTCTGGTGTTCTGGGTTTGATGCTTGCATTTGCGCCACAGCACCTTGTAAACCATTACATGGTGCTATGTAAAGGACAAAGGTCTCATACTTCAACACGTAACTCCACTTACCTTGTAGGAAAAATACTGAGCACTTTGAGACACCCATCGGGAGTATAAAGCGCTATATAAGAACTGCGCATTATTATTATTATTATTATTATTATTATTATTTTTAAAATCTGTTAATAGTTAGTGTGTTTCCTTGTATGTGCTTTTTGCAGAATCAAGTATTCAAGCGGCGGGCAGGATGATTGTTATTCTGGAATACTTGAGCAGGAGACATACTTTCTTCAAAGACTCTGTGAACATATGGGACATCTGATCAACCCACCCTGCATGTGAGCTGCAAGAAACAGTGCTTGAGGATATTGACATCATTTCTGCAAGGATTTTCTGAACACTGAAACATCATCAACCCATGCTGCAAGTTTCATTCCAGCAAAGACTCTTTGAACGATTTGGACATGAATAAATCCAAACCCACTGTCTTCTGAGATGCAGCACTAGAGTTATCTTATCCTACACCTCAAAGCCTGGATTGGAGACAGAATTCCTGAAGACTCTTTGAACACTTGAGATACAAATGAGATGATAAGGATACATCAGTTCTGTAAAGACACTCGTGTTCGCAAGGCTAGAGACAATTCTTAACCCACATTGACATTATAGTTTTTGGAACCTCAATGTGATCAACATAAAAGGACCAAACCGTTTGTATAGTATGTAAAAAGACTTATGATAGTCAGGGGAACCTGTCTGTCAATCAGTTTATATATCGCCACCATTTTCAAGAACAGACAAATTTGTAAAAATAATTGTAAACATTGCAAATCAGGGCTTTTTTTTAGAGATGTTTGATGCTTTCATTGACATAACATTTCCCCAAGTTTCTTGAGTCATCAAACTTCATAGTTTGGTATTTACACAAATTGCACAGAGATTAAATAGCAAGATTTATTGCTTTGAATTTACAGGCAATCTTCTACTTGCCTATTTCCTATAATGAAGTACTAGTGCTTGCACAGTGCCAAAAACAAGTGCTCTGGCTTTCAAGTTTTCAGGAAGAGACAATCTGTGTGACCTAAGATAAGTTTAGTTTTCTCAAACTGCCAATTTGCTTTATGCATTGGTTTGTAAGTTTTCTTGAAGAGACAATCCTACTACACATTTTATTACTCGATAATAAAATATGCTATGAAATAACGACATAGTATATTTGCACACTTTAAAATCGACACTTTTATTTTTTGTCCATTGTCAAAGGTAAAGTGACTAACAGTCTCCAAACCAACTGTTTTAAAAACTTCAAATGCAGTTTTCTCCAAACATGAAAGTGTTGCTGCTGCAGGGTCTTAGAAATGGTCTCTTTGTGAAAATGGTGCCGATATCTTTGCCAAATAAGTACTAAAGTAAAAATGTAGCATTAAGGTATAGTCATCTGTTCATGCATGAACGTATATAGGATAATAGGATTAGTGTAGTAAAAGGGCTTTAACTAGGAGAAATGGTATTACTAAATAATTTGTAAAACAATTTGTTCCTAAAACCAAAAAGTGAACTAAAAGAAAGGATTAAACCAAATAGTATTTCCAAATGTTTTGTCAATGTATGTGGCACTCATGGCAACCAACAAATAAATACTTTGTCAATTCTCCCTAGCATCAATGTGTGCTTTTTTGAACACAAGCAAGAATCATCAAGTGATATTATGTCAAATTTTGTTGACATGTAAAGTTTTAAAATTCTCTACATCTAAAAAACAAGATGCTAAGATGAAGATTTTAAAGTTCAGTATAATATTTCACTAGAATTCAACCATAGTTATAGTAATAGTAATAGTTATAGTTGTAGTTATTGTTTGTAACTTGAAAGATCTACAATATGTTAGTGTAGAAGTTGTTTTGATTTTGTTGATTTCGACTTCACAATCATGAGCATCCAAGACAATGTAGCACATAGGAATTCATGCATGAACAGAGGGTAATTAGTACATGTAGTTATACATAATGCTATATATATGAACAGCCTCTCACAGAAAGCCGAACTTTCAAGTTACTGAAAACAAAAACAAGCAATATCAAGAAAGAGTATCCAAATGAGTATTCAAATGCTCTGTCCAATACCAATTAGCAAGAAAGATTAGAAGTCCATAGTTCAGCTTTTTGCTTAGCATTGTGGTGTAAACAAATTTATACTTCTAATCTTATTCAAAATTAGAAAGTTACCAAGCTTTCATGTGAGAGGCTGGATCTTAAAACCCTGCATGGTGAAATTTCACTAAAATGCTTAGCATTTTTTGATACGATAACTCCATCATTTTATTATTGGCTTCTCCTTTTTTTCATTTTATATATATATTTTTTTCTTTCTCCAAAATCTACAAGTTACCCAATGATCCATCGCCACATTCTTTGGAAAGACTTTTTAAATTGGGGCAAGCTGTTGACCCAGCAAATGCCAGCCATATGCCTAGCATAAGGCATGACTGACAAAATTAGTTGGATGACATAACAGGGCATGTATAGTGTCCATGGGGCTTGCATACAATTGCTGGGCTTGATAATTGGGGGTTTTCTTGAGGGCCTCTATCCATCTGTTTTGAACATTTGTGAACGAATTGTTTTCACCAAAACAAATGTAGTGCTTGCTATTTGCAGAACCTACTAGACACATTAGTTTGATAAAGTAACCGTGTTTATAAACAATGACATCACCATGCAGGGTTTTAAACATTGTAAGTTAACTTAAATTATTAGTTAGAGAGCGGAGGGTGAGTCTGCAGTCTGTTGGTAGTTGGGTACAAGATTGGTCGTAAATGTACTTCAGAACTCAAAAAGTCAAATGGTGCAAACTAACTTTTAAAAAACGTACTTGTACAATACATTGGCTGGAACGGCCGATGTGATTGTCATCCATATTACCTTATTGAACTGTTTTGGGGTTTAATTTTTTTCACAAACATTCTCAAAAAAGGTCTTCATGCAAAAAGCAGCAACTGAGGTTTTTTTTTGCAGAATGGACAAATTATCTTTAAAAGCTTACATCTAAATTGGATCTTCCTTTTACATTACCTTTTTGCCAAATTTTTTCCAGTGAACAATTCTTTAACTAGTGGAAGAACTTTTATTTTTGGAATTTTACCAGCAGCGATAAATTGGCACATTGCTGCATGTAAGCATTTTTCACAAATTTTAAATTTTTATGGTCGTCATACATTGACATGTATGGGGTCAAATGGATTTCTTTTTGTTTACTAAACTGATAGGCTTATGATACAACATTTCAATTTCAACTCTCAAGTTGCATTTCATGTACTTTTTAGCCAATCTTATACACAACATTTTAACTTTTTAGAGGCATGGACAAATTGTCTTCAAAAGCTGACATCTAAATTCTGGATCTTCCTTTTACATTTCAAAATCAAAAATTACTCATTTATTTTGCCCATCTTTTCCAGTGAACAATTGTGTTACTAAAGGAAAACTATTTTGTATTTTACCAACAGCGTAAGAATGTATCCCCTCCCCTCTTATGGCACCCCGGTGCATGCAAGCCATCCTGGTGCTCGCACAAGTGTTCCCCGCCCGCAGGTGTCGGCAGGCTGGTCGGCGAGTTGTCCTCTGAATGCACTTGCAGGTGTTTGGCTGTTTGTGATGTGTCAACCTTCCCAAGACTTGGCGGTCTGGATGAATCAAAGACCCAAAGTTGGCTAAAACATGGTAAGGATCCTTTGAACTATAACAACCAGATTTCTTTCCACAGAGGAGGATGTATCCATCTTCCACTCTGGGGATTGCACATGGAAGAAATGCCTTCAAGTCTACTCTGAACTGTACATTTCAGGAGTAATGGTTGCATCTTGGTGTTTTGATCCTTGAGAATGGAATATCTACAAATGTACACTTTTGCCAAGTATTTCTGAGATGTTTGTCATACTAAGAGATTTGGGTCACAATATCTCAGCCAGCCAATCATTTGTCGAACGATCACTATCTAAACCACTCTGCTTTGTGTTCCAAAAATCAAATCGTGTTTTTTAATTTCATGGAGAAATGTACATTACCCAATCTTTGAGAAAGCAAATATAAATCCATACAAAGTAAATCAAATTAGAAAAACAAACTCATCAGCACAAACAGTGAAAACGGCTTTTAAAAATAGTGAAGTATAATTTAAAAACAAACCAATATTTAAAAATAATTACAACAGCGTTAAAATAACAAACTTATATTGAAAATCCAAAAATAAAAATCCAACCTCGTGTACTCTAACAAATAAACAAGATATTACTGACTGAGGTAGAAATGAATGAGCTTTTTTCAGAAACTTTGTTTGGTTAAAAAATCATTAAGTCATCCTAGCAAAAATTAATGTTAGGTGAAGTGCAAAAGAAGTTAACAACTTGAAAGTATTAAGCAAACACGATGCTAAAGTATTCTGAAATTACGATTGAAAAGGTTGCCATTTGACCAATAGCACTTGGAAAATACTACCTAGTTCAAAATAATAAACTTCCCTACAGCTAAAAATCATATCAATTGGTAAAACCCACTTTCTGCCAAATTGCAGTATGTTAAAAATTAAATCCTACTTTTAAGAGGCAAAACCATACTCAATGAAAATGAGTAACATCTAAACTGATCTTTAAACATTTTGCAACAAACTCAGGTTTGTTCAAAATACCTCTTACTAAAGAGCATATCTAGGTTCTGTAACAAAAATAAAATGTCCAAATGATCTTAACAAAGAATCTTCAAATCCAACTGTTACTCCTCAATAACTTGATATGAGGAAAGTGAAGTTCTTTCAACAGACAAAACTGTTAATACAAGACGTTTTTAAATCCAACAAGAATGTGAACAGAGCTGCATGCACATCAGGTAGTTCTAAAATCTATTTCACTGTTTCAAGATATTTGAAAGGCAAAAAAACAAACAAATATGGTGAACTTAAAATGAGTTCAATTCTATCTTGCATGTCAGTGCACTGCAAAAAAATATCCAAACTGTTGTGTTAATAATCACCATGACAAGAATCACAGAATGAGGCAGGCAGCAGTCTGTCTGAGACTTGAGCCTCAATATGATTCTAATAGACTTGAATGATAGATAAATCAATTTGAAAGTAGCTTACCTTGGATGAGAATCCATTTCCAGTGGCATAGCAAACGTTTTTAACTTGTAACTCCAAAGATGTCAGTATTTGAGCTGAAATTTAACAAGTCAGACAAAAAGTATTTTTAAAGCAAAAATACTTATGTAGTCTCCAATACTTGGGAAGATTTGTGCCAGATCTATATGTGTAATCATAGTAGTTCCTGGTCAAACTGTAAACTCAAGGAAGTTTCTGGCCAAACTGTAAAAACATGGTAGTTCCTGGCCAAACTGTAAAAACATGGTAGTTCCTGGCCGAACTGTAAAATCATGGTAGTTCCTGGCCGAACTGTAAAATCATGGTAGTTCCTGGCTGAACTGTAAAACTGTTCCCAACACTGGGAAATGGTGGGATGCCAAACTCTTTAAAATGCTGTAGAAGGATGGCCTGGTGCGCAAAGGCGAAGCACCATACTATAACTAGGGCTGCACATAGGACGATGTGGTGGGTCCCTCAGTATTGACGGAAACTGTGGTGTTAGACACGGGGGTCCCAGTCCTGTTATATAGGTCCATGGTAACTTTAATTGAAGTAGGAATTCATGTACTGTAACTATACATCCTCAGCCATGTGCTTATAGTCTTCAATCAAAGGTAATACCAAGCATTTTAGGGTTGAATATCAATCAAGGCATTGACCAAGGTCTTAGGGTTTGAAATGGAGACAGACCTGTGTGTTTCCGTAGTAATAAGATCACTGTTTGAAACTCTGTGCTAGCAATGAAATTCTATAAACAATTGTAGCTCTAAACAATTTTTTTACTCGACTGAGGAAGTTTTCAAGTAGTACTATGACAGTTGCTGTCAAATTCCCTGAACTCAGTCATTGCAGTGACCACTCAGTGAGACTCAAGTCAATAAATAGGATGAGCTCCTTATTCTTAGTCTTGTGTGTGTTGCAGCAAACCAAGATGGCCACAGGTCATTTGATTCAGACACAGATTATTGCTGCAAATGGACATGCAGCATGGTAAATAATCACGTTCAATCCTTTGCTGATGATACATGCAGCAACAACCATGAAATACCACTGAATGGGTACAGTGAAGTTGCTCATCAGGCACCAAATGCCACTCGTAGGTGGCAAAAAAGAAGGCACGGTGCGTCTACATACCCTTACTTGGTATAGATACATTACAGTAGCAAGTGTTAGTTATACAGACACTATCCTCAATGATATCCATATCCTGGGTAGAGAGGGACCACATCTAGACAAGTAGCTACTGTCAGACCTACCAAGAGAACTAAGACACAAACTTTACCAAATGAAGCAATGCATTGTGAGGCTTATGTCCAAACCATTAAGTGTCGACATCTTAACATCCAGTAAACCTGTACAAGAATGTACATGTGAAGACACTTTGACGTCCTAAAAGTGCAACAGAAACTCCTCATATAGAGGTTTCTTTATTTGAATGGTCAATGCCTTGATTGAATTTTGTTATTTATAAACAACCTTAAACTTTTAACTCAGGCTTGGGGTATTCAGGTGATTCATGTTTAAGTATCAGTGTTTACAAGTCAGAACCAAAAATACAACCACTTTTGGGGTTAGCGGTTTTTATCAATGCTATTAACCAGTGAAGAACTTAACCTTAAGACTTGACAAGTTTATAACCGAACAATGAGAACTATAAAACAAACTATCAAATAAAGGAAGCAATGCATTATGAGGCTTTATGTCCAAAGCATGAAGTGAAATTCATAATTAATCCATCAGATCCAAAAGTTTTGGTCTAAGACTAAAAAGCATACATTTGTTATGTGATTGGCAAAAGCAGGTAATGAAGTCATTTAAATCACCTTAGTTTAAGCATACTAGAAACAGTCTTTAGTTATTACCAACCTGTTGGTAATAATACACTTTCTTTGCATTACCCCAAGCCTGGTTAGTTCTTAAACTGATAGTATGGTTGTACCTTGTAGAATTTTAGTCCTGAAAGTTCTTCACATTTACTTTGAATGAGAATAGCCGACCTTTCCAATGAGCTCGGGGATAGAATTATGCAGCAATATATTAAGCACAAGATTAAGTAATCCTCGAGTATGAAGGGAATTATGTGGAGTCTCGAAAACACCTACCTCCATCATGATTTGAAGCTCAAGGTGACTTCACTCCTTGATATAAAGCTGGTATACAATTCTCACAGCCGTCTGAGTAGCAATCACATGTAAGCTGTGGCCTTCAATGCTTAAGGTGACTTCACTCCTGGCTCTAGAGCCGGTGAACAATTCTCACAACCGTCTCAGTAGCAATTACATGTAAGCTGTTGCCTTCAATGCTTAAGGTGACTTCACTCCTGGCTCTAGAGCCGGTGAACAATTCTCACAACCGTCTCAGTAGCAATCACATGTAAGCTGTTGCCTTCCACTGGGCACTTACAATGTAGAAGCAATTGGTAATGTGATGTTCTGAATAACCCAAAACCCAGGATAAGCTGATCACAACCAGTCCATGGGAAACAAATCCTTGGGATATAAATCAATATCAGAAAACACTGTGCGTATTAGTTAGATCACAATTGCCAGTGAAGAACAATGTACGCGACTTTGTATTTGTGGCACTTAGATAATGTGAAGAACTTTCAGGACATTGTCTTATTCAACCTTGCTTGGTATTGCCCAGCCTCGTTCCCACCAGTCCCAAATGGATAAATTGACATAACACTACAAATTAAATTGGCCAGTAAGCCAGTTGGGCAATGTGATTTAAGTTTGCCCTCTATGAACCCACAACAAGCCCCCTATATAGGTGAAGTGATATACCCACTTTAATACGCCATCATTTAGTAACATTGTGCCCCAAAAAACCCAAATTCATTAGCCACAAACGGTACGCGCTTAATTACCCCCCATTTTGGGCAAATGGATGTGCTTTCACTTCATCAATCACCCACTATTCGACCCCTATATTGGGCTGAACCACACACAAAATCCACCAACAGACCCAGATTGGGCAAATGGATGTACATGTGACAAAGTGGCCACTACTAGGAACTTCTGTTTTCTGGCCTTCACCACTCATTAGCTCCAGTAGGGCAACCAACAATGTACCACTAGCCCCTGTTGGACAACCAACAACACAAACCACTAGCCCCCTGTTGGGCAACAAACACCACCTACCACTAGCCCCTGTTGGGCAACCAACAATGCCTAGCACTAACTAGCCCCTGTTGGGCAACAAACACCACCTACCACTAGGCCCTGTTGGCAATCAACAACAACTTCCACAACATGGTTGGGCAACCAACAATACCTATCCCTAGCCCCTGTTAGGCAACCAACACCACATACCACTAGCCCCTGTTGGGCAACCAAAAACACCTACAACTAGCCCTGTTGCAACCAACAACACCTACCACTAGCCCCTGTTAGGGAACCAACACCACATACCACTAGCCCCTGTTGGGCAACCAAAAACACCTACAACTAGCCCTTTTTGGCAACCAACAACACCTACCACTCGCCCCTGTTGGGGAACCAAAAACAACTACCACTAGCCCATGTTGGGGAACCAACACCACATACCACTAGCCCCTGTTGGGCAACCAAAAACACCTACAGCTAGCCCTGTTTGGCAACCAACAACACCTTCCACTAGCCCCTGTTGGGGAACCAACAACAACTACGACTAGCCCATGTTGGGGAACCAACACCACATACCACTAGCCCCTGTTGGGCAACCAACAACAACTACCACTAGCCCATGTTGGGCAACCAACAATACCTACCATTAGCCCCTGTTGGGCAACCAAGAACAACTACCACTACTCCCTTATGGGCAACCAACAACACCTACCATTAGCCCCTGTTGGCCGAAGTGTTTTATGGGTGTGGGTAACACTAATCCCTCCACTGCTAGACCCTATTATGGGTAATTGAATGTACAGGTGACAAAGTGACCACTACTTGGCACCTCTGATTTCCATTAGCCCCTGTTGGGCATCCAACATTGTACCACTTGCTCCTGTTGGACAAAAGACAAACAACCTGTCACTCCTGTCAGGCAAAGTAATATACATTGTTCCATCAGCCTGCCACTAAAGACACTTTTTCAGACACAGTGGCCGATACTAGCTCCCTTATTTTTACACAATACACTAACTACTAGTACCTATCAGATGACGTGTGTTTCCTAAACTCACACCATCTGCCCCTATTTGAGTAAAGTGATTGATCAGAAAAAGCAATCACTCCTCCCAATGTTTTTGGGCATTTTAATAGTTCCATGTCATAGTGAGATTCTGTGGGGTGCATTACCATGGGAACGGGGTAATTAACATTGACCTATCGCCATTCAGAACTCAGCCATATCTCAGACAAATGAGTGATAACAAGTTAAAACAGGCGCTCTCAGGAATTTGACGCCAGTTAAGCATTGCTTGTACAGTTGGCTTTTGATGTACCTGTTCATCAGAGAAAGTTTTGGGCAAAGTACATGAACAAAGAAACACATTGGATGTGTATGAGTTTCATCATGTATTGTCTACATGAACTGCTAGGAAGGAAGTAAAAAAGGAAAATTGCTCATGTGTGTTTTGGACGGATATCAATGGATAACATAAACACCTATTGCAAATGATTGAGCATCCTCTATGGTCAACATGTAATATGTACATGCATATTGGAATACATACATCTTGTACGTATGAGATAGGTTATCACTTTCCAGTATTGTAGATCAGGTTGATCATACAATGTGCATAGTGCACTGTAATTGGCTATCATAATATGAATGGCGATAGGTCAATATTGTTTGATTGAAGACTATCAATAAGCTCCATGTATTTTAAGGCTGTATACACCACTGGTTTTGGGTCAAGTAGGGATCAAACTAAAGTAGGAAACCATATCATCAACTGTTGATAGAGAATAAGGAGATACATTTATATCATACCAAAAAACATTTTAGCTGGGATAGGCTAAACCATTGGAAAACCACAAGCATTCTTACAAACTAGATCATGTGAACATCTTTTGTTGAATCTAAAGGAATGCAATCAAACTCAATAAGAACCAGATAAATGTAGACACCAATTTGTAAAAGTGTCAGTGTAAACTAGCTACTAGCCAAAAACAATGAGCAAATAGGATTTATATACAAGTCAGTTTTAACTCTTTCATGCACCAATTGGTCGCTCGCTAGACTGGTTTAAATCCCTTCAGAAAAATAGTTGTAAAACGAAAAATAAAGATCTGGGGAAACACAGTTTTCAGAATGGGAAAGAGGACTCTTGAAGGTGCTAATTTGACCTGTTTTTGAGGGTCACCCTTTGCAAAAACACGAGTAAACAAATAATGTGTCCATATGATCAATTTATCACTAAAATAAATGACGCATGAAAGGGTTAACACTCTATTGTGAGTGTAAGTTCACATGGGGTAATTTAAGCCAAATACTTGGATGTAATTACCCATAGGATTCCAGCTCTTTCACTACTTATTATTTTATACCAGTGGTGTATACAGTATGTCCAATATCCATGCATACAACTAGCTCTATAGGACTAAGGCCTTGCTACTCGTGATTTTGAATAACAGAGATGTAGGCCCAGACATTTGTAGTCAAAGGTCTCTTATAGATTGACTAACAAACCAAATACTAGGTATGTTTACCTTGTGAAGAAGCTGCAAGGAATAATCCAAGAGCTGTACATAGTAATCATAGGAGTGTAGATACCATGCTGGATGATAGTTAATATCGCTCATTAGTTCATCAGTGAAACTCATAATTGGCTCCTTGACACCAATATGCAGAAGGTCCATATTGTATAAGGTTTTGTACTCAAGGGTTAGATCAGCATATCAGTAGCTGCAGCAGGGATTTTATATGACCTGATTTATGGATAGATAAAGTGAAATATGTCTACATTGATTGACGTATGGGTTATAAAGGTTGGGGTATAAACTACTTCATAACAAACCAGTGTGCACAATCAGTCTGTGGTTGTCTTTTCTAGGTAAACAACAAATACATGGAGAGATGCATTCTTTCACAACTTGCAATAGTGACTAAGGATCAGTTTTCAGCGAAAAATCAGAACTTTATGAGTGCAGTAGATATTTCAGCAGTAGTCTATGAGCAGCTACAACCACAGACAAAACATTTTTGATACAATAAGCTACCCTAACATCAGGCATTCTAGCTACTTGGCTACAGCAGGAATAGCTACTATAACAGCTTGCATTAGCTACTCCAACAGGCATTATCTACCCTAACATCAGGCATTATAAGCTACACTAAGAGCAGGCCATAGGTGTTCAGTTTGTACAAGAGGTACAAATGTAATTTTGAAGAAACAGTTGTATGCATTTGAGACTCTAGCGGGCCCTGGGAAAGCCTTCAATGTTGTTAATGGAATCACTACGCCAAATCTGAAGTGATAAACAACGACATCTTAGCCATCTGTACTCTTAATTTAATTTAGTCCGCTCAGTAGAAACAAGTTTTGTGCCAAACACTTGCAACAATCCATGTTAGTTTCAACTAAGGTCTCGTAAGATGTTTTTTATTTAAATTGGACTCAAGAAGTCAAACAGAATTAAGCTATATGCTTGTAGAATGACATCTTCAGTTCTTAATCTTGATAGTCATGATAAAACTGCTGTCATTAATTTTGAAGTGATGTAAGATAAACATCTTAGCCATCTGTATTTTAGTAACTATCGGTTTACTACCAGCAGAAACTCAATTAGTGCTAAAGACTTGCATGTAAAAACAATCCTAAAATCCTTTTTGAATGACCTCTTCACTTCTTTAATTTCAAGTAAACATGAAATAACAATCAGGAGCAGTTGATATTACACAGTCAATATAAACGCCATTATTTTTTAGTGAAGAGGGAAAACATCTTTGATACAGAAAGATGATGATGCTAACTAATTGAATAAACTAAATATAAAGCTAAATTCAAGGGCTACTTTACATTTAGGCAGGAGAATAGAAACTATAAATAGCTAGGTTGTGATTTAGACCAAATTGACTTGTACAGGTGACGATAAAAACCGTCATTTAAAATTTCCCAGGGCCTGTATTATTATAGGTTTACATGTGAGCTGTAAAAGGTGCATGGTATCTGTTATACACGAGGATGTATAGTAAAGTGTACAGTGCATGAATTTGTAAAAACTTCAGTTAATCTTACCTTGGACAAAAAAGAGGCAGGACTGGCAAACCCTGTGTCGATAAAAGGCACCATAGTTTCCCTTGATACTGAGGGGCAGATTGAAAAGGGACGGATCCAGGATCTGAAAAAGAAAGGAGGTGAAATAGGCCGGAGGTCCTGTCACAAAGGTGGGGAGTGGAGGGGGAGGCTTAGGGTTGGTCACACATAAGATTGAGTCTTAAATGCACTTTGCATTTAGACCACTGAGAAAAAAATTCATCGGTGGACAAATTCAGAGTATTAGAAGTGCATAGTATTTGAACTTCAGGAAATCACAAAAACACTTAGATACTTTCACCAAGTGATGCTGTAAATGAATCACTTTTGCAGTCATGACGTTTCAGAAACGTTTTGATGCACACTTTAGCAAGACACCTGTGTGATAGCATGTGTCTTGATTATATGCATTTGATAGTCATCACAACGCGGCAAACACGTTGAGATGAGCCAAATAGCCAGAACAAGTGCTACACAAGACCAATTAAACCATTGGTTACACTGTAGTTCAATCAATAAGGAAAGCATCATGCATGTTTTGGAAACTAGTGCTCAAAGTGCTCCAGGTAGGGGCACCTCAGAATAATTTTGAAAGCTCCTAAGAGATCAACTGTGTGTGACAAAATATGTATATCATGCCCTCCCACCCTAAAAAAGAAAAAGAAAAAAGGTACCAAAGCACATAGTACATAAGTACAAATGCGCAAAAGTACAAATAGCATTGTAAATTAAGAAAAGAGGAATTGAAAATGACAGGGCTTTCCGGCAAAACGTAGGGGATTAAAAAGAAGGGAGGTCCCATGGATCCGCTGACAAATTGCCACCACATCGTCAAAAATTGAGCCACAATCTGAGTATGGTGCTAACAAACAGCGCCCCAGGACCATGGTACAGAGAAAATATGCTACTCAAAACGGTGCAAGGAAACCAAAGAAAAAACTGAAACCCAGTGAAGTACATCTTCTTAAGGAAAGAGTCATTACATTATTAGATGATCAAGATGCACAAATGAAAATGATAAGACAAAATTTAGTCTAAACTAAGATCAAGCAACAACACAAATCTTCAAACTAAATCTTATAAAAGTATTTGAAGAGTACAAGTACATCAACAAGAATAAGTCATTGCTTCAAATGTTGAACTAGAAGGAACAATTGTCCTTTAATTAAAAATATAAGTCTTTGCAGTTAGAAATTACGCTTTGACTCAAGCAAATGAACTCTTTTTAGTCATTTATGTAGTAAATTAGTGAAATTATGGAAGCTCACACTTACCAAAAATGATCATTTGGGAACCATGTCAGTTTAAGGACTTGACCAAATAACAATAGACTTGACTTGTTTAGTGAAGTACTTTGGACTCATATTTATATGAGTGCCTTGCATTGTTTTGAGTAGCAGGAGAGTTTGGCATCCTTGAAACTGTGGGGAAAAAAGGAAGTTTTAGGGGGGTACAAGTTAAAAACAAACCAAACAAATGTCACTTGAGTCTAAATGGTGAACAAAATAACCTGCTTGTAATCAGTGAAATAGAATAAAATAGGCACCATTAGATACATCAAATAAATCACTTGGACATCGGAACCTTTTAAATCGGAACCTTTTACTCTAGACAAATTGCCTCAAAAATAACTCAACTTTATACTTGATAAAATGTTTCATCTTAAAATAGAAATGGCAACCATTTCAATCAGAAACTTTACTTCCAAATATTTGAAAAGCATTAGAAACTACTCGTCACTCGGCTACAGTTCTCAAAAGCAATACAAATATTAAGCTACATTTAACTTACTGAAATGATTAATTTGACATCCAAAATTTGGCGTCATATCCGTCTTTCTCTACTCATTTAATAGAGAGATAGTAGGGCCATTGCCCTCAAATTTCGTACTCCAGAAACGCTTCATATTCAACAGTACTTTTAACCCCATCTTTTTTTTTACACACGTTAAAATCAATTCACTGTTTGTGCTGGTGAACCTAGAGCGAGGCTAAATGCATTAGTTACTTGACAATTTGCTCAAATATTATTTCCCCGAGTAGGAAATCATTTAACCATCAAAGCTTATAGCATTTGGTACGACTTGTCTTTAACAAAAAGAACGTAGATATTTGATTAAAAACAAACTATGTAACACACTAAAAATGGCAGAGATTTAATTGTGACGTTGGTAAATATGATCAGTGCGGCTGAGAAGAAAAGTGACCTTTAATCTAAACATGGCAAAGTATTAAAGAAAACTGGCAACAAAAATGTACATTTGTTTGATATTTCATTTGATAGGATCAAAAACCAGGATGCAATTACGCAAATATAATTTGCGAAAAATAACGTTCAGAGTAGGCATTGACGGCGCTATTTCCATATGCAATGTCAGGAGTGGTAGATAGATACGTCTGACTCGGTGTCTAAGTCAACTGATTATTAGAGTTCATTAGATCCTTCCCTTGTTGTTCAACAGAGGGTGCTTTGGCCACACAGACTAATAAATATTGAGGACAATTGAACACAGTGCAGTAAGTCTCTCACTGAATGGTGTTGATAGAGGGTGCTTACCGACAGAGGTCTGCTGGCACCTGTGGGCGGGGAACACTTGTGCGAGCACCAGGAGGGGCTTGCATACGCTGGGGTGCTACTCCTTTTTAAATTTTTTTTTTCAAGTTCAAGGTCAAATTTAAATATGAATAGATATCAATTCCTACCAATAGTATGAATAAATACCAATAGATATGAACACCTGTGTATACTTAGTCTTTATTTCAGACTCTGCTGCCGTGTGTACTGCCCTCTATATGTCCTTACCCACCCCTTATGTAAAAGTCCCTAGGCCCCCCATAATGCATCTGCTTTCTATTTCAATACAAGTTGCAGCACTATTTTATATGTGGACTTAAAGGGAAGGTACATTTTTTTTCAAGGAGCTTCAGTTTTTCTCTTATAAATTGGTGTGTGTTTTACACATCTCTTTTAGAGATAGAAAACGTAGGTTTTTCTTACGTTACAATGCGCAAACAGTTTGACTTTTGGTCAAAATTTCTGGGGAAAAAAACAAGTTTTGTGTGTACATTTGTTTTGTTTTTTAGTAAAGACTCCTTGAAATTTGAAGTTTCAAACGGGTGTAAATTTTGGCAGAATTTTCAAAGTGAAAAAAATACAAAGTCCAGTTTTTTTCTTGTGCATAATTGTTTCCATCAAAATTTAAAAGATTGAATCTTGCTACCTTTTTGGTCCTAGTTTGATAAATTGTTTTTGTACTTTCCCTTGCACTCACCATCCACATTACCAGAAGTGTTTCAGACCTTTATCACGCCATTTTAAATCCTTCTGTACAGGCAAAGCAACTTAGTGTAACAAATACGATTGTCATTGAATGATGAAATGCTAAACTTTAGCTGTCTATTGCTCAGGTGATCTGATTTGGCATTATTTCAGTGTCTGCATACAAACAGATTACACACTGATGTGCTGTTAACTGAAACAGCACATTTTTTTATTGATGTTGCTTTGCCCTTAACAAAAACTGTACAGTTTACTGGTGATCCAGTGATGAACTTTTTGTTCATTGCTGAGGTGATCTGATTTGGCATTGTTTCAGCATTTGTGTTCAAACACATATTGAGGTGTATTTGAAACAACAGATTGTCCTCAGATAGATTGACTGTGTTTTCACAGCAAGAGCAGTATGTAAATGCCTTCGGCAAAACTACTCAATCAACATACGCCATTGGAAATGACTAACAACTTCAATGCTCAGGTGATCTGATTTGGCATTGTTTCAGCACTTGTGTACACACACAAGTTGAGCTCCATTTGAAACAATCCATTGGCCTCAGATTGACTGTGTTTGCACAGTAATACTACTGTCAAAATACGTCATTGGAATTGACTAACAATAAGTTCAGGTGATCTGATTTGGCATTGTTTCAGCATTTGTGTTTTCAAACCAACAGACGTGCCTTTGGCAATACTGTTCTGTCAACACATGTCATTAGAAACGACTGATGTTTTGATGGCTGCATGTAGCAAAAGCAGCAATTCAAGTCATAAAATGTTTATCGCTCTTCCAAGATAGATCAAAACTATCAGCCAGATTTGTTCTTCCAGCTTGACTCTGTGCGATATTTGAGAAGGAAAAAGGAAAAACAAAATGATGGCTTTTGCGTGATAAAGGTCTGTGCTGCAACAAGATTGAAATAGAAAGCAGATGCCTCCCAACATATAACAGACAACAAAATAAACACAACAGACTCGTTTTTATTATGTTATAAACACTATGTACACTGGCACATCATATTAAACATTGATACACACACTGATTCTTCAAGCTTTTTGTTCAAGACAAAATAAAATAACTATGGAATGATCCGTATATTCAAGTCTTTAAAGTAGACTGATCTCAAAGTCCGTTTTGAGAATAGATTTTCATATACATTGTTTTGTAAACACAATTTTCTGTTATTATTATTTTTTTTTTTCAAATTTTGTTTCCCGTCACCTATGGACAGTGTGTGTACCTTGAATTCGTACAAAACTCATATCTTTAGGAAAACTAAATTTGCAGTTGATTCAGCTGAACCATTTTCAAAGGGACAGCATATAATTAATTATTTGTAGGTTTTGAAGCGTTGCAATCAGTGGAGGTTAACAGTGAGTATTACTGCAACCTGAGTTTGTTGATTCTGTAACGTCTTTACATTTCAATCAGATGCATATTTTGAAGATTGCCTTCACTCGTTAGGATGTAGTAATCAATGAGAGGGATGATACAGTACTGTTCATACTCAAGTTATGCACATGTCAATACATGACAATGCTCCTGGTGTTGAGGCTCGATTCAGGTTTAGTGTTTCTCCCCCATACTACTTCATGTTCTTTGGTCATGTACTTTGCACAGCTATAGTGCTCTGCTGGTTCTTGCAAAACCGTTGTTCATTGGCAAGGCATAGCTTTAATGTTTGAGACTCATGCAAAATTCTTTTGCTTGGGAGTAGTTCACAACTGCTTTGCTCTGCATGGGATTCATGTTCCTCCATGGTGTCTGCCAGATAAGTTGTCACTTTACCAGACTGCATCTACATAGCTTATCAGTTTAGTTATATTACAACAATATTTAAGTATACATAATATGATGTGCCAGTGTACATTTCGATATTAAACAATAACACTTTTTACGTAAATTTAAATCAAATTCTATACTCAAACCATAACAACTTATATTTGCCTAACATGATAATAAAAAATCTACCTCAGAACTTCTTTCATAAAATGTTTGTGTAAAGCCAAAGTGCAGCATCGTTACGTTAGAATAAAGAGGCTAAAGTATTCAACTTTGCCAGTGTTGAGTATTTCAACAAACAGCATCAGACACATATTATTGTATTTTTGATAAGCTGTTCTTGAATGGTATTGAAACTTACAGCAGAAAGTACTGCTATGGCAAGAGGACAAGTTAGTTTCATTACTTTGGTTGGAACAATACACTAACATGATGAATGTAAATGTTTGATCATTCTTTATGATTGCTATGCAACAGTTTCAGGATTATTTCTACCCTTGATGTTGAAAACTGTAAATCTTAACACTCCTGTGTGTATCTGTCAAGTAAATCCTCAATGCTTCCTTGGACTTATTTTCTTGAAAGCCGACATACTGGTTTTACTAAGGGACTTTGAATAATGTACGTTTTGAAAACAACAACAAAACCTGATGCTACACTTTGGTTCTACAACCAGGCACATGGAGAAAATGTTTCAAGCCTTTATCATCAACTTTCCCAAATTAGTTCTTTGTTCACATTTTAAAATTTAAAAAAGAGGTAATTGTTAAAACTTCCTTTTTCTTTGAAATGTTACTGAGGAAAACTTTTTTGCATATAATTTCTGTTTGGCCAGAATAGAAATGACAACAAGATTGCAGCATTGGAGACCGTTGCAGTAATTGTTTGTCAGTTGATGAATTTCAACTTGGTTGTTGTAAACTTCTCAGAAAGATCGGTTGCTGTGAAACATTTTTGATTTTAACAATTACTAAAGTGTTTCTGTGTTTAGGCATAACATAACATTATAACCAAAGGCCTTTCCTACCATGTGCCTGGTATTATGAATGTAATATTTAATTATTCCCTTCTTCTGAGGATGTTTCTAATGGTCAGAACTAACTACCAGCAAATCCATGTCAATGAGAGAATAATATGACAACAAATCAGGATTCCTAAGAACAGTGATTTTCAAAATTGGTTTCATATAGTCAACAATGTATAACACTGTTGGATAGACCCACTTGACAGCTGATTAACTTTAGAATCAAACTTTTTCCTTGAGGAGTAATTCATTGCACAGTGTTAGCTGAAATCACTGTTTCAAACTGAGATGTGTAATGACTCTGAGTGTCCCCCATTGCCATGGATTTGCTCTTTTCTACCACCGTTCCGTACTAACAAGATTTCACTGCCTTGTTGTTTAGTGTAGACTAGAGGAGGCTGTTTCCCAAACCTCACTGAAGGTTCAGACCATTGAGGTGAGACATCAAGAATTGTTCCATCCACATCCATCTCCTCTACACCAAAGGCTCACTGCAAACAAAATGAAGTAAATGAATAAGACTTTCAAATTGATCAAAGTTTTGAAAGGCAGGGTACAGGATGACATCGCGACGGTTATTTTTTGTTTCTGTATTTTGTTTGGGTTTGTTGGTAACAATGAATTTGTTAAAGTTCTGCAAGATTTCTAAACTTGATAGCAGCGAATACAACATTTCTTGCAACAATTATGGTACATAAATCACCAGCAGGAATTTCTGGTTTTGTCATTTAGAAATGGTCGGCTCTAAATTAAGGGTTTCACCTTTTCCTTTACAACAAAACTTGACGTCGTTCTTTTGATTTGTATCATAGATTTCAAGATGTTCTTTCAGCAATCAGACAAAGCTGGAATTCAGATGATGTTGATAGACTATAGCAATTTAAATCTGATTGAATATCAAACTTCCTGTACCCTGCCTTGGCCGATTCGAAACCATAACGATAGCTCATAACATATCTGTTAATTTGTTTAAGCCTAAATTCTAAAATGATATCAAGCATACAGTGTCCAGAATTTAAATCCTTGACCAAATTGAGGCAGTTCTTTATGGTTTTGATCTTTTACAGCACTGTGACTGAGAGAGCTGAGTAAAGAGGGCTGGAATTAAGGACGGATGGCACTGTGTAAACAATAACTTTGCTCAATTTATGTTCATTTCTAATGCAAGGCTACCTCAATTCTGAGATTAGTTTTGAAAAGATCACTTGTTTCTTTTTTATATTATGAAGTTCAGATGAGTGCACATCTTCTCACATGTCATCTGTATCTAAAGTGACCCCAATTGATATCCACACATGATCAAAGGTCAGTGACTTGAGAAGTGGCATCCACAAATGATCAAAGGTCAGTGACTTGAGAAGTGGCATCCACACATGATCAAAGGTCAGTGACTTGAGAAGTGGCATCCACACATGATCAAAGTTTAGTGATTGAGAAGAAAAGGGAAACATTTTCATAAGAAGAAGAAACCCAAGACATTTAAAAGGGATTGGAAATCCACTCCATGTCATGTTTAAAGACATTACAGTGGGTGATCGGCTTGGATCTATAGAGATGAAAGGCAAGGAAAATACCAACAACAGAAGTAAACCTTTGAAAACAACTGTGGGAATGCAATGTTTGTTGTGATCTTATTCCTCAAATGACAAGGCATCATTTTTGAAGAAGAAATATTTAAAACATTTCCTAGATGCATTGTTATGAGTCTACTGGCGCAACTACAGGGGGGCCATGTGCCACCCTGATTGATGTCTGTGCCCCCCCCCCCCCAGATTTGAAATTTGAGATTAAAAATTACCTACAAAACAAAATAATTTGTTTCATGAGGTTTTTATATAGTAATTTCAAAAGTTTAAAAACAATTTCTTTTTTTATTTACATGCAGATAATAAATGTTGTTTCCCTCCAAGGCATATAATCGCACAAAAAAAGTAAAAAATCACTGAAAAGGGGCTTGTTTAGGAAAAATGCAAATGAAAACTAGTTTTAATTGGCCAGAAGTGCCCCCTAAAAAAAAGCAGTTGTGCCCCCGCCCCCTCTAACATTTTACCACATTTTCATGGAGATGAAACTTAACATAAACGAGGATTTGATTCATTTTATTCAGAGTTTCTTCTGAAAAAAATGTTTCTAAAGTAGTAAATTATAGACAAACAAAATCAATCCAAATGAATCACTCAACTGTGAGTAATAATATTATCAATGAAAATTGTCAGGAATTCATAAGAAAAATACATTGTGTCTATCACCATAATTATTCAGTCTACCTGTAAATCCTAATAAAGGTCAAGTTAATTAGCATTGTTTTAATGGGAATGTACAACTGCATGGGGTGTAGATTGTCCCTCAATCTTGCACAATTTGTTCAGTGAATTTGTTGATGGAAAATTTTAGATTGGAAACCTGAAACATTTTTGTTTCAAAATTTAAAATAGTTTTAAAATGTTGAAATAGGTTGTATCTTCATGTACCTTCCCATTAAAAGAAAGAAACATCTAAATATTTGTAATTCATTTCAAACAGCACATTATTAAGGAAATTAAATGTAATTCTTTACATAAGTAATAACTGCTACCCAGTCACATGCATTAATTAATTTTACAATATTTGTTTGGAATGGATAGACTGATTGCAATGCAGTGGAGCAATCCTTCAGTTACATTCCACTCCATTGATAACAGTTTTGTTGGTTTCAAGTTCCACTCCATGAAATCATCAAGTCTCACACTCTAAAGGGTTGAGGTTATTGATAAGAGTTCTGTTGGTAAAGTTTGTTGTGATCTTATCCATTCGCAGTCTCATGAGCTTCCTCCGTTCTTTAAAGACAGTTTTGACGACGTTAGTTTATGTGACTCCATTCCTTGATATCATCAGGTTGCAGTCTTACAGGGTCTCCCGTGTTGAATTTGATAACAGTTCTGTTGATAGAGCTGAATGTAATTCTTTTCGCTGATATCATTAAATTGCAGTGTTAGATTGTTAAGGTCTTCTTTGGTTGATGGTAAGAGTTCTGTTGATAGAGCTGATTTTCAATCCTTTCGTTGATTCAATGAAATTGCAGTGTTAGATTCTTAAGGTCTCTTTGGTTGTTGGTAACAGTTCTGTTGTTATTACTGAATGTAAATGCACTCTTTGATATCATCAAGTTGTAGATTAACATTCTTAAAAGTCTCCTCTGGGTATATTTTCTTTTGGAAACAGTTCTTGGTTTGGATGCAGGACAGGACTGATGAATAGGTGGTTACAATCTTAATGTCGTCATCAATCTGCTGTTAGCAATGGATACATACATCCTCCATTGGTTTATATCTTTCCCTGCATCAGGCCATCGGTCATTGTCAATATTGCAGCATAATTGGCAATTAGGCTTTCCTGGGCTGAAACACTTCTTCACTTTGACAAACTGGATAAGTTCTTGTCAGAGTCTAACTGTTTCGACAGTAGTGTCAGATTTCTCATTTGAACTTGATCCGTGGACCGTCTGAGTAGTTTAAGCAGATAGCGGTTAAAAGTTGATCCATATTTTCCTGGTTCTGTGTATTCCTTTGTTGTAAATGTTTATCTGCCATTACAGCCATGAAGTCTTCACTGCTTAGTTGAGTTTCTCAATATACCCTTAACCCCGGGTAGGGCCCAACCAGGTAGTACCACTGAGGGAAAGTGGACCTGTAACATCGCGTGGGCAGGAGTGTCAGATCCTGAAGTAGCTCCTGCTACCCGCTACCCTTACAAAGACCCTAAAGCATGTGACCAGGATAGCACTAAAACATATTTAAGAATCTGCTGATTGGTTATTTTCTACATTTCTACAAGAAACGTAATTGGTATTATCTTTTTTGAGATGTTGGAATTGCCTTCTCTACCAGAATCTTTTCAACTCAATTACTCTAACAATGAAACAAAAAGAAATGTAGAACAATAACCACTTAACTGCTAGGTTAAAAAGAGCTTTTCAAAAATATTTGAATCTTGTGTGAATAAATTAATAGTAAACAAATAGTTGCAAAGGTTGGAATAAACTTTGTTAAACCCTTGACGCCGGTATTATCCGGCCTCAATGCCCGGCTTACACGCATGACTGCACAGCAGCCTTTGTTTGCTCACAGCTGTACAGGCCGCAGACTGCATTCCAGGGCTTACCACATACACTGTCCACAAAATTCCGGACCCCGATTAGCGGGCATACCCGCCTTCCGTCTTCAAGGGGTTAAGTTTTTCCCTTTTTGGTGCCTGTAATCTTTTAGCACTGTTTCATCCTGATATGAGAACACAGACACCAACTTGTGGCAAAACTAGCTCTTTCTGTCTTTGCAAATAACATTAAAAATTATATTTATGAAAAATATTTCAAACTACACATTTAAAACTAAATTGTATGACTTTCATGGCATGTACAGTACAGTGGAAACAGTTAGTTGAGACAACTAAAGTTGTAATTGTTTTCTCTTACACATTGAAATTATATATTTATTTTGACATTATATCTCCCACCCCTGAAAACAAAACATGTAAGAAAACAAGAATACTGTGTGCATTGCAGCCTGATGTGACCCTCCCCTTCTGTTTGGAACTTTTGCAGTGAGCCTTGTTTGAAACCATTTCTTGTAAGCATTGAAGGCGATAGTTATCAAACAGTAGGCAAAGGTTGTTAAAACAACCTCTCTGGATAGAGACAAATGATGGTATGTTGATCAATTAGTAAATACAACTGTGTATATAGGTCTTAGACATGGTTAGAGTAAAGCAGGTTGGACCAATTATTCTGATGACCATCGCCACAAGAATCCAAGTCCAGTTATTGACCACACGTTATGTATTGATCTCCTCCTTTATGTAGACTGTTTGCAGTCAGGGGTTGGACCCGTTATTCTGATGGCCATCACCACAAGAATCTAAATCCAGTTACTGACCACTCCTTAGCTCTCCTATTTCTATTTAGACTGTTCACAGTCAGGGGTTGGACCCATTATTCTGATGGCCATCACCACAAGAATCAAAGTCTGGTTACTGACCACTCTTTAGCTCTCCTATTTTTATTTAGACTGTTCACAGTCAGGGGTTGGACCCATTATTCTAATGACCATTGCCACAAGAATCCAAGTCTGGTTACTGACCACTCCTTAGCTCTCCTATTTGTATTTAAACTGTTTGCAGTCAGGGGTTGGACCCAATATTCTAATGACCGTCGCCACAAGAATCCAAGTCTGGTTACTGACTGTCCATGAGCTTTTTTATGATATTAACTACTTGCATCAAGAATTTCAGCTACTGGTCACTCCTCGTATCTCCTTTTTTCATTTTGACTTTTTGCAGTCAGGGATTGGACCCATTATTCTAATGGCCATCACCACAAGAATCCGAATCCAGATACTGACCACTCCTTATATCCCCTTCATGATGTTAACCATCTGATAGCTATCGCCAGAAATAATCCAAGTCTATTTTTTTTGCACTCTTATAATTCTAAGTGTTAATATATCACATGCTCAGTCATTTCAACAGTTCACTGTTGTAGCAAGCAACTTTCTTATTGTTATGATTTGAGTATACAGTTGTGTTGACGTTTCTCGAGATGCTTGGCTTATAAATAGTTGACTTATGATGAAAATGGTCTTATATTTCTTTGGCTCTTTGACATTTATACCATTTCAATTTCAGATCGAAACAATTTAAGAATTGTCACTTCCACCAGGCTAGTATAAACTTATTGAAAGTTGAAATCATGTTTAATTCCCACCCTAAATTTCCTAAACACTTTGTTTACACTGTACTGAACATGCCATGAAAGACGAATCTCAAACAGGAAACTTACACTTTGGGTAAACTATCAGTTTGTGTATGACAAGGTATGTTTATCCTAAACATTGAAGTTAACAATAACCCCAACTTTTAGAATAATCCACTTGACTACAATGAACGGAAAATACATTAAAATGACTTTGACTTCTTTAAAAACCATCCCACTTTTTGTGACATTTTCCAGCAAGAGTTCTAACCAACCATTCAACTTCAAGGGCTGTTTATTGTTGAACAACTGCACACAGAACTAAATATACATGTGTGTACTTTGTAGATGCTTTCACCAGTTGATATCATAATTGATCAATCATTTAAAAGAAGTGGGTGATGCTATTGATTAGTCAGACAGCAAAAGGGTTTTGATAAGAAGAAACAATTAAATTTCAATTAACTGTTTCTTCTCTTGTTTATATTTGTGAAAAACAGAAAGTTACCGAAAGTGTAGGTTTCCATTAGGAGACTAAGTGGAATGCCATCACACAAACAAACCAAAAAGTATTGTATAACGAACACAGCTTTATAGAAAATGTTGTTAGGAAATAAAACAAGTGCTTTTCTGCAGTCTAACACCAACAAGATGATGCAATAATAGATCTGTCTGTTGAGTAATACAATATTGACAACAGGGCTTCTTCAGAAGTCAAGACTGTTTCATTTTTGCATTTAAAAAGGTCATTGATTTGTTTGTGTTGGCATTTACAAATTATTTATTCAGAATATTAACTTTACTGATTCAGTTTTAGCACTGAATAATTATTCCTTCCCAATTGGAAGTTCATTCAATTAAGTTTAATAAAAGCAATACTATTGTATTGTTTTGATCCGATTTGTAATTGGAATTGTTTCATGAGTAATGGTCTTAATAACAAGTGCCAGACATGCTGAGAGTATCCCTCAAATGCTCACAATAATTATTTTAACTGTATACAAAATTATTAATAATAATAATAATACAAAATAAATAAATAAATAAATTAGACTTGGATATCATTTTTCGGAATATTGGCATTCTTGTTAATATCCAGCCAGTATTATTAAATGATTTTCAGGACTTTATGGTGAGATTAGTTTGTAGGTAATTAGTCCTTTTGATGTATTTTTTAAAGCTTTTGCCAAGAAAAATAACTTCTTGACAAAGATTCTGACAAAACAAATTGCCTTGTGGCTTCTGGGTTTTTGGTATGGTAATGAAACCATATGAAACTACATGTATGTGAACTATTAACCCTTTCATGCACCATTTATTTTAGCGATGAATTGATCATATGGACACATTAATTGTTTATTCAATTTTTTGGCAAATGGCAACCCCCCCCCAATAAAAAAACCCAAACCAGATCACAATAGCACCCTCAAGAGTTCTCTTTCCCATCTTGAAAACTGTGTGGCCGTGTGATCTTTATTTTTCATTTTACAACTATTTTTCTGAGGGAATTTAAACCGGTTGCTAGTAACCGGTCGGTGAAAGAGTTAATAAAATTGGACGAGCTAATGACATGGTATATCAATGGCTTTTGACTGTAATGACAGGAGTATACTTTAACATGACTGGATAATACTTTTTACATTCAAATCCTTTAGTCAAGACAATAATTTTTATTTTTTTAACACGCAAAAGTTGAAATGAGTGTTTGTATTGGTCACAAAAAGACATTTACTTATTACATCATTCATGTTTTTATGTTATGCCTGTTTCACATTCCTTGCAAGGAAAGGGAAACAAGATAAAATGAACCAGATCATTTTGGGCAGTGTTTAAAACAAGCATTTTGAAAAAAGAAACATTATTAGTTACAACAAGTAATCTTTTCATTTAAAAAAACAGAATACTTTTTGAAAAGCACCACACCTACCATGTCCTTAACACAAATCCAAATAAACATTACAGGAACACAGTTAGACTGAATCATTTTTGGACTAGACACATAAACAATTGATAAATGTCAATATTGAAAGAGAAGTATAAATGAACATGTAATTCTACGGATTGGTTCAGTTTGTTATACCAGAAGTTACTCAGGGGAAAACTTGTGCTAAAAGAGATAAGCCCTTTACCAGAGTCTTAACATGACCAAAAAACAAAGTCTTCATTCAGATGAAAAACTAGTGAACTTATTGCACTTAAAGTTGACTTAAGTTTGCCCAAAACTGTTGAGAACTGATGAATAAGTTGCCACTGGTATCAAATGCATAAGGAAATTGGCCAGAAAGCATTTGTCAATATTGCCATGTATATTTGTTTTACAATATTATTCAAGATACGATTCAAGGAGAAGATCAGCCTGAAACATTTTATCATTGCATTCACAGTTATTTTCAGAACAATACTTACCAAAGAAGAAACTACCTTTCTTTCAATATTCAATAGGGGTTTTCTAAAAGAGTTAAAATCCTTTCATGACTTGAAAGAATTATAATCACATGCGAGACGAAAAACATTTGCAAAGTCATATCTTAGCAAGGTTTGTTTTGGAATTAATTTCATCTGCAGGAACTGAATTGTTAAAGCTGTAGAGAGTCTACATGTACATATACTGACCTCACTGGTACAGGATTTTCTAATTTCTTTTTAACAGGTTTTATCAATTTCAAAATTTCAATGTTCACTTATATGATTCTTCATCGTATTCAAGTTGAACTGTCCCCAAAATCACGTAATTTTGCAACAAATCCATGTAGGGACTTGTATTGATTTAGTAGGTGATCATTACTACAGAGAATCAGGAATATCAAGAAACCCAAGTCATGATGCTTCTTGTGGGGTACAATCAGCAAGAATCAAGAGATAGTGTGGTGTCGTGCTCAAGAACTGGACCTAACCACCAAATCGAATCATTGGTTTTTGGAAGAGTAAAACAAAATCCTCTGAATTTTTAAGGAACAAATACAGTCACCCTGTGAAAATCGTTGTCAATTTCGTTGACAACATTTTAGTGAAAAAACTAAATAAATTAATTTTTGTAGCATCCATAGGAGGCTTATTTCAATTGCTGAAATCAAAATAAGCAACAGTGATTTGAGGGGGCCTTCAAATGCTATTTTTGAATGAAAATCATTCTGTTGAAGATTGGTGCTGGTATGAATAAACTGATCAAACATTTCTCCTAAAAACACCAATCCTGTATTTTGTTTGTACTGGTCACTTCTACATGTAAAAACACTTTTGTAATTTGAAGTCATGCAACTTCAATTCATTTAAAGTTCTTCATGATACAATGTCAGCACGAAATGTTTAATCCATCCTCAATTCCAATGGAACAAAACCATCGTCACACTTTAAGTTACTCAGGACTTCCAAGTGTGCTCATTTAGAATGTCACATTTTGGTGGTCAAAATCACAATGATTTATTTGATTTGTTTTTATTGTATATTTTCAAATGGTTTGCCTCAACATTGATCAATAATTCCAAGATGCTCACACTTAATTTATTATTCCTCAGTTTTAGGGCACATTTTCCTATGTAGTGCTACAACTGACGTTACTTTTAGTAGCAGAAGATAAACTCAAAAGTCAAACCACCACTCAAATCAGTCATAGACAAAACATTCTGCCTCCAACCATAGTATAACGGGTTGGGTTATCACTGTCGTATTTTCAGAGTAGATACTGCTTTTGAATGAACTAAAAGAACCACCATTTTGCAATTGTTATATTATACTATTCTGGACACTGTATAGTCTTTTTAAAAAACTCACCCATTACCAGAATAGAAAGAAGCCTGCAAAAATAATCAAGTTATTTGACATTTAATGAGACGCAATCTGATCATCTCATTCAAAGAAGGATTAATAGTCAATTAAAGATCATTATCTCACAAAGTTGTATGCTGACCTTTTATCATCAAAATATGATCATGAGCAACATACAGCAAACCAGCAGTGTGCCAAATCGTCCCAAGCTAATGTTTGGTAGCAATTCATGTTTCTTATGGATTGTAATACTTAAAAATTCTCACACAATGCTCTCAAAAGTGCTCTATTAAGATTCCAGGTTGTCATAGTGACCAAGAAAGAGTTGCACCTTTTGGTACATTTTTCTAGAATGCAAAAAAACCCACTTATATATAATTTTTGAAAATGCATGGGGGTGTGTTTTTACCTAAACATCGATGTGTGTATAAGCACTGTATACTCAGTACTTTCCCGAGTCCTGTGCAAAAAAGCTACAGGCATATTGCTTGGGTGGGATTCGAACTCACTACATTTGACATTCTAGAGCAGAAGTCTTACCATTAGACCACCAAGCTTGCCCAGTAGCTAGAATGTTGTATTTAGACAGTATATCCAAAGACCATAAACATTTTTCTTAGCTAGAATGATGTGATCTCCTACTACCTTTGCATTAAGTTGATATCTTGCATTTGAAAATCCTGTTTGATACCAATCAATGGCTTACCCTCACTTCAAACTTTACATTTATCTGACACTTTCAGATCTATTTATGACATATTTTGCCCTTCCAGATCCCCATTGTTTATCACTGTAGAGAAAACTAAACATTGTTAACTCACCTAATGAGATTCAGGCTGAAGATCTAAGCCAAACCAAGACGGTCTTTGATGACATCACACAGGGCCTACAGTCTGATGCTGAAATCGACCACTGCCTGGTTCACTGTTCTTTTCAACTCCACCCTTCTTCACAAGAACTGCACAATCATTGTCCCAGGCTGTTGCAGAATATCCAGGCTACTGTGACATCGATGAGTAGTGAAGTGGTTCTCTTCCAATGGCTTATCAGGCTCACTGCAATCAAAAAAATCCAAACAGGTACATAGTATAAAAATGATTTTACTTTGCTTTGATATTTTGGGTTGTATTTTGTAGTACTGGGATAGTGTACCGACAGAAATAGCTGATTGAATGTCAGCATTATATGGGCCGTAAAATGGGGTAACTTTGGCAGGTTTTTGTACGAATGGTGCAGTAATATTTGTTTTCATGGTTGTAGCTGGATGCTTCTTTTAACTTCTATGTGACATTAGGGGCATCGTCTGCCCTATTGATCATGAAAAATTTGAATTATTTTTTCCATTAAACCACCAATTAATGTGCTGCCAAAGTTACCCCACGTTTGGGGCAACTTTAGCAGCTTATATGTTTTGTGTTAAATAGAGGGGGGAAAAAAAGCTTTATATAGACATAAACAGTGTGTTTTCTTTACATTTGAAACCACGCAGAGTGATTTAAAAAAAAACAGCCTCGTTCAAAATGTTTTGTTAATAAATTATATATATATTTACAAAAAAATAAAAAATACATAATATAAAAACATATGTAAACATATTTTTGAATATCTTATTATTTACTCTGAAAATGTAGATGAATTACAAATATAACCTCTAAAGGTTACTTGGTTTCCTAAACATAAAACCATAGAAGCTGCGCTACGCGATTTTACCCCCGGTTAAAACAATTAATGCAAACCTGCCAATGCTACCCAGGGTGCCAAAGTTACCCCATCTTACGGTGTCTCTCTGAATTTGTACACTATTAAAATAATATTTATTAATTTTTCAATGTACTTATGTTGTTGATTTGGTTAACCATTGCACATACTCATGTTTCAAACACCAAAGGAGGTAGTGGAGAGAAGGAAGCCTGTGGTAAAGGAAGAAAAGGCACTGGCAAAGATTCTTGTTGTAAAATGGGGGGGGGTATGAACTTGAAATAATTATATGAACAGTACCAATGCAAGAGAAATTTAGTATGAAATTAGGGTTGTCCTGTTAACTTTCTTTGTTGTAAAGGGCACAAATGGGTGAATTCTATAACAATGGGCAAGAGCCCACTCCAGTGCGATGGAAAAAATGTTGAAAATGAAGATGCTCTCTGGTGCATTCTGGGTCTTTTTGGGTGCTCATCAGGAAGCATTTTTTTATTGGAATCGTTTTATGCTTCCTTCAGCACAAAAATCAAAAGAAAGAAAATGTTGCTGATGGAGCTTTAAAAAAACATTAATCGGAGGGAAAAAAAGGGGGGATGGAAGAATGAAAAAGATGAGAGAGTCATGAAAAAGCTTATCGGTTCTGAATAGCCACTAAGGGGCCAGGACATATCAATGCTATCGGATACAACTATCTGAAAGCACACAATGCTGTGCAACAAGGGCGTTTTTGTCTTTCGTTATTTTCTTGCAACTTCGACGACCAATTGAGCCCAAATTTTCACAGATTTGTCATTTTATGCATATGTTGGGATACACCAAGTGAAGATACTGGTCTTTGACAAATTACCAAAAGTATACCCTGCCTTTAAGTTACATGTACATGTACACTTTTTATGCAATGTATGACAAATTATTCCTTGTGATTTATTATTATCAGTATGAATTGGGAGACAATTTGACATAGTGCTTAATACTGCTTACATAATAAGCACTAGGCCTATGTTGATCTTATGACGAGTTTTCACTCTCACCACAGGGATTTGTATTGACATCATGTTTTGTCAATTTGGCAACTTAAGTAACCATTAACCCCCCCCCCCCCCAGGGAGCATCATCTGTTGCAAATATTATACCATATTATGTGAACCTTATCAACCTAATGACATATTTACTGCTTACATCTATATCCAGTAAAATATTTATATGCTTATCAAAAGTGTTTGCATAAGGAAATGGTTACTCATGTCGTCACTCATATGGTATGGACAGGGTGTCCCAGAACAAAATGTGACCAGGTTTCATTTCTCCTTTTCTCCAGTGTAACAAAAACTACAGTCAAAACCTACAAGAAGTGATGAATTCACACTTTGAACAGGCGAGAGATAAAAAGATTGCATTTCATTGTCCGTTTACACCTTTTTTTTAGCAACAGACACCATCAGAATTGTTTTTTTTATGGATACAAAACTTTCCTCTTCATTGGTTAATTACCATGGACCAACTCATGTCTTCCCATTATTAGTGCCTACATTTATTCGCTTATTGTATAGTTTTCTTGTAAAGCTTTGTGGTACCCATTGACGTGGTCATAATTTGTTAAACACTAATGTGGTCGGAAACTTTACAAACCCACGAAAACAAATAAAAAAATTATCATCATCCAGACCTAAGTGCCTTGGGCTTCTTCTTTTTTAAATAAAAGATGGCAACACAACCAAGAGGGGGAGTGGAATAGATTGCATCTCCAAAGAGGACAAAACCAAGAGGGAGAGTGAAATAGATTGCATCTAGTTGACGATGAGTGGAAGTAATCCACACACTGGGATGCAAAGAGGGCACAACCAAGAGGGAGAGTGGGATAGATTGTATCTGAATTGAGGATGGGTGGAAATAACCCACACACTGGGAACCAAAGAGGACACAACCAAGAGGGAGAGTGAAATAGATTGCTTCTGAATTGAGGATGGGTGGAAATAATCCACACACTGGGATCCAAAGAGGACACAACCAAGAGGGAGAGTGGAATAGATTGCATCTGAATTGAGGATGGGTGGAAATAGGCTAACCCACACACTGGGAACCAAAGAGGACACAACCAAGAGGGAGAGTGGAATAGATTGCATCTGAATTGAGGATGGGTGGAAATAACCCACACACTGGGAACCAAAGAGGACACAACCAAGAGGGAGAGTGGAATAGATTGCATCTGAATTGAGGATGGGTGGAAATAACCCACACACTGGGATCCAAAGAGGACACAACCAAGAGGGAGAGTGAAATAGATTGCATCTGAATTGAGGATGGGTGGAAATAACCCACACACTGGGAACCAAAGAGGACACAACCAAGAGGGAGAGTGAAATAGATTGCATCTGAATTGAGGATGGGTGGAAATAATCCACACACTGGGATCCAAAGAGGACACAACCAAGAGGAGAGTGAAATAGATTGCATCTGAATTGAGGATGGGTGGAAATAACCCACACACTGGGATCCAAAGAGGACACAACCAAGAGGGAGAGTGAAATAGATTGCATCTGAATTGAGGATGGGTGGAAATAACCCACACACTGGGATCCAAAGAGGACACAACCAAGAGGGAGAGTGAAATAGATTGCATCTTAATTGAGGATGGGTGGAAATAACCCACACACTGGGATCCAAAGAGGACACAACCAAGAGGGAGAGTGGAATAGATTGCATCTGAATTGAAGATAGGTGGAAATAATCCACACACTGTGATCCAAAGAGGACACAACCAAGAGGGAGAGTGGAATAGATTGCATCTGAACTGAGGATGGGTGGAAATAACCCACACACTGGGATGCAAAGAGGGCACAACCAAGAGGGAGAGTGGGATAGATTGTATCTGAATTGAGGATGGGTGGAAATAACCCACACACTGGGAACCAAAGAAGACACAAACAAGAGGGAGAGTGGAATAGATTGCTTCTGAATTGAGGATGGGTGGAAATAATCCACACACTGGGATCCAAAGAGGACACAACCAAGAGGGAGAGTGGAATAGATTGCATCTGAATTGAGGATGGGTGGAAATAACCCACACACTGGGAACCAAAGAGGACACAACAAGGGGGAGAGTGGAATAGATTGCATCTGAATTGAGGATGGGTGCAAATAACCCACACACTGGGATCCAAAGAGGACACAACCAAGAGGGAGAGTGAAATAGATTGCATCTGAATTGAGGATGGGTGGAAATAATCCACACACTGGGATCCAAAGAGGACACAACCAAGAGGGAGAGTGGAATAGATTGCATCTGAATTGAGGATGGGTGGAAATCCCACACACTGGGATCCAAAGAGGACACAACCAAGAGGGAGAGTGGAATAGATTGCATCTGAATTGAGGATGGGTGGAAATAACCCACACACTGGGAACCAAAGAGGACACAACCAAGAGGGAGAGTGAAATAGATTGCTTCTGAATTGAGGATGGGTGGAAATAATCCACACACTGGGATCCAAAGAGGACACAACCAAGAGGGAGAGTGGAATAGATTGCATCTGAATTGAGGATGGGTGGAAATCCCACACACTGGGATCCAAAGAGGACACAACCAAGAGGGAGAGTGGAATAGATTGCATCTGAATTGAGGATGGGTGGAAATAACCCACACACTGGGAACCAAAGAGGACACAACAAGGGGGAGAGTGGAATAGATTGCATCTGAATTGAGGATGGGTGCAAATAACCCACACACTGGGATCCAAAGAGGACACAACCAAGAGGGAGAGTGAAATAGATTGCGTCTGAATTGAGGATGGGCGGAAATAATCCACACACTGGGATCCAAAGAGGACACAACCAAGAGGGAGAGTGAAATAAATTGCTTCTGAATTGAGGATGGGTGGAAATAACCCACACACTGGGATCCAAAGAGGACACAACCAAGAGGACACAACCAAGAGGAGGAATTAGATTGCGAATTGAATTGAGCGGAAATATAATCCACACACACAGATCCAGAGGAGACACACAAACCAGAGGAGAGTGAAAACAGATTGCGTCTGACTTGAGGATGGGCGGAAACCAAGAGGAGAGTGGAATAGATTGCATCTGAATTGAGGATGGGTGGAAATAACCCACACACTGGGATCCAAAGAGGACACAACCAAGAGGGAGAGTGGAATAGATTGCATCTGAATTGAGGATGGGTGGAAATAGGCTAACCCACACACTGGGATCCAAAGAGGACACAACCAAGAGGGACAGTGGAATAGATTGCATCTGAATTGAGGATGGTTGGAAATAACCCACACACTGGGATCCAAAGAGGACACAACCAAGAGAGACAGTGGAATAGATTGCATCTGAATTGAGGATGGTTGGAAATAACCCACACACTGGGATCCAAAGAGGACACAACCAAGAGGAGAGTGAAATAGATTGCATCTGAATTGAGGATGGGTGCTGGAAATAACCCACACACTGGGATCCAAAGAGGACACCACCAAGAGGGAGAGTGGAATAGATTGCATCTGAATTGAGGATGGGTGGAAATAACCCACACACTGGGATCCAAAGAGGACACAACCAAGAGGGAGAGTGAAATAGATTGCATCTGAATTGAAGATAGGTGGAAATAATCCACACACTGTGATCCAAAGAGGACACAACCAAGAGGGAGAGTGGAATAGATTGCATCTGAATTGAGGATGGGTGGAAATAGGCTAACCCACACACTGGGAACCAAAGAGGACACAACCAAGAGGGAGAGTGGAATAGATTGCATCTGATTGAGGATGGGTGGAAATAATCCACACACTGGGATCCAAAGAGGACACAACCAAGAGGGAGAGTGGAATAGATTGCATCTGAATTGAGGATGGGTGGAAATAATCCACACACTGGGATGCAAAGAGGACACAACCAAGAGGGAGAGTGAAATAGATTGCATCTGAATTGAGGATGGGTGGAAATAATCCACACACTGGGATGCAAAGAGGACACAACCAAGAGGGAGAGTGAAATAGATTGCATCTGAATTGAGGATGGGCGGAAATAATCCACACACTCAGATCCAAAGAGGACACAACCAAGAGGGAGAGTGAAATAGATTGCGTCTGAATTGAGGATGGGCGGAAATAATCCACACACTGGATCCAAAGAGGACACCACCAAGAGGGAGAGTGGAATAGATTGCATCTGAATTGAGGATGGGTGGAAATAACCCACACACTGGGATCCAAAGAGGACACAACCAAGAGGGAGAGTGGAATAGATTGCATCTGAATTGAGGATGGGTGGAAATAACCCACACACTGGGATCCAAAGAGGACACAACCAAGAGAGAGAGGATGGTGCAGCCACACACTGGATCCCAAAAGAGCAACCAGAGGAGGAAGTGAAATAGATTGCATGATGATTGAAAGGTGGTGGAAATAATCCACACACTGGGATCAAAAGAGGACACAACCAAGAGGGAGAGTGGAATAGATTGCATCTGAATTGAGGATGGGTGGAAATAACCCACACACTGGGATCCAAAGAGGACACAACCAAGAGGGAGAGTGGAATAGATTGCTTCTGAATTGAGTATGGGGTGAAAGAATCCACACACTGTGATCCAAATAGGAAACAACCAAGAGGGAGAATGAAACAGATTGAATCTAAATTGAGGATGGGTGGAAATAATTCACACACTGGGAACCAAAAAGGACACAACCAAGAGGGAGAGTGGAATAGATTGCCTTTGAATTGATGGGTGGAAATAACCCAGACACTGGGATCCAAAGAGGACAAAACCAAGAGGGAGAGTGGCAAAAACTTTCTAAGAATTTATAATGGGGTGACAGTATCCACACTGTATCTACTACCTCATGAAGTAGTTTTTGCTACAAAAGCTCATGCAGTATTTTTTATGTAATTAGTTAGTCTTTAGGTGCTACTCACCTTCCTTTGTCTATCTGAGACTTCACAGCTAACTCTCATCATTGTTACCACAATTGGGTTAGTGACCATTGGAGAGGGCCAAAAGAAGTGGAGGGAGTCCAGCGTACTGGCCTTATATTAATGGGTCATCAACTTCTACATCAACCCAGAGGGATCAAGGCAAACTGGACAAACTTCTGCTTTATCATTAAGACGTCCTCAACCAAACAAAAATTGTTATAAATACTCATTTATTGCCAAGAACAATTGCCAAATGGAACAGCCTGCCATCTGACATCAGGGATTCACCATCTATATAAATCTTAAAGTCTAGAACCAACAACAGCAATCGTTTTCAAATCACACGGGGGGGGGGGGGGGCTCTTTCGGATTACTAAGCTGCTTTGCACCGCGACCGTGCCCTGTGCGAGATATCCAGTCTGTTGGAGGTTAGCACAGTAGTCAACAGGTGCAGATGCAGATGGCCCTAATAGCCCTCCCTTTGTTTTAATTTTTAAAAAGAACACAGAGTATTTTACCAAAATTATTTGATGTTGGAGTCCATCAGCCTGGGGTACTGTACTCCTCTTTTTGAAATTTAAAATTTTTAGTTCTACAGTCGTACTGCTGTCAAAAAGAGGAGATACAGCGCCTAGACCCAGTTACTGGGGCGCTGTACTCATTTTTTTCAAAATTTTGACATCTGCGGTCGTACTAGCGCCCAAGGTATGCGTTGCATATGCGCACAGCAATCTTCAAATTGATATAAGTTGACACAAAAATTGCCTCAGAACAACAAAAACACCCAACAAAAAACGCCTTTATTGCCTACTAGCTTTTTGGTATGTCTAAGATGTTGAACATCAGGCATTTAAATGTACTCACGATTTTATTTTGAGCTGCAAATTTACAATTTTCGGAGAAACCACCATGACGTCAAACTCTCAGTTGGACCGAAATTCATACTGTGTGCACTCGCCGCAGCACGCGATTGCTGTGCGAATATACAACGCATGCCTGGGGCGCTAGTACGACCGCAGATGTCAAAATTTCGAGAGAAAAAAACGAGTAGCAGCGCCCCAGGTACTGGGTCCATACAGTGCCTATGTCACATGTGAAGTGCAAACCTTCCCAATTCACGACTGAATGGTGACATCCTCAAGTCTCCTTTCTTAACCAAAGTTTATGCCCCATCTTTTTTCACCCCAACCCTTCCCATTAATATTTGGATATCGGTAACATTACACTTTCGGCAAAATATTCCGTCTCCGGCCACCACTGTTTCATTCATTATGATTTAAAATAGTATCTTTATTTAATCAAATGAGATTGCTTTAGGTAACAACGACTATCAGTGAAAAAGAGGTGGCCGGATACGGAATTTTTTGCAATTATTTTCTCTGGGAATTGTTCTTCAGTGGCAGCATGTACGACTTACGAGATTGTGCTCAATAAAGCCATACTGCGCTACAGGCTCCGTTTTATTCCGACAGACCGCTTGGGAAGGTGCTACCTATACGAAAATATTTGGCTTTTGTAGCCATTTTCCTCAGGAAAATTGGGCTCAGTTAAGGCTTGAATATACAAACTGCTTGTTCTAGGTATTTCCAATTTGAAATGGGTTGATAGAATACAACTTTGAATCCAAAACTAAACCCCTTACCTTCTCTCCGGGTGAAATGTAAAGTCTCCATCTTTGTTTCCGTAAAGGCGTGTTCACGGGTTGTGACGACATTCGAACTGTCATTCATTTCAACTATTTGCATATACCGTGACACAAAATATCTCGTCTGCTTAAATGTTGTAAATGCAGATTTTATGTAAATGAGGTCTTCTCTCATAATCCTTATTAACAAAATTTCACCCCTGCTAATGTGTTCAGTTGTAAATTTTTAGATATGTTGTATATATGCGTTATAGGCCTAAATTATCTTTCTCTTTTCCAATTATATTTGAAAAGTAAAATACACCCTTTGCTGGGGGAGGGCGGGTTCTTTAAATAGATATAATTAAACAAATTAAAAACACGTTTGCAGAATAACAAGTTCATTGCTATGAACCCTCCCAACGCCCTATATATCGGGGGAATGGATGGGGTGGTCAGGTGGTGGCACGTGGGGGTTCAACAATCTTTTTTGTGTGACTATTCTGTAGAAGTCGCAAGGTTTGAGGTTGGGATAACAAATTGTAATCAAAAGTTAAATCACTTCATAAGTATATTTTTTGCTCTCTTCACCATGATAACATCGATAGGCCTGATGCGAGTCATTATGGCTAGCCCATGTTTGCTGGACGGTGAAATGATTGGATATACCAGTCATTACGGTGGCGTGGGTTCGTATCCCACCGCTGCCACCATGAAAGGAGTGGATATCTTCACAAAGAATAACACTTCCAGAGTACACTTTTATTCAAGTATAAATATAAAGTATGGCTTGGCCAACCAGGGTTTGGAGAATAGCGCCCTCTGGTGTTGATATATTATTACAAACGGTGGTGCATATTCGTTAGCAGGATAAAGACATGTCAGGTACTGGTGCTACGAACCCAATCATTTCATTGGATACAAGGCGCGCGTGTTCGTATCTAATGTTGTTTATACACAAATGTAATGCGTGTAAACGACGTGTGACTCCGTGTGAATGAATGCGAGGTCAAAGGTGCGTTTTCCAGGATCCCGCCGTTCGCTCAAGGCAGGTATCTGGCGTTATTCACGAACCTCGGAGTGTGACGTCAGATGTTCGGGCTACAATATTCATGAGGAGTTGAGATAGTTTCAGTAATGAGCATCCAGAAGAAGTAATGTGTAAGGTGCATTCATGCTTGGTTGTAAGTCACAAAAAGATAAAAACCTTATAATTTCTATTATAGTTTAGGGCTGGCCTACATAGCATTAATATATGTTATTTATTTATTTATTTATTTATTTATTTATTTATTTATTTATTTATTTATTTATTTATTTATTTATTTATTTATTTATTTCCAGGCAGCACACAAACAGTACATACAAAGAGCTAACAATATAAATAGGATAACAGATAACTATCAGCTGCTGTACTTTGGTGTTGCACTGATAGGGTTCATCAATAAATTGTTTTTCACCCATCCAAAGGATAGGCCTAAAGCATCCTTCTTTTAGTTTCATTGACTTTTGTCGGGAGATATTTTTCCCCTCTTAAACTTATGGTTTATCGATTAAAAAGCCAAGATGTAATACTACTTGGTCTCTGAGACATATATCTGTAATTAATATCTTTGCTGTTTACCGGTCAACCTTTTATGTACAAAATTCAGTGTGTTGAATATCTGAGTATGTTGGATAGTCCTATCATAACAACAAAAATGGAATGGTTTATTTTGTTTAAGTCGGTTTGTAGTGGCTCCCTCGGGAGCTAGTCAAACTTTGTTGCCCTTTTTTACAAGTTAAACAGGGAAGCTGGCCAGAAGAAGGATCTATTTGAAATTATTCATATGCCAATGACTGGGTTTGTTTGCTCTCAAGCCTTGGTTTGGTTGACATTGATTATAATAGCATGGAAAAAATAACTGAACTATGATTAAAGACAGGGTATAATTTTGGTAAATGTCAAAGACCAGTATCCTCATCCCAGCATATGCATTAAATACCGAACCTGTGAAAATTTGGGCTCAATTAGTCATCGAAGTTGCAAGAAAATAATGAATGAAAAACCATGCGTGAAGCCTTTCTCAGATTCATTTTTTTGGGTGAAACATTACCCCTTTCTCTGAAACTACATTACGTCAGAGGGTGTCGTTAATGTTGTATAATATGAACAGCTCTCCAGTGCTCTTTACCAAGTAAGTTTTTATGGTCATTATATAACTTGTGGAGTAATTACCAAAAGTTCATCATGTCTTTAAGGTCTATGTTAACCCCAAGGGGAATGGGCGCGGGATCTATGTTTGAGCAAGCCTTTACAAGTGAAGTTTTGTGTAAAACTGATCTGTTATTTGGGGGAGATCGTCCCGTCTGTTCCAGAAATTGGGTTCAGAACCTCAGAAATGTTGTACATTTGGGATACAAGTAATCTTTGCCTGCGGGAGTTTGAAGACCGCACGTCAGAAATAAATGTTAAAAAAGAAAGAAATCGAAAAAAACACACAAAAATCAACATATGAAAACGCATCTATTTTCTCACTAAAATACGTACAGTCGAAAAGTTAGGAAGAGTTAACACGGCCCGCCATTTTGTGGAGTCAAAAATTTGTTCTTACAAAATGGCGGACCGTGTTAGTTTGTGAAGTAAAAGGAAAACCACACCATTTCGAGGGATAGTTGTGTCGATCATTATATTCTACATCTTTCCAACCATATTAATTTTGTAAGAAACCATTTTTATAGCCCAAAGCGCCCAATCCGAAGGCAACGTGCCCCTTTGACCCTCGGGTTATTTCAGCGGATGAAGTCGGGTAATGTTTGCACTGCTTTATATAATCGAAATGTCCCGTGTGTATCTAGGGCATTCAACAGACGTAAAATCGTTACAGGTATCAAAACGGCCGATGAGCCGTGTTTGCATGTGTCCCGCCAAAATGCGTTGACACCATCCAGGCATGCACGCTTATTCTGAATTTATAGTACGACAATTTGTTCAGCGTTGGAAACACATATTAATGGCCCCACGGGGGGAAGAGCCATCAATTGTTTATAGTTAATTGTTTTTAGAAATAAACAGCTTAATATCATTATAGGCCGAAACATGCTACCAAAACAGCAACACATTTTTTGTTTACCATTTCCACCCCCGAATTGTCAAAAACATGCTCCAGATATTTTACAAATAAATCTTATTTTGCAAGGCTACAAATTTAAATGTGAACGAATCTAGTTACTTTTGAGAGCAGTAAAATGCACATTTTCCTTGTTTTTGTTGTATAAACACCGACAAAATTTCACAGATAAACGATTAATTTGAGAAACAAAGGATAAAGAAATCTATCCCCTCCTCTTTCAGCTGGGTTTGACTTTGAGGAACAAGGGATAAACAAATCTACCCCTTACTTAAATATTACCATTCGAGCCACAAACAGAATCTTCTTTGTCAGCTTTCCCAATAATGGTCATTTTAATCGGTGTGCGTATTTCTCTTTTATACTATGATGCAATAATATTTTGGAGTATAAAATGTGGGGAAAAAATTGCTAAAAAAGGGTATAACTTAAAAGACTGTTAATTTTTTTTAAGTGCATCGATTTCTTACTTTATTTTATGAAGAAAAAACGGCAAGATCGTAATATTATGACAACAACTTAAAGGCATCGTACACGATTGGTAATTGTCAAAGACCAGTGTTCTCATTTGGTGTATCCCAACATATGCATAAAATAAAAAGCCTGAGTCGTTTCTCACAATGTTGTATACTATCAACAGCTCTCTGTTGCTCGTTACCAAGTCAGTTTTTAAGCCAATATATGTTTTGAGTAATAACCAATCGTGTACGATGCTTTTAAATAATTTTTTTGTTTGCTATATAGACGAGTGAAGATGGGTGAGGATGAGTGAGGATGAGTGAAAATGAAAATTTGTAGTTAAAAAGGAACCTGTTATATGCGCTCGAGTAATCATCAAAACAAATAATTTCTATAATGACCAGTCTAGATCCCCTTTCGAGCCTCGCTTTGGTTACAAAGGGGGAGAGAAACAGCATGGCTCGACACGAGGCCTATATTATAAATCCAATTATAATGTTGAAATTGTTCAAAGAAATTTCAAAGCATTCATAACAACAATTGGCCTAGTATATTATTTTGATATGAGGCGAGTTGTTGGAGCGGAGATTCTGCGGTTTTTATATTTTGAGATTAACGTCTCACAGCCTGTGTCAAAAAGGACATCAAAATGGTAACAATTCAACGGAGAGCTGTTGATAGTATAAAACATTGTGGGAAACGACTCCCTCTGAAGTAACGTAGTTTTTGAGAAAGAGGTAATTTCTCACTAAAATAATAAAAACTTCTTGCAAGAAGTTTTTATTCCTATCTGAAAACACACAAATTTGTACAACAAGGGTGTTTTTTCTTTTATCATTGTCTTGCAACTTCGATGACCAATTGAGCCCAAATTTTCACAGGCTTGTTATTTTATGCACATGTTGGGATACACCAAGTGAGAACACTGGTCTTTGACAATTTCCAAACGTGTTCAGTGCCTAACCCAACTATTGAATTTAATGTTGTGTTGTATCATGATATGACAAATTCTGAGAATTGTGCTATCCCCCACTCGACACCGCCGGCCCTGGCCATAGAATTCCCAGATATCGTGACGTCAAAACTGACATTGTTTTCGTAAAAATTCAGAAAGTATGCAACGCACTGACGGGGGAGCTGGATATACGGTACGTCATAACAGCAAATTTCTAAATTACTGACGGTTTGTTTTTTACTCTTTTCGTAAATATTTTATTGTTTGCTTAAAAAGTTGATGCCGCAGGTCCTAGTTGCACAAAATAAGGCATAATCAGTTATAATCTTTCTCATTAAAACTGCTTTGTAATCTCCCATTTGCGCATCCATTGCCATCATCGGACTTGAATAATTAACACCACAATTGAAATGTTGTTTGATTTCCTAAATTATTGTGTTTCCTAAAGGATAGAAAACATACATTATTAATAATTTGGTTTAAAGGGACATGTTGGCTTGGATTGGGCCATTTGGGCTATAAAAAGCGTTTGTTATGAAATGAATATGGTTGGAAAGATATTTTAATAGGAGAATATAATGATTCACACAAATATCCCTCGAAATTGTGTGGTTTTCCTTTAACTTCGTGAACTAACACGATCCGCAAATTTTTAGAATCAATTTTTTGATAACCAAAATCCAAAATATTAATTTCATAACACCAACACTTTTTATAGCCCCAAAAGCCCAATCCGAAGGCAATTAGTACCTCTAAACAAAAGAACAAGGGGAAAATTATAATTTTATATAAAGTGCGCTCCAATGTCATTTGACCAACCCCGCTCCCTGTCGCTGGGCAGAAATGAAATAAATATAAACATAATATAAATATAAATATAATTTCAAATATCATCTTAAAACAAGTTGCCTTGCATTGAGGATTTGGGCTATAAAAAGCGTTTGTTATGAAATAAATTGAAAAGATGTTTTTAAAAGTAGAATATAATGATCCACACAAATATGCCTTAAAAGTGTGTGGTTTTCCTTATACGAACTAACACCGTCCGCCATTTTGTAGAACCAAATTTTTGACTCCACAAAATGGCGGACCGTGTTAGTTTATGAAGTAAAACCACACAATTGCAAGGCACAAATGTGCCGATCATTATATTCTACCATTAAAACATCTTTCCAAACCACATACAATTTCAATTCATTTCTGAACAAACACTTTTTATAGCACAAAACACCTAATCTAAGGCAACGTTCTCTTTAAATTTGCGTGAAAAGCGATTTCACAATCAATTGGCAAACAGGGCTCAATTTCATAGAGCTGCTAAGTACAACAATTTGCTTAGCATGAAATTTCTTCCTTAATAAAAACAGGATTACCACCCAAATTTCCATGTGTTGCCTATTGCTTTTTACTGGTATTCAGCTGTTGTTTGCTTATCCTGAAAATCAAGTGGAAATTTGGTTGGTGTCCTGTTTTTATCAAGGAAGAAATTTCATGCTAAGCAAATTGTTGTGCTTAGCAGCTCTATGAAATTGGGCCCAGTAGGCCCCCTCGGGGTAATAATGTTTGAAGCGCAATGATCATTCTTTGGAATATATAAGAGACCATAGTACTATTATTTAGTGTGAAAGTTCTCATGACTTTATTTGTACCAGAAAATATGGAGAAGAAAATATGGAGACGGCCATGGATACTGATGTTATACGAAAATATTTTATTGAACTACACATATACCTTGGGTTATTGCACAAATCAAAATATTTGGTAAAACACTGCTGAACTAAATTGTGAACATAAAACAAACTTACAATTGACCATGTTACACTATACCACACATCACAACTTCAAAATGTTATTTAATTACATAAATTTTGAGTATTAAACAAGTTATTGTTGAAACAAACTGTTCCCAATTTCATGAGTTGTTAAGCAGAAAATCATCTGTCTGCCTAAACTCAACTATTTGCTTAGCAAAAATTAGCAATTATCTGTCTGCCTAAAGTCAACTATTTGCTTAGCAAAAATTAGCAATAAACCAGCAATGAGCAATGAACACTGTACACCAAAAAAACACACAAATGCCTGTAAGATTTTACACAAAGAAGGGTCAGTATGGGTCATAGTCATTTCCTGGGAAACAGTCAACTCGTACCCAAGTCAATTCATATCCAAGTCAACTCGGACCCCAAAATTTGTACCCAAGTCAACTCAACTCATACCCTGGGTCAACTTGTAACTGGGTCAACTCATACCAAGATTAACTCGTACCCAAGTCAACTCAGACCCAAGTTTCATCGAGCCACTTAAGCACAACAAAAGTATGCTTACCAGAATAAGGTCACCAACCAAAATACTATTCCACATGAATGATCTGTGACTGGTATCCTGTTCATTTATGCTTAGCAGAGAATTGTTAAGCAAGTCAAGAAGCTCTATGAAATTGGGCCCTGGTACGCATGACCCGGCCTGTGATATAAAAAAATTAAATTTTAGGGGGGATCATCATGACCCGGAATTTGAGTAAAAAACACTTTACTGCCTCAGATCCCAAGTAATGTTCACACCCCAAACAGGTCACACTGAATGGGTCATACTGACCCTGAACGGGTCATAACCCTGATCGGTCATACTGACCCTGACCAATCATACTGACCCTGATCGGTCATACTGACCCTGAATGGGTCATACTGACCCTGAATGGGTTATACTGACCCTGAATGGGTCATACTGACCCTGAACGCGTCATAACCCCGATCGGTCATACTGACCCTGATCGGTCATACTGACCCTGAATGGGTCATACTGACCCTGAATGGGTCATACTGACCCTGAATGGGTCATACTGACCCTGAACGGATGGGTCATACTGACACTTAACTGGGCCCTTATGGATCTTGGATTAAATCTGACCTGGCACTTCTTTAAAGTGTGTGGTATTTTGGCTGGTAATCATTTGTTATTAAATTGTACAGGATTGGTAAAGCTGACAAAATAGTTGCACACAGTGTTCATGTTTTGTGTGAACAACCACGACATGAAATAACCTACAGTGAAAATTTGGGCTTAATCTCTTGTGCGAGTCAGAAAGAAGTGGTGAAAAACCATGCACAATTTTAAAAAAAAATAGAATGTACTTTTAAATACAAAATTCTCTTCATTCATGAAGAAAAAGAGCAAAGATTGTTTTGTTTCGTATTTCAAACATGTTAAGGAATGATATTTGAACCCTTGAAGTAAAAAAGGAAAATCTTACTGAGTTCAAGAGCTGACCTACATGCTGTTTGGCACAGATATACTAGGAGTTACATTTAAACTACAATGCCTGATATATTCAGGAAAAAATTGTTCTAATCATCTTTTAAAGGCAGTGTGTACTTTTGGTAATTACTCCACAAATTAAAGACCATAAAAACTTACTTGGTAAAAAGCACTGGAGAGCTGTTCATGTTATAAATAATTGTTAGAAACGACCCCCTTTGAAGTAATGTACTTTTAGAGAAAGAGGTAATTTTTCATCCACAAATTTTAATCTGAGAAAGGCTTCAGGCATGAAGCTTTTCTCAGGCATCTGAAAGCACACAATTCTATGCAACAAGGGTGGGTTTTTTTTTCCCTTCATTATTTTCTTGCAACTTCTTTGCCCAACTGAGCCCATATTTTCACAGGTTTGTTATTCTATGATTATGTTGGGATACAACAAGTGAGAATACTGGTCTATGACAATTACCAAAAGTTAACCCTGCCTTGAAAAAGAAAGTGGTTTTTAACTGAAAAAATTCCCTTTTGCACGGTTAGACCAAATTAAGGCAAAAATGCAACCTAAAAAGAAAACATGTTTTAAACATACACGATCTGAAATTCAGAAAAACAGTTGTCGTTACATGTATACAGTTTTCCTGAAATAGTTAGTACACCTTAAAAAAAAGCAATAAAATGCCACAAGTAGTTCTTACATGACATGCATTTTCTAATACTGGAGGAATTAATGACCACACTCATACAAAATTAATGCAAATCCGTCACATTAAAATGAAATTCAGAAGCAGTACAACTAAATGAATTGATAAAAAAATGATTTGATATAAGAAACTGTACCGGACAATGCCAGTTATTCTCTTACTCATTATATCATGAAAAAAAGAAAGATCATTCCCGGCTTTTTCTGTGCGCTTTTATCTCTGTCATCTCTTTCCACTTGACTGATTTTGTTACACCAGTATACCTGTTTAAATGTGTGTTGTGTTGTCATTTTTAGCCTTCGAGAAAGTCTCTGCTAGGGTCGAACTGTCAGGCCACTAACTAATTTTTGCAGAAAGGTTAAATTAATTTTTTTTAATAATAAACAATGGCACCTGGTTGGTCAATTTGTTAGGTTTATAGGTTTAATTTTTGCTGTATATTAGGGCCAATGCTCTTTTTCAAACCAACACTTGTTTAATTCATCAGCCTTATATAATCCGTCCATTGGCTTAATTGTCTGACACAATTGGGGAAGTGCGAATTAAATTTCTATGTTATCAGTTTGTATCATAAACTCATGCATCATTGACACAGGAATCAATCAAATATTTGAGAAGTCAACTTGGCATTTGATGAAGTGCATTTTAACTGTTGCGACCGTTCAGTTATAATTTTAAATGTACACACAACTATCAGTTTGCAACAGTATCAGAGATAGATCAGTTGGTAGAGCACGGACACGTTAATCCGGAGGTCGCAGGTTCAAGTCCCATTCTACTAAATTTTTCTTTGTTCAACCCCCAAAAATTATAATTCAGTACTTGACTTCAGCAGGACTTGAACCTGTGACCTCCAGATTAACGTGCCGGTGCTCTACCAACAGAGCTATCTAGCCCGAACAAAGATGTTGACGAAATCGGCAAACCACTAACATTAGGGCTAGATGTAGCTCAGTTGGTGGAGCACCAGCACGTTAATCCAGAGGTCGCAGGTTCAAGTCCTTTGTTCAACCAACAAATTATTTTAAAATCTACCTAGTCAGTTTCCATTGTGGTTTATTACTTAAATCATAATTTTGTAAACTTGGCAGCTTGGAAGTGGAAAGAGAATGGCCGCATACACTGTATGTTCATGTACATTATAGAACATTATGCATACATAGTACAGGTGTCACAGCATACATGAAATTAGCAAGTACTGCAGAACTTGTTAATTCAATCAAATACCCCTTGTGTCATTAATTTGCACTACTGTACAATGTTAGTTCAGTGGGAATTTATAATTGAAGTTCATGTGGATATTCTAACACGCGTTTGTTAATTTTAACAAGAAATTTGCAGTGACACCATGTAGTTCCATGTACATGTAGATCTCTCTTTTGAGTACTAGACTGTGCAAGTCTCTCGCATATGCAAACTTCCAGACCATTGTGGTCCCAACCATATGGAGTTTTACGTGAGCGGGATTTTGTTTCGTCAATTATGTACTACTACTAAGTGATCGGCAAAATATGAAAGTAAAACCAATTCAACAAAATAATGGAGAAAACCTGAGAATAAGACTTGACCTCCGTTTCCGGTTACTTGTAAGTATTAGGAATGCTGCCCAACTGACAGGCATGTTGTCATAAAACCTATGCGATAGACGCGCACATTCGGGAGTGATTGACAAATGGGGTTTCTAACAATAAGCATCCTCGTCCAAAGTTTTAATTTTGTTTAAAAATGTTTTAAACAAATTATTTGTATTATACAAAATTTTAAAATTTATTTATAAAAACTTTCTATGGGTATTTTCATTTTTAAGAATTTTGTATATAATTTTCAAAGAAGATTCAATTTCATAGTCTTCGTTCGATTTTGTTCTCGTTTTCGATATGCGCAAGACTTGCACAGTCTATTGTGGTTCCGAAAAAAAAACCTGGTGGACTCAACGTTTGGGACAGTATACCTACATGTGTACTCTGTCCCTCTTCAGAGTATACTGTCCGAAACGTTGAGTCCACCGGTTCTTTTCAAAACCACAATTACTCAAAAGGGAGATCTAACTACATGGTGTCACCGCAAATTTCTTAGGTTATTGTCTTTCCACCGTGCAGACATTCAAGTCTGATTTATTGTTAATTTTATATTTAAATGATAAGTTTATGTTTGATTGATTTACAATACATACAGCAGTATAGTGTTAGCCAGAGGAGTTTCTGTGTGCTTTTGGACACACTGTTTTCAATTTGGACACCCTGTTTTATCTGTCATTTACATGTAAATGTGTTGTAAGTAAACAATATGAACACCCGGTTTTTAAATTTCCAGCAAATTTGGACACCCTTTTACCAAATCCTGGCTTAAACCTTGCAACAGTACAGATTGAAACTGCAGTTCAGAGAACTACAATAATGTAAATCAATAGGGGCTCAGTGCTGTAAGGTCGTTATTTGCAATTCCACATCCGTAATGATCAAAAGGGTGTTAAATTGAGAAAAAAATGTGTATCAATTTAAAAACAGTTAACCAAAATCCACAAATAAATGTTTTTCTTCGAAAATTATCTTTTCTTGTTGCCAAACAATTACTTTGGAGACCACTCTTGATCAATACACTCCATTATTAACCAGGAGCTCCAAAATATGTAAAACTAATTTTCTGAAATCCATACAAACTGCACAAACAACCTTACATAGCTATAGTCCTGAGCTGATGATACACATAAGTACATGTATTTTGGGCTGGTAACCTTAAACTGGTAGGCATAATGTACATACTGTAAACAATGTGTACAAGTACAGAATAACATAAAATTGTTACGTACATTGTTGTACTTTTCGCAGTGTTTCACTATTTCACTAAGAAATGTCAACTGAAATATAAATTCTGGATAGCTGATTTAAAGGCAGGGTATACTTTTGGTAATTGTCAAAGACCAGTATCCTCACTTGGTGTATCCCAACACACGCAGAAAACAACAAACATTTTGGCTCAATTGGTCATCAAAGTTGCAAGAAAAAAGCAGAAAACAAAAAACACCCTTGTTGCATGCTTTGAGATGCATGAGATTTCAGAATCAAATGTTCGGGTGATGATTACCTCTTTCTCTAAAACTTCATTAATTGAAAGGGTGTCGTTTCCTACAATGTTTTGTAATAACAAATGCTCTCCAGTGCTCTTTACCAAGTGAGTTTTATGGTCATAACTTGTGGAGTAATTACCAAAAGTACACCCTGTCACAGCTGACTTCTATTGTCTTTCTTGATAATTTTGCCTATAAATTAGCATTACGTTGACAAAAGCCAATCTGGGACCCTACCTTCAAACAAGTATTTAAGTACATTTTAATACATGTGAAGCTGCATGATTCCTTAAAAAAATACCAAATACTGTCATGCAGTACTAAAAAGGCTGGCATTTTTCTTCTTCTTATGCACTGTAGACTTGATCTGATATATTAATCTTGCTTTTTTTGTCTTTCTTAAATATGACATGATTTTTTTGGCAGTGGAAAAACCTGTCAAAGCTGCATGGTCGAATTACAGTAAATTTGTTGAGATATTGTCTATAGATGACCGAGTTGAATGCACCTCGAAGCTAATGTACAGTAACCACACTACAATATTATAATGACACTACATCCACACAGAACTAGAAACAAATTTTAATAAATTAATATGCAATTAGTTGGACAATATTGAATAGAGCAAAAATAACCCAATTCAATAGGGTTGCTTTGACAACAGTGGTTTTGAGTACAAAATAATTGGCTAGTTTTCAATGATTAAAGGCATCGTACACGTTTGGTAATTACTCAAAATATATATTAGCATAAAAACTGACTCGGTAACGAGCAACAGAGAGCTGTTAATAGTATAAAACATTGTGAGAAACGACTCCCTCTGAAGTAACGTAGTTTTTGAAAAAGAGGTAATTTCTCACTAAAATAACAAAAACTTCTTGCAAGAAGTTTTTATTCCTATCTGAAAGCACACAATTGCACAACAGGGTGTTTTTTCTTTCATCATTTTCTTGCAACTTCGATGACCAATCGAGCCCAAATTTTCACAGGCTTGTTATTTTATGCATATGTTGGGATACACCAAATGAGAACACTGGTCTTTGACAATTACCAAACGTGTACAATGCCTTTAAACTAATCAAAGTTTGTTTCATGCTCAACCATGGTCGTTTTCCATTGTTGATGTAACTCTGAGTCTTTGTTAAAACTGAAAAACAATTGAACTAAAGGGGCACATTGCACATCTTTCAAAATACTGCTGTTTCGAATTACTCCTTGTCCTTTTTAAAGATTTGTTCATGCACAAAAACACACTACATTGAATGTGTGTTGTAATTAGTGTGTAGTGATTAAGAAACGACAACAATTTGCCTCTGGAATACAACCAGCGGAACAAACTGTCTGCCATTTTTGTCACAAATTTGGTTCTATAAAATAGCGGACCGTGTTCTGTCAATGTCATGAAATCCAGGCATGATATTTTGGTCCTTGGGAGAAAAGAAGGAAAATATTATCAAGCACAAGGGCTGACCTTAAAACATGGTAGGCTTGTATAGACTTTTCTTCAGTCTGTTCAATTATAATTTTTCTGATTTTTCCCAAGGGCAAAACCAAATCGGAAATCAGATTAAAGTTTGAGGAATATCATGCCTGGAAATTCCACAAAAACACACAATTTCAAGGGATATTTATGTGAATCATGTATCTCTCAACCATAGGCCTATTCATTTTACATTGTATATCCCAAAGGGCCCAATCTGAATGCGATGTGCCCCTTTAACTCTTTCATGCGCTGACCGGTCTAAATCGACCGGTTTAAATCCCTTCAGAATAATAGTTGTAAAACGAAAAATAAAGATCGCACCCACCCCCCTCCCACTCCCCCCTTTTCAGAATGGGAAAGAGGACTTTTGAGGGTGCTAAGTCTCGTGCGTATTTGAACATTGGGACCCGTTAAAGCGCGTGAGTTTGTTCCCTTCACGCAAAGCATCGTACATTGGACCAAAGTGGTCCCAAAAATGATCGAATACGCGCAAGACTTGCACGGTCTACATGTATTGTGACCTGTTGGTTGTGGGGTCGCCATTTGCAAAAAAACAATTAATGTGTCCATATGATCAATTTATCACTAAAAATAAATGGTGCATGAAAGGGTAAACTACATGTAGCAAGTGTACATAGGCCTATACAAACAAACAATTTGTTGTCATATTGGTAACAAGAAAATAATAAAGTGTTAAATGCACACCATAGCGATTTACAGTTTTCTATGGCATTAAAAGAGAAGGAACAAATAGGAAATCAGCATAGCAGATGAAATGCTTCATGCCTGCATTCCTTCATTTTGAAATCTTTATGTCCAAACTAATGCTGTACCTTTCCTTTCCTTTAAAGAAGGGCTCCAAGGTCACATTCAGATTTGTGATTAACTAATTTTCCAATAAATACTCTCCTTATGAAAATGGGAGAACAAATTATAAGTCTCTAACCTTGCGTTTAAATGGTTTTTAAAATGCCATCGTGGTTGATATCCTTTAAAAAACAATATTTGTAAAAAACCCAAAAGTGTTTGATGTCGCACATTTCAAATATATGGTCTGTACATTTGTGTGCAGAGAATTTTTAGTTCCTTCCTGAATTTGGATGATATTCAACCGAAACGGCATTGAATTTGAGCTTAAGACTGCCGCAAAAATTCCTCTTTGGAATGTAGTTGTAGACACATTTGTTGCCGATGATGTCCTGTTTCAAATTTCGCTCTGAAAGAGTATCAGATAAGATGTAATTGTACACTACATGTATTTTAAAGGGAGGTTAGAGAATTGTAATTTGTCCCCCACTTTCATGATAGGACTCTTTTGAAATTGAGTGCATCCCAAAACTGAATTTAACCTTGGACTCCCTCTTTAAGTTGTCTGTACAGGGGTTAATTTCACAAAGCACTAAGATTCATCTTAACATGAGTTGTCAGTATTACCATAGTGATTTGTATTGTTACATTACACTTTGCTTAGCAATTAAGATTGATTTGCACTTGAGATCAATCTTAGCTCTTTGTGAAATCGAGCCCTGGTCAGACCAGAGCTGTGTATTGAGAGAGAGTTGTGATTTTCGGTCAATACAAAAATACATGCGCACACAGGGTGCCAGACCAGACGGCACATTTGGGTGTGCTGCATTTGGACCGAAAAATGACGTCCAGCAACCACGCGACCGAAGAAAACTGGTACCTCGATGTCGCAACTCTCTCAAAACACAGCTCTGGGTCAGATAATTTTCATTGTACAGTACATGTATTGTACATTGACAAAAATAATACATGTTCTATTGAGCCAATTCACCTGATGTCATCACCCATTGTCAATTTTTTGTTGTACCATTTTGGGAGTCAGATTTTTCTTGAGGTGTCTACATGTACAAAAGGGATTAGGGTGTTTTGACTGAACGAGGACCTCATCGCTTTGCTTTTGTGTATAAAACCAATCGGGACGTCGCTCAAAACATTTAAGTCCAAACAGTGGGATAACAACTTTTATAGAGTTCAAGTCTTTGATTTACAGGGTCGAAAGGTATGTTAAATTTTGTCACCGTTTCATGAAGAGCCACTTCTTTAAAAAATCATACATTAAGGCAATTCAGTGTTTTGACATGTCTTTTTGATGTTATCATTGATATCAACATTTTCCCCACGTTTCAAGTCAGAGAACGTCATTGTTTTGTAATTACACTAATTAGCATATAAGGACAATTTCACCATGAAATTACAGTTTTAAGTTTTCACGAACAGCCAATTTTCAGTTTGCCATTTTTTACCCTGAACTACATGTTCATAGCGATGGCATGGTGCCAAAAATGAGTGCTCTGTGTTTTAAGTTTTCACAAAGAGGCAATTCTATAACCTAGAAAAATTTGAGTTTTTAAGAACAGGCAATTTCGTTTAATACGCATTGGTTTGTACATGACGCACTGCACACAGCCCTCGTTCGCGCAGTTTTTACGAGGAGGCAATTGTATTAAACATTTAACTACTAATTTATTAAACTACATGTACCTGTATGATAAAAATAATAACAGGTTTGCATGATTAAAAATTTCTACTTTCATGGTTGGTAAAATGGCAAAGTTTCAATTGGCAAACAGTCTCCAAAAAACAATGATTTTAAAAATAGTTTAATTTCAAATGCGGTTTTTTCAAATAAGTTTGACTGTGGGGGCTAAAGTGCTTCTTTGTGAAAATGGTGCAATGTGTTAATAGCACTGTAGGATGCATGCGCAGTTAATGTAGACAAGCCTCATTTACATGCGATTTGCTTCCCAAAATGGCTGGCCATGCTCCAGCAGACAGTAGCCATGCCAGCTGTCAGAGCGAGGCAAGGCTCAAATTTGGGAGAAAAATCCACAAGACCTTGTACAATGTAGCTCAGAATTTCTTCTGGACTAGGCATTTTTGTACAAGACCAAAATCAGAATGAGAAAAATATTCCCGAGTCCTGACAACAGGAATTCAACTGTTTTTATTTGAACAAAAATTGCACTAAGACATGTAAGAGAAGATTGATCTCATCTGTCTTTTTTGGTATTAAGTATATTTTATTACTCAATACTGAGAATTGAATGGTATCAAATATTACACAGTGAGGTACATTATGTATTGATACTCATTTGTAAAACACAAGAACCGCGGACTTGTCCGATCCAAAGTTTACTAGCCCGAAACTAAAACCGCTGGCCTCGGGCCTGCGGTCCAGTGAAAAATTTGAGCCCTGCAAGAGATTTTACACACATTGGTTCAAGATTTCACAGTGAATTCAACTAAAACACCAAACTAAAGAGCTGCTTTAACATCAATTCTACACATGTATGTTCAATAAAATATAAATATTAAGAAGTTTAAAATGACAAAAAATAAATAATTATGACCTATGAACGTTTTCTTTATAATAATAAATAGATATATTAAATATTTAACAGATGTCATACTGATGATTGTTCATTGCACTCATACATTGCACTGGGTCGTATCCTTCTGCGTGTCCGCCCAGGCAGCTTGGGCAGAAGGCGAAACGTCTTTGGAGCCAACTCCCGGCAAGCCTCGCGGAATTTTTTGATGCGCCAGCAGTAGATGATCGGGTTGAAGGCCGAGTTGAGATAGGTCAGCCACAGGATCACGGCCTCCGCAAAGGGGTTCATCGTGTGGGATCCCGAGAAGAGTTCAACATACATGCCGATGGCGGAGGGCGCCCAACACATAATGAAGACGATGAATAGTAGAAGGATTGTGGTGAAGGCACGCGTTTTAAAACTCATGTCCATGTTGACGCGAGACGGGCGTGGCAGAGTCGTCAGGCCGAGCTTGTTGGCCTGGCTGATGCTTAGAGATTCCGGATGGTTCTGCACACGCAGGGAGTTGCGACGCACTGTGTTTAGTATGAATAAATACGAGAAGGACATAGCGGCACACGGAATGTAGAAAATGGCTAGGTAGAGGCAGACGATGTAGGCCTTGTCGGCAGGGTTGGTGGGCGTCTGGACCCGACACTGCGCCTGGCCAGGCGAGTATCCCAGATGGGACCATCCCACGAGGGGTGGGAAGGCCACCAGGAAGCTGCTCAGCCAGGACACACCAATGACTATCTTGGCTCGGTGGGGGTTCAGCTTGTCTTTCCGGCGCACGATGATAAAGTATCTGTCGACCGAAATCGTGGCCAGAATGAACGTCGCTTCTATGACGAAAAAGATATACAGAAAGGCCGTAATCTCGCACATGACTTGCCCTAGAATCCAGTCCCCTTGGATTAAGGTGATCAGGGCGAATGGCATGCAAAGAAGCGCCACCATGATGTCGGCGAAGGCCAGGTTGGCGAGGAGCAGGTTGATCGCGGACCGCATCGCCGGCTTCTGGTACACAATCAGACACACAATGCTGTTTCCCAGAACGCTGATAAAGATCATGCAGACCATGAGGATTGTCAGCGGGACAACCGCAATGAGTGACATTGGCAGCAACACAGCGCTTTCAGCCTCCTCATCATCCTCGTTACTCGTGGGGGTTTCATTCAGCATGATGCACGTGGCACTGATCAAGCTGCTGCTGCTACCACCAGGGTCCCCGCTACTGCTTGTACTCGTAACATCCATTGGGAATGTCATCGCCACAACGCCATCGAAAAAGACAATGCGAGTTCAAAGCATTGTTGATAATGAATAACTTGTTCAGCTATTGCCAAGGCCCTACAGGGTAGACGCAATAACAACCACGTCCGGGGATCCCGAGTGTATCTGGACATGAGACACTTTAATGAACCCGTCTCCATTGACAGCAGCATGACTGTAGTTCCGCACCTTCCTGCATAATGTCACACTCACACTGGTATACAGATCCTAGGCAAGACTCGTACATTGTACTCCTCATCAAATGGCACAACAAATGGCAAACTTTTGAACATCTTTATGTTCCAAACATAGTGTTAGCCAGAGGGGTGTCTGGGTGTCTTTTGGACACACTGTTTTAAATTTGGACACCCTGTTTTATCTGTTATGTTTTCTAAGTGAACAATTTGAACACCCAGTTTTTTAATTTCCAGCAAATCTGGAAATACCCTTTTATAAAACCCTGGCTCAAACATTGGTTCCAAAATTGGTGCAAGGCGAGTAATTTGATTGCAGCTTTGCCCCTTTATAATAAAGAGCACACTTTTTGATAGGTCATCAAACAGTACGAAAGTATGAAACCAATTTCTCATGCAGTGAGCAATGATGGCCTTCTAGGAAAGCATTCATGTATGGTTTGAACACCCACGATAGCCTCCCCCCATCACACTGTAAAGTCCTTTTTTGCTGATAATGTCTCCTTCGGCAGGTGATCTAGGCGTACAATTTCCTCCATTGATTACCAAATAAATCAATTCCTACCCCCCTTGTCTGCCCTGATGCTCCTGTCTGTGTGTATACATCATGAGGTCCGGCATGACGAATTAGTCTCACATGTGGGACAGCACCGGGTGTAGTGTTGCAATTACTGATGACGCTCATATTTTATGTCAGTGGGGGTCTGTAAGCATGACGTTGGTACCCTGCATATCTTTCCACTGGCTTACTCATTCAATGTTAATGCTGCACCAATGAAGGGATTCAGTGAAGATGTGCACATATGTCTGTAATTGTAAAACAAAACAAAAGTAAATTTTATACCTATTATGTTTTCAAATTGTGTTGAACAAATTAAACTTCATAATTATTTTCGATGGCCAAAGTACGTACGTAGTATGCAAAAAGGTTTAATACAATTTCAGACAGTCAGATAATAATATGACAACGAAGTCTTGTAGTTATAGTGCAAGAAACCACCAATAAGGAGCTTAAGGCGCCTGAACAAAGAGAACAAACTTTTAAAGACAGGTTTTGAAGTTAATGAAATATATGTGACCTGTTTGTGTAAATCAGTGAATGATTTCCAATGTATAACTTAGCAAAATGCAACACAAAATGTACCAGTTGCTACATTGGAAAAATCATCATTTGCTACTCAATGTTAGCAGTAAGTGCGCACTAAAAATGTTCAGTCCGATTATTTTGCTACGATGCAAAATTGCTTGATGAAATCATTCCCTGTTCATGGTTTATAAGGTACTGCAGCGCACTTGGCAGCCGCTGCCAGAAATACTGTGGCAAATTAATAATGTCGTGGCCAAGCGGATAAGAACACTGAACTCAAGCTCTTGTGTTTCTGTTCAGCAGAGTGTGGGTTCGAATCCCGGTTGTGACACTTGTGTCCCTGAGCAAAACACTTAACTATAATTGCTTCTCTCCACCCAGGGGTAAAATGGGTACCTGTGAGGGCAGAGATTGTGCTTGTGATTGATTTAGCCGAGTAGCGCATATTTGTTGCACAAGGCTGTATACTCCCCAGGGAGCTGAGATGGTTTAAGGACAAGGAATGAAATAAATGGCCCAGTGACCAGGGGTAATAATGTTGGAAGCGCTTTGAGACGCCCTTCGGGTGTGTAACTGTATAAAGCGCTTTATAAAAACTGACTATTATTATTACTAACTATACTCTTAGCGTAGTGTATAACTGGGTTCTTTATTTAACATGCACAACACACAGGACCTACGGCTTTACGTCCCATCAGAAGGACAGACAAATCCTGGTTTTTGTGTCAGCTTCACAAAATTCATTGCAAATTTGTTGGGTTGGGTTGTTTTTAAAACATCAACGTTATAAAGAAACAAGATTGGCTGTTATTATGGCAATTAAACTTTAAAATATCATTGAGAAATGCTCCAGTCACCACTGTATGTAAATCTGGGCAAACACTTTGAGGTCATACAGGGTCATTCCGTGTCAAATCAACCAATAGTCTGAAAATTGGTACGGGTCAATCCCTCTCAGATTTGGCTAAAATTCATTTCTAATATTCCACTATGCAGGGCTCGAAATTAACACTGGGCCGCTGGCCCGAGTCCAGTGTTTTTAGAGTCGGGCCAGTATACTTACATGTGGTCTAGTGTTTTTGAGTAATAATAGTTCACCTCATGTTTAATTTCAAAACTTATGTTCAACTGTTGACTTTGATAAAAGTCTTTCAATTCTGCTGAGTATGAAAGTTTTACCGATAAGACAAATGAGATAAATCTTCTCTTACATGTAGAGCTTGTTCAGATAAAAACAGTTTAATTGTGACGATTTTTTTCTCATATTGGTTCTGGTCTTGTAACAAATTAACTGGTCCAGTAAAAGTTTTGAGCAACAAGCCTGATTTTTTCCCCAGATTCGAGCCCTACTATGGGTCAAATGAACACACGCAGATCTACGGCCCTTTTCGAAATGACCGGCTTCGGCTTCGGATTCGGCTCAGGCTAGCTAGGCCCCTCAGTTGTTTTGACTATACGCGTGCTATGCGTTCAGGGATTCAGACGAGAGAACAGAGCTGAAGCCGAATCCAAAGCCGAAGCCAGTCGTTTCGAAAAGGGCCTACGCAAACAAAAAAGTTCCAACTGCAAGTCGTTTAGGAATTAAGGCCCGTTACAAAAGTGGGTATAGCACCCCCTTTCAAGGGAGTGCTCACGATTCGCTTCATTGAATATTTAGCGTCTTGTAATGTGTTTTAAAGCGCCTTTAACCCTAACCCCCATCAGGGTCCCTCCATACACTGCCAAATACAACAGAATGCAACACAGTTAAAACGCGAACCATGCCAAATGCAACAAAATGCAACAAGGGATTTTGTTGCATTGTGCAGGCAAGTTGTTTGTGTTAGGACTGAGCAAGGGGGTTTACCCTGCTAAATGCAACAGTATGCACATTTAAGTGTAGTGGTGACTACAACAAAATGCAACACCAATATGAAGTCACTTGACTGCTAAATGCAACGAATTCAGTCAAAGAATGAAACCCGAGTTGACTGCCAAATGCAACAGATTACAACAACTTTTACCATTTGTTGCATACATGTAATGTTGCATTTAGCATGGTTAGGGTTAAAAGAAGATAGCTGTAAATTGGTACCTGGGGTGACTGTAACCAAAATAACTCAAAAACAAATTTATCTCATCCCCTTTTCTCTCTACAGCCTGCTGAAAACACTAATTAAATATCAGAAAAAAATTAATTTCCATTTTCAGACGGGCCCTAATAACTCATTTAAATGATACATGTTTAAATCAGAAAAGCTTGAAATTGCATTGTGTTTTAAAAGGGTTTTTTTAATGACAAATTATTGGTCATCAAAACGTACTTGGTAAAAGCAGTACAGCTCCTGATATTGTATAACATTTTGAGAAAAATTCCCTCCAATGAAATGTGGTTTTAGAGAGAGGGATTCAAAAACATTTCAATCTGATTCTGCATTCATTGTTTCTCAGATTGTGTGTTCCAATACATGTATATGGATTATTCTTCCTGCATGGACGCAACCGCTCCAGATTTTCGGTAATATCTCAAAAACGCTAACCTTTTGAAACGAAATTTTCACAGTTAGTTCTATTGTATTATAGGATTTAAACAACTGAATGGTTCCAAAGACCAAAGGTATACTTTGCCTCTACCTCTAAGGCAGACTCCACAACTCCCCCAACTCTCAGTGTCTATTTTTAGGAAAATCACTTTTGTTAATATTAAATAATGTTAGATACCCAGGATGTGCCGTCAAAATAACTCAAAATTACGCTTTAGGCTGTGATGTCAGTCACAAAAAACAATGATTTTTCTCATAAAAGCATACATGATAGTAATTAAAATCTGCCCTTTATTATTTTCTTAGTATGGCGTCTGGGTAGTGCAATAATGTTATCAAGTGGGCAAATAATTGTCATTCAGAGATTTTGTTCATTTAACAAAAGTGTAATGTCAGTCACACGTAATGTCAGTCACGATATTGTAATGTCAGTCACGTTTATTATATTATTATTAGTCAATGAACAGTGGATTGACTGATATTTACCAAAAATACAACTTTTAAAATGAAGCTTATGTAATCCTGAAACAATGCTCTTGGATCCATCATAATTGTATTTTTAATCCACTATCATCCATCTTTTACAGTTACACCTTAAGTGAATACTATGGATTTGTTTGTGAAATGAACCCCATTAAGGAACATTATTCAATGAACAGTTTCATTTGATTGAAGTTAAAGTAATTTTAGACTTGTTTGTTTTCTTTTAAAATACTTTAGGGCTCACACTAAAGAAGCTCACACTACACAAGTTTTACAAGAGAGTAAAGCCCGGTTCATACTTCCTGCGAATGTGAATGCGAAGCGAATTTGACGTGAATTTGACGTCACAACTCTGTTTTCGCTGCAAATATTCGCAAAAGTTGAGCACGGGCAACTCTTGCGAATTATTCGTTGCGAATTTGTGACGTCAATATTCGCTTCGCATTCGCATTCGCAGGAACCGGGCTTAAGGAGGATGCCAAGGACAGCAACAAAGAGACAGGCTGGGCGCAGGAAAAAATTGAAAGAAAGGGGATTGTATGAGGCATACAAGGAAAGAAATGCAGAGGAACAAAGAAAAAGTAGCTCAACAAAAAGACAAAAAGAGGAGAAGCTACATCTAAGACTGATCAGAAGAAACTCTGGACAGAAAGTTGTCATCAAAATAGAGAGAGGGTTCAAGGTATCGCAATCTGAAGAAGCAGAGAGCAGCACAATCATCAGATCCATCTCCATCAAAGTCACAATTCAATATGCAAAAGCTTTTGGAAAGGCAGTAGACCTAAGCAGAGCAAATCGAGCTCTGAACAGAGCATTGCCATCTACACCAAGAAGGCAAAAGGCTGTTTGCCATGCTGTGATTCGTAGGTTTATGGAAGCACGGACATCTCCATCTGTGTCACCAATGGTGAGAAATACGACTTCCATGGGGTCGAAACATCTGACTTAGTGAGATCTTTCTACAATGACATCAGTGGACAAGCTCCAGGAAGACCAGATTATGCGACGATTCGCAAAGATGACGGTACCAAAGCCAGACAACATGTTCAACACTTGACCTTCATCAAAGAAAATCCACATGTCAAAGTTGGGAAAAGCAAGTTTGATGAGCTCAGACCGAAGCACGTGTACTACTGGAAGTGGCCACCGAGAGAGAACAAAATACCCAAACATTCGCAGGAAGTATGAACCAGGCTTTCGTGTTCGGTTCAGTAGTGGTATCTATTTTGACAGTCGCTAAGTACATTTTATAGATCAATTCTTGAACTAAACCATTTTTTTAACGAAAGTAGATACCACATGGTGCATTACAAGTTGAAAAAACCCCTAGAAATCTTATACCTGACCACGTTGAATGTTGCTCACCGGCTAGGATGGGAGATTACTACATACAGTATGTATTTACATGTAAACAAATGTAGGCATGGGTTTTAAGCAGTTGTCTAATATCCCAAACTACAAGTTTTGTAATAGCAGTTTTATGCTTCTCTCAATTCTTTCATGCATGTGAAAAGCAACACAATTGTTATTTTACTGACGAAGATTATTTTACTAAAAAGGGGAGCACCCATCCTCTTCCGATCCATTTTCTTCAATAAAAACTTCCTACCGAGTTCCAAACGACAAAAAAGTCAGCTTAATGTTTAGAGTTTTTATAAATTTTATGTATTTTATACATTTTATAACATTCAATGCATGTTTTAACTTTTAAACACCTTAAAATTAATATATTAATATTCCTTTTTAAAATATAGCATTATAAACAGTTAATTGATACTTCTCTTGTTGACAGAAAAAAAAAATTGTTGTTACTGTTATTACAGCAGGTGTCATGAATGTGTAATGTCAGTCACTGAGGTTAATTTGCATAATAAAAAATTCATGACGAGTTTTGTCCATCTATGTACTTTGTACATTTGTTAGTTATCCTGTTATCATATGGATTTAGATCCTGTAGCAGTAACTTGAATATAAATTTTATAAACATGTTTGACACTTTTTGGTTGCGTCGCTTTTTGTAATGTCAGTCACGACAGTAAACAATCCCCCTAGTCGGAAAAGCTGAACATGAAATTTCAATGTTTCAATTTGTGTGTCTGTCTTTTTTGTCTGTCCGTCCATAGGCTGGGGAACAAAAGCTGTTACTTCTCCCTGGACCTAGATGTTGCCATTTGTTTAAAGTTCACTTTTTTCATCACTTTTATAAAATGTATACGGGATGTACTTTCATTTTGACCATATTTTAGCATTCTGTATTATTCACTTTGTATTACTGTAATGTGTGCAACATTGAATAAACGCATGATTGATTGATTGATTGATTCATTGCAGGGCTTGAATTTAAGGAAAAAATCCACAAGACCGCAGGACTTGTAGCTTAGAATCTTTACTGGACCGGGATTTTATTTACAAGACCAGAATCAAAATGAGAACACAGTCTTATTCAATAAACTGTTTTATTTGAACAAACACTAAGAGAAGATTGATCTCTTCTGTCTTATAGGTGGTAGTCAGCAGAATGGGAAAATATTTGTGAGACTCAAACTATACATTCGAACATCATCCTTTTGAAACAAAGATGTTGAATTGAAAAAAACAAGACCATCGGACTTGTCCTGTCTTGAGTTTACTGGCCCGACACTGAAATCACTGGCCCCGGGCCAGTGGTCCAGTGTAAAATTCAAGCCCTGCATTGAATACTGTATTGTGTATTCAGGTCCTACTACATGTATCCTCCATGCCAAACATGGTTCAGATGGCTGTAATTGTTTAGACAACCTGTTTAGACATCAGAGCTGATTTGATATTCAAAATTTAAAAAACCCGTAATGTCAGTCATGGTGGAATTGCCCGCCTTGAGAGGTTGGATATATAACCAATAACTGAACTGAATTTTTTCATATTAATTTTTCTGAAGGAATATAGGCCTAGGATGATAATATGCTGCACCGAAAAAGAGTCAGGGGGGCTACCGTTTTTATTTGTGGGTGACTCGACTGTAGGGGGAGACATTGCTAGGGGGACCCTCTGCAGGGGCGAATTTGTAGAGCCTGGGCGACTTTGCTAGGGGCGAGATGACTGGCATTTGTCTATCCTGATGGCAATATCATGGCAACAGTAGCACTCCGAACCGATGCTAAAAATAGAACCTAAGCACCCCGATCTCAGACAAAATGTCCGATTTCAAAACATTATGCGCACGTGCATTTTATAAGTCTAAGTTATGTTTTTTACTCGCATACAATGTACTTACTGAGGGGTGCAGTTCAGTCCACCCTCCACCACCTCCAATCAAAACTCTCCATGGGACATGGAGTATTTTGGAGGACAACCAACAAAAAACCAAGAACAAAGATGATGCCGTGATCTCGGAAGCTTGGTGGAATGTTTGTCCGACTGCCGGGTATTTTGAGCAAAAGTGATGCCTTCTTCTCTTCTTCCTTTTGAGTGCAGCCTTCAAATCATGATTAAAGATAAACGCACTACATGTACCAGACACACCGAGGCGAACCCTTCTCTTAAAATTAGCGATATTAAAAAGTGTGTACTAGGTCTTTTATAACAACCCACGGGACCTACGGCCTTTGTCCCATCCAAAGGACTACATGTAAGCAATAATGGTTTAAAGTCTTGCTTATAAAAAGGTTCACAGACACAAGTGTCAAGACCAGGTCTTGAACCCACACTCTGCTGATCAGAAACACCATGTTTAAGTTTCGATACTCAACCGCTCGACCACGACATGCCAAAAATGACATGACATTAATGCGGAGTGCTATCAATTATCATGGCTATTGAAATTGCAACCATTTTGTCTCCATCACCGTCACGTAAAAAAAAATAGAGACAGTATAGTCAAGCTTCATATTACAGGGGTCTCCTACATGAAATACCGTGGTAGCAGAAAATTCACTTTTTTCGTTGTCAAAACGTCATCGATAGACGCCTTTCCTGCGCTAAATCGATAGCCAATAACCCTTTACCGTTCTGGTAAAAACAAAAACAATGAAATGTTGCGGAAATGTTTTAAATTTAAATAATTTTGAAAAAAAACGCTATTTTCCCGACTGGACGAATTTTCGCTGACCATGTCTGTCAAAAGTGCCATTATACATGTAGGCCTATCATTAAAATTTGTACCTTAAATGTTGTTCTGTCTGTCTGTGCATTGAAATATCAGTGCCCAGATCCTGTTCCACGATAAAAAAAAAGATTGAAACCGTATTTTCACCTCAAGAAGGTAAACCAATGTCTGGCGTCCAAATAAGGACAGGAAGCTAAAAAGGCTAAAAAATTCAGCATCTTTGCAAAGGGCGCCCTCAATATGTAAGTTTAACACACAAAGTCAAAAACTCGCTCAAATTACAGACATGCTTGCACAAGTACATGTACAACTACAATACTTGTAGCAGGCGAATGCACGCAATTTCCGAACTTGCGCAGTATGTTTTAACTTGCGCGGATTACTACTTTGCGCTTGAAATCTACGTCATCGGATTGGTCCAAAATTTAGTGCAGGGGTGACTAAGGAAATTGTCGGTACTCGGTAATTAAAATGCCTAAAAAAGTAAAAGATCAAAATTTATCCATCTGCTGGGAAGTTAAACATTGTAATCCCAGTATATTGGAATATTATCTTTGGAGCTAGCTCCTTTAATGTAGAGATAGTTCATTTACTAAAATTATTTCTGATTGCCACGATAATGGGAGGCTCACCTCCAGAATCCACCAGGCACATGCACACTTTCAGAGACTTCATGGACGAATTTAATCAGACAAACGATGTATTTTTTTATGTCAAAGTGGAAAGTAATACTTCAACAATAATACTAACTGGACACTTTTTACAGGTTGTTGATTTGTTTGTATTCTAACCGAAAAACGTCCTAACCCCCACCGTAATAGGGTAACCCATTACCGTGTCAGACAACTCGTCCGTTTGACAACTCGACAGTCTGACAACTCGAAAGTCTGACAACTCGACGGGTCAGACAACTCGTCCGGTCTGACAACTCGTCCGGTCTGACAACTCGCCAGTCAGAAAACTCAATGGAGCGCCAAGACAAGTCGACGGGTGAAGTCGGGGGTGCCCAGTCTCAGTCACGGGCGCCACAATCATTTGAACTCCATCCGTCGAGTTGTCTGATCAAAACAAGGATCCGTCGAGTAGTCTGATCAATAGTCGACTTGTCTTGCAGTTGAGCGAACCATGGAGGAAGCTAATTTTCTTCCTCCATGAGCGAACCAGCCGTCGAGTTGTCAGACCGGACGAGTTGTCTGACCCGTTGAGTTGTCAGACTGTCGAGTTGTCAGACCGGACGAGTTGTCTGACCCCTCGAGTTGTCAGACTGTCGAGTTGTCAAACGGACGAGTTGTCTGAACACCAACCCATCCTACTTCTTGTGGGGGGGTTACATTTTTCAAGGCTTGCATTTGATATTGAACATTAACTCGGTCGACATAACGACTTACTTATAGACTTAGAGAGTAGTCTGGTAGTGTTTAGTCTTAATAAAACAATTCAATCGTGTTTTCAATCAATGATATTTACCTCAGTCTCAATCTCTCATGCACTTCAAAATAGACTTTACGATGAGATGCATGCTCCGAAATACTCCAAAAATATGACGATCCTTCTTTTATTCAATTCAACTTCAACTTCAAGTCATCTTTAGCTTTGCTGGTGCGATGCTCAGGTGCTCGGCAGTCCCTCACATTGTCATTGCGTCATCAACCATCTATCAATGTCTAGCGTCAGATAACAAACAAGCTTGTAAATTTATTCTAACCTGGCAATTTCACGTCAACGATAGATGTATGCATTTTATGTTTGCATGCACTCAACACACACCAACCGAAGCGGATTTATTGTGGAAAATGTAATGACACTCTGCTGATCGTCGACTGCCGAAAAAATTGCAAAAACATGAAAACGATTGGAAATGATCGCCGTTGGTGGCGCAGTAACACCCGGATTCGGAGGGTATGGCAGGGATGGGTGGGGCTTGGATGGAAGGGGTGGTGACCACTTTTTAAGAATAGTACTTCTTGTTTTATTTTAGTTTTTGAGTGTGCATACCATGGGGGCTATAAACGGAAACTATTACGGTAATTTCAATAAAAGCATATACCTCCATCCATGCTGCTGATGATGAGTGCTCAAGAAATTTGCTGTATCTGATACTGGTGCAGCACATCTAGATTATTAGCAAACTATAACAAATCAAAGATATATTTTATTTAACAGTTCCCCCTCTGTAATTATCATTTTGTGAAAGAAGATACTTGGAGGTGAAGATACTTTTTGCTAAAAAAAAAAGTCTTATTATAAACATGAAAATTAAAATACTAGTTCACGCCCTCTTGTGATTTGATCGTAAATAGGCAGAATTCCCACATCGGCTGAAATGCACATGGTACCCGCCCGACTCATGCATGGTCATTCCGTGTGCACTTTCTATGCCGTTAGTAACCATTGTTTCCAGAAATTTCCACGTGAGACTACGGCTACATTTTCAATTTTCTGTCAACTTAAAACTAAAGAGGTACAAAAATGGCTCTACGAGTTCCACAAGCTCCCGGCATCGGGCAGATGCTGAAAGATGGTGCTCAGGTAAGAAAATAAAAACAGTTTTCCAAATGTTGAAATGTAGACAATTCGTCTGTTTAGCTCGAGTGTCGGCATTGAATAAAATTTACGAATGATCGTCGGTTCTTGCATAGGGAAAGCACCTTGACCAGTTACGGTATGATTTCTGGAGTGTACTGTACTTTAACTTACACTCAAAATAGTATACATTGCCCTGTTGTTAAAACAAACACTTCAATCTTGATCTTTCTTAAACTGGTATGGGCAGTGAAAAATTTACCGGCGACGGTAAAGAAAATATCCAAACGCTATTTTCAATTTGCCACAATTTCATTTTCAAATTCAAGTTCGTTGCATGCATTTGTTCAATTCAACTTTTTTAGAAAGAAAGAGGAACAATTTTAAATCAGACATTTGTTGATTTGTTGTGATTGTTTCTTTTATCACTCGGTAATTATGTGATTTTTCAAGGTTATTTTTGAATGTATTTCTGTTTCTTTCACCATGTTCACAGACATGACAGAAGCTAGCCCCACTTCTGTTCTGTGGCCAACGATCCATGAATCCTTGGCCACACGTCCGGACCCATCTTTTCATCAGCTCGCGACAAAAAAATTCAAGGCGCCTTTTCCATGGGGGGCCGGCGATTTAAACCAACCAAATGTATTCACCTAACTCTTAGGTTGCTTGGGGTGTTTTGGATGTTGAAATAAATTACATTTTAAAAAGATAATTCAAACAATACCTTTTCAGCGTCCTCTGAATTACTTCCCCCGATGTACACAGAGCGCGGCCATTTTGGAACAACAAAAATAAAATCATGACGTCATCGGCCGGCCGAGCTGCAATTTTTTTCCCCAATGTGGGTACGATTCTGTGCAGCTGCTATTTGATATTGTAATGCTTTTGCATGCACACCCCAACCAATGGGAGCGAGGTATGCTAATCTTGGCCTTTACCGCGCTGGGAAAAATAATTCGCTAGACAGAAGCTAGAATTAGAAACATGAGAAAAGGGAAAAGATGTTCAAAGGATTTTGTTCATGGAAAAATTATAAATTACTTTTGATTATTAAAACTTAAAATTAAGCGTCATACAAAGAAGCATTACATCTAAAACAATTCACATCAGAATTCCCTGTGCCAGTGTTTCTCCCCACAGTTTACTGGAAAGCAAAATGTGCCTAGTTGTAGTGTACTAGTGTCTTAGTGAGAAAGATCTAGGTGTACATATCTGTGAGAGTTATTAATAATCATGACCCTGGATTCGACCGTTGGGAGGATCAAAGGTTATGATTATCACAACTACATGGATGATGTACTCTCAAATGTTCAGGTTTTTTTACCTTGGAAAAAACCTTGGCACAGAGCATATCAAAATAATTTACCTACATTCCCTACAATTACAAACAATGTAAAATGGATTGATCTGCAAGTATATTCAGGGTTTGCCAATAAATTTTTCTGTGATTGGCCAGCAGGACCAGTCAGCTTTTCATCTCACTGGTCAGTCAGCTTTTTCACTGGTCTATATTTCAAATTAAATAGGGATACTTTTCAACACTGAACTAACCTGCGGGACAACTTGGAGTGAATCTTGACTAGTCCTCAGGTGTTTTAACTGGCATTTGACCAGCAGACCACTGTTAAGGGAGAACGCTGATGTTAGTGTAGGTTAGTTAGCAGCTCCGACACTAGTGACAGCTGCAGCTACACTAACTGTCAAAGTATCTAGGAATGGCACGAAGATTGAAATGTAATAAAAGAATAAGCAACAAGCTCTTACCTGGCCGTCTAAAACCAGCAGGGTCGTGGCCGAGTGATAAAGGACAGAGTGGAAGGCGCATTCCTTTATTTCACGGCCACGACCCTGCAAGGTTTTAAACGGCCGTTTAAGACTGAGTCACCGCTCTTTTATTGCCATTCATGAACATGTATATCTTTACCATTTAACACATCTAAAAAACTTTAAAAGTTGAGTACAAATCTGTCAGTTTAGCCTCAGCTTGCCTCATCAACTAGCTGTGCTGAATTTCTATCCATGTTTGAGCGCTAAGTAGTTCGCACAAGTTTGCACACAAGTTTCAAACTTGCGTGAATGATCCAAATACGGAACCTACATCTACCAAATTAAAATTGGGCCATGATATATGCGCGCTCCGGGCAGTCATCTGATAGCGCCCTCTTTTGACTCAATATCCTAGGGCCATGTTTAAACACTCCTCAGCGTGTCTTTATCAAACATTTAAACATTGTCACGTGATCTCCTCTAGACCAATCAGAAAATCCCAGGTATTTATGAATATAAAATGTCAACTTAGGCTGTTTAAGGATGGTGAGACTTTACATTGGGAAATTTGCTTGAACAATCACAACATTTTTACATTAATATATTTGGAATATGACATATTGTTAGTCGTTTGTTGTGTTTACTTCTCCAGCATTTTGGTGGTCTTGAGGAGGCAGTCTACCGTAATATCACAGCGTGCAAGGAGCTTGCCAAGACAACACGGTCTGCATATGGCCCTAGCGGAATGAACAAGATGGTCATCAACCACATCGAGAAGCTCTTTGTCACCAACGACGCTGCAACCATCATCAAAGAACTTGAGGTAAAGCAATCCCAACAAAATAGAGCAAACTGTTTCTCAGATATTGTTACTCAAATTTATCTTACAATGGCCCAGGGGCACGGAGGCAATTACCTCTGTTGCCTCCAAGAAGTATCAGGCCAGATATTAAATACGTTAAACCCCCTTACAGCCCCAATTCCTTCTACATGTATCCAATTTGCCGAACTGAATGATTCAGGAGGACTGGCGCTAGTAGTCCCAAACAACAAGTTCAACACGGGTCAGGCATCCCAATCTTACCTAAGTCCAAATAATTTGGTGTGGAGTGACATAGGAGAGGAGAAAATGGAAGGATTGGGGCGTCACTGTGGTCAAATTGCCTTGTCTGCTCGGGTTTTAATTCTTCTTCCGTGTAATGTATGAAGAGGAAGGATCCAGTGAATACCCCTACACCCGTTGACGTTTGGGTCAAATTTCTGGACATGATCACAATTTTTTGGTAGAGCTTGAAGGTTCGATGACGTTCTTGTTTTATTTGATGTTGAGACAGTTTTTACTGAAATTCAATCCACCTGTAGGTCCAGCATCCAGCGGCCAAGATGTTGGTGTTGGCATCCCAGCAGATGGAGCAGGAAATCGGAGATGGAACCAACTTTGTGTTGGTGTTCGCTGGGGCGCTCCTGGAGTATGCAGAGGACCTTCTCAGAATGGTAAGGAAAGGAAATTCAGTCCTTCAATTTTAAGACGTTTCGTGGCCGAGTGTATAAGAACACCGAACTCTAATATAAGTTTCCTAAAAGACATGACAGAGTATAGTGACAGCAGGATAACCGGTTTACACAGCAGTACGGAAACTATTTATATTATGAAATCATTCATTACAAGACTAACTTGTTGTTAAAACCACTTCATCTCTATTGATATTATTAAACCAAACTCAAGGAAAATAGAACAGAGTGATGTTTTTCTCGTAAGTGAGGGTAGTGATTTTTAGATGCCATATTAGAAGCCGGTATTTTGATTTGATCACACAGGGCCTGTCCCCTACAGAAGTCATCGAAGGTTATGAACTCGCCTGTAAGAAAACCCTGGAGATACTCCCGGATCTATCCTGTGGATCTCTGAAGGAGCTCAAGGATGAAACTGAGGTAACGAGGGCGATCAAGACGGCCGTTATGAGCAAACAGTACGGCAACGAAGACTTCTTTGCTAGTCTCATCGCTCAGGCATGCAGTAAGTAGACACTTTGTAGCTCCTGATTCAGGTCTGCGACCTTTTCACTGTCAAAAGACAATGATATAGCTTGAGGTCAACAGGTGAAATACTACTTGAGTATCTTGGGGTAGGATGCTGCACTTTTTTTGTGATCGTCCCTTTGTTTCGGCTGCGACAAAATTGTAGAATGCACTACCTCCTTTTTTTTACTGGGGGTAAATTCGATGGGGTCTTTCAAGGCTAAATTAAGGACTCCTTTGTGTAGGGAGGCATATAGTCTCTAACTGCATTTGTTGATTATTTTTGTGTGTATAGCCAGATTTACTCTCTTTTCATTCGTTACTTTACTGTGTTTATTACAGTGTTTTGTTCGGCCCTTATTTAGGGGTGAGGGTGTCTGCTTTTAAAAAAAATTGTTTGTGTAATTTTATGCTGAATCTGTATGTAGCTGGTGCATTTTTGTATTTTTAGGCTGTATTGTATGTATTTTGATGTAAACTTTATTGTTTATATTTTGATGTGATTTTGTAATGGAATTTTATCGTAATTTGCGCCTACTAACATCCTCGGATGAAGAGGGCACACTAGAAATGGAATACATTATTATTATTGTAACAACTCTTGTCATTGTAATGTTGGGGAAAGAAGAACCCTTTCCATTCTTTGTTGGGAATAAACTTTCCGCCAGATTTTTGAGATGGGGGTGCCCAAATTTGCCTTGCAATTAGGCCACATAGCAGATCGATGGTTAATTTTGAAATTCCACTTGATTTTTCAGTTGCCGTACAAACCAAGACCAACACTTTCAATGTAGACAATGTGCGAACTACTAAGATTCTTGTAAGTATAAACTTGAGTAGGATTTGAAACTTCGCACGATGGGAATATAATCAAGTGAGGTTTGTGGAGACACTATGTAATTAACTCTCTCTATGAGCTGTGGTGGTTCTGAGAAAGGCCGGTGGTCTGACAACTCTACGTTTTGATGAGTGTTCTCTGATCGTCTCTGTCTCCATTTTCCTGAAGACGACCGGGGCACACTGATTGAAATGTCAAATTGTTAACCACCCGTTTGTTCAAAGAACTGCCTCGCCTCATTCAGAGAGTTAATGGTATTACATTGTTTCTCTGCAAACGTCATTTCAGAGGGAAATATTTCACAGACAAAAATGGTTTAAGTATGAACTTCATAATCAGTAAGCTTTCAGACTAAAAATAAAACAATGATGTTTTTTATCCTTTCAAGTCCTGTGTAATACCTTTGAAAAAATGTTTAATGTTTTTGTAGGGGTCTGGAGTACTAAGCTCAAGCACTGTGCAAGGCATGGTCTTCAAGAAATATGTGGAGGGAACGCTGAACAAAGTTGACAACGCCAAGGTGGCTGTTTTCTCCTGTCCGGTAGATGCGTCACATACCGAAACAAAAGTAAGTGTAATTTTAAGGGGGGATTTTTAGCTGTTGGTTTTTGAAATTTGGCATTCTTAAGTTAACAAGACTGATATCGAAATGGGAGAATTGTAAGTAAGATCTGAAAGTTTCCATGGTTGGAATACAATCTAGACAAGGGTTTGTCCTGAAATTTTTCATGTGACTAGCCAGCAGGACCAGCTAGCTTGTCATTTCACAAGTCCACTAAGCTTGGGCAATATCGCTTTTTTTCATCCGCGATGTATCGTCAAGAATATATCGCTATATTCGATAATATCGCGATTAATTTTTGATGACGTCAATCTTCTACAAATCTCACAGAGCAAGTTGTAGACGTAACTGTCTCATATGTCACGTTGCTCCAATGACCTATTCTTCGGGTTTAACTCTAAACCTATGGGGTGAAAACCTGGGCCTATTACGTACACACATTTAATGTGTTAACTACTGCGCATGACAGACTGTTCTTTATGTGTGCATAACTAACTAGATCACGCTACTCGCTTGTGTATGCAACACGTGATAACACCCGGAAGCGCGATGTCATAGTTTTTCGTTCGGTAGTCTGTGTGAGACCAACCTCGTCCCCATGGTGTGTCAAGCAGTACGAGGTTGACCGCTAAACATGGTTGGAAATAAAGTAAACCATGGGGACGATGTTGATGTGAGACCGCCTGATTGCCAAGGCTTTGATGTTGGTTTTTTGGAAGAAACCCGGTCGGGTCGGATCTGTTGGGGAATCTTGTGGTTAGGATGATCAGCCTCCCAAATTATTATTTGTATTATTATTATGTACACGTTGAGATGTTAAACCATCGGTTCTTTCAGAACCACCACAACTCACAGAGAGAATGTCATGTACATGGTGTCTTTGCAAAGGTCACTAGAAGTTTAGTATTAGTTATTCCTTAGATAGGCCTTCAACTTTTGTGAAAAGAGGCAAAATTACCAAAGATTCTCCTTTGTTATGACCAAATCTCTAGATTTGAAACGACGTAGACCTCTAAACTCGGGATGAGACATGTCAGACGAATTCATCTCCGAACCAAGAGGAAACTGTTTTATTACACTTTTCAGGATTGCTCATACACTCTCACCTGAACATCTTCATTTCATGTATTTTTCTCATTGCTTCCTCAGGGTACGGTGTTGATCAAATCTGCAAAAGAACTTCTGAATTACAGCAAAGGAGAGGAGAATTCCCTGGAACTGGTGAGACTTTGTGATAAATTGGCTCCCATTCCTTACCCCTATACTCCCCACGGCCACTTGCCCACAGGTGACCCCAACCCTCCTATCCGATGGCACTACGCACCAACATGTTTGAATTTAGATAAGATTGGAACGCCTGACCCCTCCATACTTGGGCCTACAGCCCAAGGTCCTTTCAGATTCTTTATTTTGACACAGAAGATTTAGAAAGATATATAAACTGCTCACAAAAAGTTAGGAAACTTTTTTTAATCAAGTATATTTTGTATTATTTATTATTCTCTTTGTATATGTTATATATCAATGCAAAGCTGAAGTGTTCCTCTTTAAAATGATACCACATTTGCAATGATTACATGTTGCTGAATTTGGCTACATGAATGACATTGACGCAAAGTCACAAATCAAATGTGCCAAAATTACCACTTGTTTGATTTACAGTGTCAATTTGTTTGTTCACACAGTAACACAAAATTGCTAATTTTGGCAAATTTGATTTGTGAGTCTGTCTCATTCTCATTAATGTGGCCAAGTCCAGCAACATGTCATCATTGCACATTTGGTATCATTTTAAAGAAGAACACTTCAGCTTTCTATTGATATGCAACATAATACAAGAGGGTAATAAATAATAAAAATATACATGATCAAAAAAAGTTTCCTAACTTTTTGTGAGCAGTTTACAAGCCACAGAGCATTTCAGTACAAGCTGTTGGCATTGCAGTGCAAACCACTGTGGTCTTTTAAGGCAAAGTATACCTTTAGTTTTTGGAACCGTTCGCTTGTGTTAATCCTGTACAAATGTAGATGATATACAATAAAACCAACCTGTGAAAATTTCATTTCAAACGGTGGTAGCGTTTTTGAGATATTGCCGAAAATCTTGAGCGGGTTATGTCCACGCAGGAAGAATAATCCATAATTGGAATACACAATCTGAGAAGCATGAAACGTTCTCAGATTGAAATGTTTTTGAATCCCTCGCTCTAAAACCACATTTCTTTGAAGGGAATTGTTTCTCAAAATGTTATACATGGTCATTAATTTTTGGAGTAATTACCAAAGGTATACCCTCCCTTTAAAGGATTAATATTGTCACATGTTTATGTAAAGCAGATAAAACAATTATTGATCTTAAGTGGATGAGTAATTGTCCTTATTTTTTCCATCGTGTCAACAGCAAATCAAAGCCGTTGCGGATGCTGGTATCAACGTTATCGTCTCCGGCGGAAAGATTGGCGACATGGCCCTGCACTTCCTGAACAAGTACAAGATCATGGCGGTGCGACTCAACTCCAAATGGGATCTGCGCCGTGTCGGAAAGGTCATCGGAGCGACGGCACTCCCTCGACTGACCCCACCCACGTCCCAGGAGGCCGGGCACTGTGATCATGTCTTCATCTCGGAGATTGGAGATACGCCCGTTATTATCTTCAAACAAGGTCAGTGTCTGATGTGGAATTGTCGACTCTTTAAAATTTCTACAAGATTTACCAGGGGAAACACCGAGTATTCAGTAGTTTAGATTAGTCAATGAAAAAGACACCACAATATTCTATATTCTTTGATATAGTGTGTCGTGGCCGAGCGGATAAGAACAACGGACTCGAGCTCTGGTGTTTCTGATCAGCAGAGTGTGGGTTGAGTCCCAGTCATGAACTTGTGTCGTTAAGCAAGATACTTAACCATTATTGCTGCGTTCTTCGGATGGGACGTAAAGCCGTAGGTCCCATGTGTTGTGTAATGCACGTAAAAAAAACCAGTGCACTTATCGTAAAGAGAAGGGGTTTGCCCCGGTGTTCCTGGTTTGATTGACAGCATTTTGCGCCACAGGACCTTGTAAACAATTACATTGTGCAATAAAGGAAAAAGGTCTCATACTTCAAATCGTAGCTCGGCATACCTGAAAAAGTACTGAGCGCTTTGATATGCCCCTTGGGGTGTGATAAAGCGCCATATAAGAACCCATTATTATTATATTCTTTGGTTTTTCCTGCAGACAATGACGCCAGCTGCATCTCCACCATCGTCATCAGAGGCTCCACTGAGAACCTAATGGATGATATTGAACGCGCAGTTGATGATGGAGTCAACACATTCAAGGCACTCACAAAGGTACCGACATCAACCACATTGCCCTTATTTTTTGCTAGATGGCACCTATACGTATGTTCTAATAGCCCATATGCACAAGCGCCATCTTAAAAATATACCACAATGCATCAGCTTGTAGATGATTCTGGATGATATGGGAGCCAGTGTAGATTAAGAAGGACAGGTGTTATATGAGAGTGTTTCATTGAGTGCTATTGAGTGCATGTGATAGTTTTCAGATCTTGGTATTTATAAAGTTAGTTGTGGACTCGGTCAAAGATAAGAATTTGATGCCGTGCATCGTTGAGAGATAACATGGTGTTGCAGCGCATGTATTCCCAAACTGAGAGTCAGCCAGACTCATTTTGTCACATCCTTTTCGTAATATTTCTTTCAATGTTTGACTTCTCTTAGGATGGACGGTTTGTCCCCGGTGGCGGAGCCACTGAGATCGAGCTGGCCAAGAGGTTAGCCTCCTACGGTGAGACCATCCCAGGCCTCTCCCAGTATGCCATCAAGCAGTACTCCCAGGCGTTTGAGGCCATCCCCAGGGCGCTGGCGGAGAACGTTGGCATCAAGACCACCGAGATTCTCTCCAAGCTCTATGCCGCTCACCAAGAAGGCCAACAGAATGCTGGATTTGACATCGAGGTATTGTTATGTCTCATTCTTATTTGCTTTTGGTTTGACTTGCAAAGTTTTAGGATGCCGTGAAATAAGAGTTTGTGTCATTTGTTGACTGAAGCGGATAAGAGACTGAAATCTGATATAACTTTTAATTTTGTTATGTGATATTACAGGCTGAGGGTGCTGAAGTGAAGGACATGTTGGAGGCTGGAGTGCTAGATGCCTATCTGACAAAGTACTGGGGTATCAAACTAGCTACCAACGCTGCCGTCACTGTGCTTAGAGTAGATCAGGTAAAATCACTGCTATCCTTAACTCTTTTATGAACCGACCGGTCACTAGCAACCGGTTCAAATCCCCAAAATAGTTGTAAAACGAAAAAATAAAGATTGTGCGGCTCCACAGTTTTCAGAATGGGAAAGAGGACTCTTGAGGGTGCTTTTGTGACCTGTTTTGGGGGGTCGCCATTTGCACAAAAAAACCTGAGAAAGCAATTAATGTGTCCATATGATCAATTTATCACTAAAATAAATGGTGCATGAAAGGGTTAACTAGCTACCAACGCTGCCATCACTGCTTAGAGTAGATCAAGTAAAATCACTGCTGTTCTTTTCTACTGACCCCTTGCACTGGCCCCCTTAGTGCATTGGACTCAAGTAAAGTTGTCGAGTCATCAGGGTGTGGGTTCGAATCCTGGTCATGACACTTGTGTCCTTGAGCAAGACACTTAACTATAATTGCTTCTCATCACCCAGGGGTAAATGGGTTCCAGCTTTCCAACCATATGAATTTCATAACAAACGCTGTCAAATGCTTTTTATTGCCCAAAGCACCCAATACAAGGCAACGTGTCCCTTTAAAGGGTTACTTTTATTTACATCTGTTGGGTGTTTTTTTTTTACCAATGAATCCATCTTGCTTTCTGTCCTTTCAGATCATCATGGCAAAGCAGGCCGGTGGACCCAAACCACCCAAGCAAGGTGGAGGAATGGATCCCGACGATGATTAGGTTGTTTATAGTTATCGATATTCATATAATAATAATGGTTGTGGGTCTGTGGTCATTGAACTGTGGCACATGTCCCCAACCTCTGGGTCACAGAGAGCCGGAACAGCTGGGTCCGCTTTCATATTCAAGCTGTGTACTTTATGTTGGACAAACCAGACGGAAGATTTGACGGCAACATATGCGCTCCTACTGTAACTTTGTATTTGTTGCGTCATTTATTTGCTTGCAAATGGTTATCGCAAGTTGGCATGGCTTTACTGAAGTAGCACTGTAAATTTTAAATCTGCTCAGGGCTGCTCCGTAAGCAGATAACGTCTTCTTGTCCCGACCCAGACCATCAAGAAATGTATCCCAGACCAACCTGGGAATTAATCATTTCTTGGTGGCTACTTTTATGACAAATTAATGTTTTTCAAAAGCATTTGTTGTTGTCTTGTTGATGAAACAGGCCATTTTGTATGTTGTGCTTGAAATTGTGGGTGTATCAAAAGATACACAATCAATTTGATGTTGTGCCTGCCCTTTCCAAGCTGTCTAAAGCAATGTTCGTAGCTCACAAAATGGGAGGCAGAACCCCCCCTTTAAATATTTTTAAAGGCGCCCAATAGTCATGTGCAAGAGGCCAGTACATGTAGGATATTGAATAACTTAACCTGGGGTAACCCCAAGAACCATAATGTCAATTGTAACTCTTCCAAATGTTCAAAGATCTCTGGTCATTAAAAAATCAAAAAAACCCAAACATGATCTATCATTGTTTGCGAGAGGCAAGTACATGTTAGATATTGAATAACTTAACTGGGGTAACCCCTCTTTTGCAAGAAACTTCATGTCAATTATAACTCTTCAAAATCTTCGTAGATCTGCGGCCCTTTTTAAAGAAGAAGACAACAAAAACCCATGATTTATCATTATTTAATTATTCTAAACCACGCCCTGTATCTTGTTATTAATGCCTGTTACTGTTGCCCTAAAACAGTATTAAGGAAAATTGTGCAAACAGTGTAATACTTTTGTAGAAATTCTTTTTGAAATGGGTTTTTTTTTGTATTATTTGAAACCAAAAGGTTCTATGTGTGCAGTGAGTATGGATGTTATTTGTCCGTAATAATTACTTTTAAAAAAAGGCAAAGAAGTAGAAAGGTAAAAACTTTAAAACAGTTGACCAGAAAAGTAAAATCTCATGACCAATTTTTATACTTCCATCAATAAAAAAGGCTGGTTAAATTTACTGAGCTGTATCCTTCACTACCCCCAACTCCTTCAATATCTTCTTTGCCGAAGTGAATGAATGAGGAGGGCTTGGGCCGCATCGTCATGCATTGAAGTAAGAGCAACACCCTTAGCACTTTAAACTGAGAGTTAAAGGCATCGTACACGTTTGGTAATGACTCAAAATATGTATTAGCATAAAAACTTACTTGGTAACGAGCAACAGAGAGCTGTTGATAGTATAAAACATTGTGAGAAATGACTCCCTCTGAAGTAACGGAGAAAGAAGTAATTTATTCACTAAAATAATAATAAAATTCTTGCAAGAAGTTTTCATTCCTACCTGAAAGCACACAAATTTGTACAACAAGGGTGTTTTTCTTTTATCATTTTCTTGCAACTTTGATGACCAATTGAGCCCAAATTTTCACAGGCTTGTTATTTTATGCATATGTTGGGATACACCAAGTGAGAACACTGGTCTTTGACAATTACCAAACGTGTATGATGCCTTTAACTGTATGTATATTTTAATTAAGACATTCAGGCTTGAACTTGCACTTGAAATAACTACCTCGACAACTTGCATGAAAACTACCACGTCAGTAGCAGTAATTATAAAGTATTTTCATGCCAGTTTTCTTGGAATCCCTAAATGTCCATCGAAGCAGAGTCTAATGTCATGCACTGAGTGCTTGGCTTATAGTCCTAACTGGCTTACAAGATGGCCTCACGACAATGCAGACCTCCAGGAGTAAACAAAATATCCATATTTAGTCACTTCCAACAAAGTGAGTGTCAAAACATAGAAACCACCTTACTAAGAAGGTCATCAATAATTGCTTTTACCTTTCCCCTTTAGAAGACAATCGAAAAACATTGACAATAAAATGTTCATGGTCGCTGTCATTCCGTTAATAGTGTGTCTTGTACAGGTTTTTGTGTCATGGGTTTCAGTTTGAAATTACAATGGTTTGGAGAGAGACTCTGTAATCAGGGCCAAAGCTTACTGTAAGCAGGGATTTCCGCGCTTATGTCAAGCGTATTTCACAGGTTGGCAAGGAATTTTTGTTTGTGTGTGTTCGTACTCCACATTATTAGGTATTCTTCGCTTACACAGCTAGCGCAGAAATTCAGCGCTTGCCCTGTAAGCGAAGAATGGTGATCGCAAGCGCAGAATTCGGCAGTAAACAGAGCCAAGAAAATGGGCCCAGCTCTTACAGTCTTACAATCGGCGCATACAGAAGCAGGGATTTATTAACCCATCGACAACATGTACAGGATTTCCCTTAGAACACACAAATGCTGTTAGCGCCGAACTACGGGAAAAAACCAATAAATGTGTTTCTTTGTACTCTCACTACTTGTGATATGAGATGGGCAACATGGCAAAATCGATACAGTGTATCACATTAAAGAGAATGAAATGCTCTCTCCAATGGTATACAGTTTTCTGGGATATGTTTATTTGCAAGGCAGTAAATAATGAATGTTTACTGTAATTCAGTACATGCTGTGACGAGGTCCATGGTATGTTGTACACCCGAGGGGGCAAATGGCACCCGAGGCGACGCTAAAGGGTGCCATTTGCCCCCGAGGTTGTACAAAACCCATGGACCCCCATCACAAAATGCAACAATTGTTTTGTTACACCATGGTAATCGATTCCTCTTCTTTGGAAGCAATCTTCAAACATTATTACGACGAAGTTGGCACAGTTTAATAAGCAGACGAACAGTGGGGGACAATTGTAAAAAACACCGGCGGAACAGTCTGTGAAGTAAAAACAAAAACACTTTCCCTCGAACCCCGGCTATTTCTAATTGTACAAGGCGCTGGAAACGACCAATGGTTGGCACGATCAGGGCAATGTATCCCTAGCAGGGCTCAAAATTAAGACTAGACTGCAGGCCCGAGGCCAGTGATTTTAGCATCGGGCCAGTAAACTCGGGACTGGACACGTCCGGTGGTCTTGTTTTTATCAAATGAATAAAAAATACCCCAATGTGTAATATCTTTATGAAAAAATGTTGGCATTGAATCTGATCAACATCTTTCAATTCTGTTGAGTATCTAAGTACACTTACACATAAGACAAAAGAGATACATCTTCTCATAGCGCTTGTTCAACTCATTTTAATTCTGGTCTTGTAAAATAACTTGTGGTCTTGTTGATTTTCCTCCCAAATTCGATCCCTGGCCCTAGGGTTACATCACTCATGTTACCCTCATGCGCTGTGCGTAATGCGTAGTGCGCACTCCTTAAAAATAAATACACTCTAAGCAATGCACATCCTTTTTACTGATAACGCAGTACACAATACGCGTGTACTTTCATTTTTACGCGTTGCGCACTACGCACAACGCATGATGGACACATGTATTTCAGGCCTTAGCCATGTTATGTACATTCGTCTTTGTATCACATCACGTGATTGGTTCTCGACCAATACAAATTCACAATCTATTACCCTGGTGTAGCAACAATAAGTGCTACATGGCTTAGGCAGGAAAAGTGTGCATGTGTGGCCAGTCAGAGATGGCATTCTCAGACCTGCCAACCTTGTAAAAAAAAATTGAGTACCACATTAGCGCAGCGGCATTAAAACCAGAAGCCTGTGCACGGCGACATAACCCAGAAGCCCAACTACATGTACATGTACTGTTGGCACTGTGTGTTCCAATTGCCTAGATCATAGATGTCACTCAAGGGGCAAATTGTTAGGGCGAAAAAAATTAAAAATTGGCCAGGGGTTCCCCTACGGGCGGTAAGCCCATTTTTACTGATTTCTGTTCCACTATCATGTATAAATATCAATGACAAACATAATTCAATAATGTACAAAATGTACTTTTCACCAAAAATTGGCCAGGGGTTTCCCTACGGGCGGTGAGCCCATTTTGACTGATTTCTATTCCAATTACATATATTAATTTATATATGAAAAGCACTGTTCAACAATGTTCCTAAATTATTAGTAACTTACTCGGCATGCAAATAACTTGACAATAATAATGAGAAAGGTTCCATCTTTGGTTGCCCAGTAAACGGACAAACGAAAGCCTATCGTAGAATTGTCCAGTTCCACTTCAATTCATCATTTGTTTCTCTTATACAAAGATCACAGTCCATGAAATTCCCACTATTCTCCCCTAATAAAAGTAAAACTAACAGAAATGATGTATTTCCTTCCTCCATGATTAATCTGACACTTCGATCGGCGTCCATGTTGTACACTCAAGTATAATCACACGGCGATGCCGAACACGTGCGTTGTGTGCACGTACATCCATGCATACGGCTAAACAATGTACTGTACCAGATTGACCGAAACTGGATTGCGCCATTCCCACCCCCTTTGTTACGCATCGGTTTATCAGTATTCCAGCGGGAGTAAGAATTTAAAATATAATGTAGTTCTAAGCACAACCTCTTTTTTATCGAAGCACATAATGATCACTCAGATGCAGGGTGTCTTTGTTCGGTTGTTTTTGCACTTGGGGTCGAACGAATGACAGTTGAAGAAATTGAGAACCAAATTGTCCGTTCGTGCTGCAGTTTAAAAACACCGCGATTTAGATTTTGCGTCTTTTGCGTATTTTCTGCATAAATCTCGTACCGCCGTACCCAGATGTGAAAATGCGTACATGATACGCAAAATGCGTACAGGTTGGCAGGTCTGCATTCTTTAAAAGATGCCAACAAAGAAATCTTATTCCAAATTTTGTCAATCATACATGGCGGCGTATGCCTCTTGTCCTTTCTTTATGTACGCCTCTTTTTCAGCGGGGGACATTCGCGAGACGAGTTCATCAGTTACATCTTGGAAGGGGACGGGTCGACCCCCGACCATGACCATCATCTCCTCTTCCTCCTCATCGTCCTCATCCCCACTGTCCATCTCAACTGTGTGTGTTATTGGGGCCGAGGTTGATGCCCCGATGAAGTCGTCATCGGAAGCGCTTGCGTCGCTCTCAGCATCACTGTTTGCGTCTCCGGGGATGACAACTTGCGTCCCTGACTTCCGCTCGTTTGCCAAGAGGGCGCGTATGATCTCGTCCTTCTCTTTATTCTTGGAGGATGCTTTGGATGATGCGGACGCACCACCTTGGAGAGATTTGAGGTTTCCGGAGGTTGTGCTCGTTTCGTTGACAGCGCCGTCTACAGTGCTCTCCATGAGCCAGACAGGGCGCTGTTTTGTGGGGGCTTTGGCTGCTTGGTTGCTCTGGGAATCCTCGCCCACATTGATGGTGATCTGTTGATCGTACATCTCAAAGCCCAGATTGCGGGAGGCATCCCCACTCCAAGCATTGTGTGGGCCATTAGCACCTTTGCTGTTATTCAGTCTGTAAAAGAAAATTTGGTTTAAGAAGTGTGAGTCCACTTCACTTTTCTTGTTTCAAGAAATGTATCGTAAAAACTTGTGAAACTTTTAACGCAATAAGTGCTCACATGTGAGATAGCAATCTCATTCAGTAATAGTGTGATCTCAATTCCACTCAGTGCTGTTGAGTAATAGTGACCAGATGCCAATACTACTCATCTATAGACTGTGCAAGTCTTGCGCATACTCAAACTTCCAGGACCATTGTGGTCCCAATCATATGGAGTTTTACGTGGGAGGGATTTTGTTTCGTCAACTATTTTAGTTCAATGTAGTTTATGGCCATGAAAGTTATATATGATGTTGGGAATGTAATACTAGGTGATAAACATTTTGAAAGTAAAACCAATTCAACAAAATACCGAAGAAAACTTGTTGTCATTAAACCTATGTGATAGACGCACACATTCAGGCGTCATAGGCAAATGGGGTTTCTAACAATAAGCATCCTTGTCCCAAGTTTTAATTTTGTTTCAATGTTAATTTGAACAAATTTGTTGTATTTTACAAAAATTGAAAATTATAACAACTTGCTATGGGTATTTTTATTTTCAAGAATTTTGTATATTTTAAAAGATTTGTGATTTCATAGAAAAATATAGTCTTTGTTCAAGTTTTTTTCTCGTTTTTGAATATGCGCGAGACTTGCACAGTCAATAGTGAGATCTTAATTCCACTCAGTGATATTGAGTCATATTGATATTGAGATCCCGATCCCATTCAGTGATGGTGAAACTCCAGTCCCACTCAGTGAGACTGTGATTCTAATTCCATTATTAAAGCAATTCCAATATGCAACACATGATGTACCTACCAACACAACTTAAAATATCCTTCTACGTAGCAGTGCTCGAAATTAACACTGGACTGCAGGCCCCAGGCCAGCGATTTCAGCACTGGGCTAGAAAACTGATCGGACAAGCCCAGTGGTCTTAAGTTTTTCACTTGAATAATAACAAACAGGCTACCCCTTGGTATAATATCTTTGTGAAAAAATGTTGACTATGAGTCTCAAAAAAAACTTCCAATTCTCTTGAGTATCGAAGTACACTTATACAAAATGAGATCTTCTCTTAGTGCTTGTTTTGTTTTAGTGCTTGTACTCATTTTGTTTCTAGTCTTGTAAAAGAAATTCTGGTCCCCTGCAGTCTTGTGGATTTCCCCCCCAAATTCAAGCCCTGTGTAGTAAACAATTTCGCCACCTGTACCTCTTGTTATCGCTGGCTGCTGATGGAGTAGGCTCTAGAAGTGTCTTGGATAACTTGACGTGTTCTACAGCTTTCAGAAGATCAAAGACTGGTTTCATCTGCTCATTGAAGATCGCTATCTGCATGTAGGCATCCTTCTTAGGTACGGCACTCTCGTCCTCTTGCACCTTACAAAAATAACAAACTGTTCAGTGTCACACACAACATTGAGGATGTAAATACCTAGCGCCCCTCTCCACTATAGAGGGCGCTGTTGTCAGTTCTGTTCTAGTGCAACTTCACTCCAGGAAGATTTGAGGAATTTGTGACACACTTTCCTCCGAGCTTCAGATTATTTGTGAAAATCAACCGGCACGTCAGGCCACGGATTGCTGGCAGACAGAACATAGAACTCTCCACTCACAGGAAATTGAAAAAGCCATTTGAGAGTTAGATTTGAGTTTGTCTGGTACCGGTAAAATAACTTGCTTATTCACAAGTTACCGCTTATATTTGTTGCTATTTCAAATGATTCAGGGCAAGTTTTTAAGTAGGGTTACGTAAAAGACCGCAAACACTCGTATACAATTTTGAGTGAATAGGTATGGCACAGTGAATACTATGGTTTGGCCATCTCAAGGTTGCTGTACAAAAGCTTGCCCAGAACCATTTGACATAGCAACTTCCTCTATTGTCTGAGGAATTCAAATTTAAGTGGTAACTTGTGACTAAGCAAGTCATTGTACCAGACATTATTCAAATCTAAGTCATGATTCATTAACTCTTACCTCTGATCCACAGAATGTGCAGTTCATTAATCCTGTAAGCATGTCCATCAGATTACCTGCGTCAAATTCGTTGTATTCTTTAAGACACGTGGGACACTTGAACAGTGTCTTGCATGTGGAGTCTCGTTCCTTGTTCTCGATCTTCTGTCGCATTCTGTCCAGTTTGTACTTCACAACATCCACAAAGACCTACAGTATAGCAAAGTATAATAAAAGTATAAACCATGTAACAGGGTTCAAATTTTACACTGGACCACAGGCCCGAGGCCAGTGGTGTTAGCATGGGGGCCAGTAAACTCAAGACCAAACAAGTCCGGCTGTCTTGTGTTTTTCAATTGAATAACAATACCTCACTGTGTAGTAACAAAACAAAGTATGTTCAAATGTTGACTTTGGGTCCGATAAATACATTTCAATTCTGTTGAGTAAAGAAGTTGAGCACCACGAGCGTCACTGAGTGACAGATTTCAGTGCTATGTAAGAAGCCACTATTATAATCATTATTACCTTATAGTTAAAGGCACTGTACACGTTTGGTAATTACTCAAAATATATATTAGCATAAAAACTGACTTGGTAACGAGCAACAGAGAGCTGTTGATAGTGTAAAACATTGTGAGAAACGACTCCCTCTGAAGTAACGTAGTTTTTGAGAAAGAGGTAATTTCTCACTAAAATAATAAAAACTTCTTGCAAGAAGTTTTTATTCCTATTTGAAAGCACACAAATTTGTACAACAAGGGTGTTTTTTCTTTCATCATTTTCTTGCAACTTCGATGACCAATTGAGCCCAAATTTTCACAGGCTTGTTATTTTATGCATTGTTGGGATACACCGAATGAGAACACTGGTCTTTGACAATTACCAAACGTGTACGATGCCTTTAATGAAGTAGTAGTTGTGTCGGTTGGAAAGACCATACTCCCAAGGTGCTGAGATGGTTTAAGGAATGAAATAAATGGCCCAGTGACCAGGGGTATTAATGTTGGAGCGCCATGAGCGTAACTGAGTGACAGGTTTCGAGCGCTATATAAGAAGCCACTATTACTATCATTATTTACCTTGTAGTACATGTAGTAGTTGTGTTGGTTGGTGCGCCCATACTCCCCAAGGAGCTGAGATGGTTTAAGGAATGAAATAAATGGCCCAGTGACCAGGGGTATTAATGTTGGAGCGCCATGAGCGTCACTGAGTGACAGGTTTCGAGCGCTATATAAGAAGCCACTATTATTATCATTATTTACCTTGTAGTACATGTAGTAGTTGTGTTGGTTGGTGTGCCCATACTCCCCAAGGAGCTGAGATGGTTTAAGGAATGAAATAAATGGCCCAGTGACCAGGGGTATTAATGTTGGAGCGCCATGAGCGTCACTGAGTGACAGGTTTTGAGCACTATATAAGAAGCCACTATTATTATCATTATTTAACTTGTAGTACATGTAGTAGTGTTGGTTGGTGTGCCCATACTCCCCAAGGAGCTGAGATGGTTTAAGGATTGAAATAAATGGCCCAGTGACCAGGGGTAATAATGTTGGAGCGCCATGAGCGTCACTGAGTGACAGATTCGAGCGCTATATAAGAAGCCACTATTATTATCATTATTTACCTTGTAGTTAATGAAGTAGTAGTTGTGTCGGTTGGTGCGCCCATCTGGCTGTGTCTCCACACGCATCGTCTGCTTGATCAGCTTGTCATTCTTGAGTCGATTCACGAAGATTCTCAGCTGCTTCTTGTCAAACTTCAACAGCTCAGAAATGTCATCCTCCTGAATTTTATTTCAAAGCAAATTGAAACATGAAATGGCCGCTTAAAGGTAGGGTTATACTTTGGTAATGACCATGAAAATCTTTCAGAAATTACTATCCGATAGCCTCCTTGTTACAAAGATGGTAAGAGTAGTATGAATCCTACGAAATTATTTCATCTGAAGCACCCCCATTAATTAGAAATCCCTTAAAGTATGTTAACAAATTTGAATCTCCAACAATCACCTCAAGGCAACTTTTATAGATTCAAATTTCTGTGGTGTTCATTTGTGAATGCTGCGGCCAAAATGCGGCTGGTACCCGTTGTCACCATCCTAAACATGGATGGGTTCTTGATGAAAACACAGTGACAGTTTTTTGCTGTTTTCTCAACAAGTAGACACTGTATTTAGCTGAAACTTTCACAGGTGGCTTTTGTTGTATCCTTCTAAATAATTTTACCTATAAATCAGAAATTACATTGACAAAGGGAAAGTGCATCATTTTAGGTCTGACACCTCACGAAGGCAACAGAGGCAATTGCCTCTATGCCCCCCTGGTCATTGCCTTGGTGCCCCTTGAAATGTTAACAGTATTTTACATTTCCCTCATTGAGGTGCCCTTTACCTACTGCTTAATGTCCCATGTAAAGGATGAAGTAATTATGGTTAAGTGTCTTGCTCAAGGACACAAGTGCCATGACTGGGAACCAAACCCACACTCTTACAACACCAGAACTTGAGTCCGGTGTGCACTAGACCGCTCAGCCACAATACTCCACAAATGACCATCATGTTTCAAAATGTTGAAACATAATATCAACCATACTTTACGCCCCTGCCTTGACAGTGCCCCTTGAAATGTTCCCATAGAAATTTGAAATTTCCTCATAGAGGTGCCCTTTACCGAGGAGAAAACGCCTTGATGCCCATGCCCTTTCAATAACGAAGCATCAGGCCTGAAAATAGTGATGTTATTAATGTGTTTCAAACATTGGAATATTTGGGGCAGTGTTTAGCCAGTCCACCTATGGAGTTAGGGTTTTCATTAAATAGAGTTTTTAAGGAGCTGGGACAAATTGTGAATAATGAAGTACTATCACAAACCCTTTTCATCCCTGCATCTGTATTTCAAACATCGGAATATTTGGGGCAGTGTTTAGCCAGTCCACCTATGGGGTTAGGGTTTTCATTAAATAGAGTTTTTAAGGAGTTGGGACAAATTGTGAATAATGAAGTACTATCACAAACCCTTTTCATCCCTGCATCTGTATTTCAAACATCGGAATATTTGGGGCAGTGTTTAGCCAGTCCACCTATGGGGTTAGGGTTTTCATTAAATAGAGTTTTTAAGGAGTTGGGACAAATTGTGAATAATGAAGTACTATCACAAACCCTTTTCATCCCTGCATCTGTATTTCAAACATCGGAATATTTGGGGCAGTGTTTAGCCAGTCCACCTCTATGGGGTTAGGGTTTTCATTAAATAGAGTTTTTAAGGAGTTGGGACAAATTGTTTCCCTCACCAACCTTAACAATGGGATTGCGCACTAGGATGTCTATAATAAGCGCATGCTCAATAGCGTAGAATCCACGCATAATGAATCTCGCTAAGCGTTTCAGCTCATCTGGCACCTCGGTCAGCACCGATGGCTCGGAGATCGCTGCTGCACTCATTCTGTGTCAAGTCAGTTTTATCCTGTAAAAAAAAAATGTTTTCAAAAATTGTGCTGAAAATAACTATTTTTGCTTCAAGTTGTGAAAATCTTATGAATTTGATTACAAAGAAAGTACAGTTACAAAGTACAATTTTTTGGTGTGTGTTTTATTGTTTTGTTTTGCGGTTACCATGTGTGTAATATCTACTTGCTGCATCACCTACTGCCGCGGGGTAGATTGAGAACTTTAGAAGCCTCACTAATTCGGATAAAGAACTTGTCCTGATTTGTATCTATTGTGACGGAGTAGATAATGAAAAATGTGAGACTTCCTAGTTCTGATTCTGGCACCTTAAAAAAAAAAGTGAAAACAATGCCGTACAAATTTGCCAAGTTCTATTTTTATGACAAAGTCTGTCATAACTTTTGGTCTAAAGCTTAACATGACCAAAAGCTGTGATATAGCCAAAAGGACATGACCAAGACTAAGAAAGAGTAAGACTAAAATATTATTTTTGTAAAATAAAAGTGCATGATTATCGTACTACGTCACGCTAATCTAAAAATAAGTACAAATAAATATTACAATTTCAAGTCAGTTGCTGTTTCTTTCAATCTGTCTCCTAATGTTTCATTTTATCTTGATAGTAATTATTTTTGAAAAATGCTACTTTACTTCAACATCCAAATCACCAATAACCATCATCCCCATGACAATAACATTTTCTCATCCAAGAATGGCAATCATTCTTTTTGTGTCGTCTTCTAACCCCCCTAAACATTTTATTTTATCAATCACTTTTTTGTTGTGTGACACCTACTTGACTGGCACGAAGCTATAATTACATTCTGTTCAAATAGTACATACACAATGCCATGTAAAGCATGTAAATGAAATGAATTTTCACACATAAAAACATTAACTTTTATTTGTGAATGTGATGTGTAAACGTAACGTAAATAAACACGAATTAAAAATCTAGTCTGGTGCACATCAAGTTTATGCGTCATGAATATGTGAACGTCTGGGCACCATTGCTCATGCCACAATCCACAAAATGGCGTCCGTGGACTTGGAAAAAGTACGCGTGGTTGTCGTAGGGGATTCGGGTGAGTTTGTTGAATATTTCGAAATTAAGTTTGTTTAAAGAACATTCATAACGATCTCCACATAATACTCCATCCTTATTATTAAAATTTAACACATTTCAACGATTCTCTTACCTGGAAAATTAGTGCTAAATTCACGTTAGGATTTTGTGAATCCTACACCTGCCTACGCTGTGTGGTAGAATTAATCTATCGAGTGAGGGCGCTACATAGTCACCTTTAATATGTATTTTTTTAGGAAATTTTTTAGTAATTTCAGTTATTCGTTATTTTATTGTAATTTTGATGAATAAATTTCCAGAATGTTACAATTTTTTTAATATATAAGTTATTATCAATCAATAACCATGCCTACTTATACTAGGCCTATTTTTTAAAAGGAGTATACAGCGCCCCGCCCAGGTACTACTCAGCTGGGCTGGGTCTCGAACCAGTCTTAAAGGCACTGTACACGTTTGGTAATTACTCAAAATATATATTATCGTAAAAACTGACTTGGTAACGAGCAACAGAGAGCCGGTTGATAGTAAAACACATTGTGAGAAATGACTCCCTCTGAAGTAAACGTAGTTTTTGAGTAGGAGGTAATTTCTCACTAAAATAATAAAATAAAAATAAATAAAAGACTTCTTGCAAGAAGCCTTTTATTCCTATCTGAAAGCGCACAAATTTTGTACAACAAGGGTGTTTTTTCTTTCATCATTTTCTTGCAAGTTCGACGACCAAGTGAGCCCAAATTTTCACAGTTATGCATATGTTGGGATACACCAAGTGAGAACACTGGTCTTTGACAATTACCAAACAGGTTCAGTGCCTTTAATTATGTAGTTTTTTATAATAGTAATGTGATCATGTCAGATCTACCGTGAGCACTGCAAAGTCTACATACAAGAAAAACCTTGAAGCATCTAAAAAGGCGACTACCACGACTCCCTGGATTACTAACAAGTAACGGCTACACCCCTATGTTCCGACACCCCTATGTTCCGACACCCCTATGTTCCGACACCCCTATGTTCCGACAACCCTGGTGTATTTTCCTATTCCTAACCCTAACCCTAACCCTAACCCTAACCCTAACCCTAACCCTAACCCTAACCCTAACCCTAACCCTAACCCTAACCCTAACCATATGTAAATCATGAGGGGGTTGTCAGAACATAGGGGTGTCGGAATATAGGGGTATCGGAATATAGAGCAGTCACCACAAGTAACAGTGGCACCAGGGAGCTATTTTACATCGTTGACTCCTTGAGCAATCCCAATACAGAGTGACGGCTACCAGCACATATCAATCATATTAAATATTAATTTTTAGCAAAAAACTTAAAATTATTTATGAAGGAAGGTTTAACTAACGTTCGATAACAAACATTAACAAGTTGTGATGATCGTATTGTATTTAAACCCTCTCTGCTGCTTGTTTGCTGTGGCCGTTGTGGAGTTTTTGATCATCGGTAACACCACACTACAGAAGTTGCAATGACTATATGAAGCCTGGCTCAAACTTCACGTAACATTGTTTTCCAATTTGGACACAAGAGAAATTTACTTTGCTTTCGCACTTCGCATGAAGAATGAACTTTGCTTAACCCACTCTGCTGCTCTTTTGCTGCCTGATAGGCCTATTATGATATGTGGCAGAGTTTTTTAATCATGAGTACTAGAGCATTGACAAGCTAAACTACACTTTCAAACGAAAGAATCTAGACTCCGTTGCTTGGAGAGTGTGGAGATCATAAATATTCATTGATGCAAAAAAACAACAACAACAAAAGTGTGCACAATTTTCTCCGCGCACTTCACGCAAGGAGAGTGTGTAGATCATAATATTCATTGATGCAAAAGCAATACCAAGTGTGTACATGGTGTATTAAGTGTGCATATTTGTTTCTGCGCACTCCACGCAAGGAGAGTGTGTAGATCATTCATTGATGCAAAAGCAATACCCAATGTAAGTGTGCAGGATTGTCTCCGAGCGCTCCACGCAAGTAGAGTGTGGAGATCATTCATTGATGCAAAAGCAATACCCAACGTAAGTGTGCAGGATTGTCTCCGAGCGCTCCACGCAAGTAGAGTGTGGAGATCATAATAGGCATTGTGTTGGCCTATACCCAATACATTCCACATTCTCCACGCACAGGCAGGACTCCCCATAATGTAAAAAAAAACTAATATCTCCACACTCTCCACGCGGGGAGTCTAGGTTCTTTCGTTTGAAACTGCTCATTGCAGTGCAGCTGATAAGCTTGACCAGTGAACAAAACCCCCAAATAATAAGGTTTTGGGGCGACAGGCTCACTAGCCATTCACACACATTCTTGCCACAGATTCAACCTGGGGCCAATTTCATGGCTCTGCTTACCGCGAATTTCTACGCTTACTTCCCATAGAAGTATGTGCTTTAAATGTGCTTTTAATTGTATACATTTGGTAATTGGAACCCAATGTTTGTTTCAATCATAGTTGTAGATATACCATAACTAACCTGTGAAAATTTTATTTCAAAAGGTGGTAGCGCTTTTGAGATATTGCCGGAAATCTGGAGCGGTTATGTCCACGCAGGAAGGATAATCTGCAACTAGAATACACAATCTGAGAAACGTTACTGCAGTAAGGCTTCTCAGATTCAAATTTTGTGGGATAAAAATTCATATCTTTTTCCATGACCGCAGTACTTCAAAGTGAAACGTTTCTCAAAATGCATTATACATACACTATCCAAAGCTGCTGTACCTCTTACCAAGTAAGTTTTTATTGCTATTAATTTTCAGAGTCATTACCAAACGTATAGGGTCCTACAGACCCTTTAAGGGCTCCATATTCACAGAATTCCGCGGTGAGCAAGCCATTCAATTGAACCCTGCATGTACATGTACTAGCAGATTTTACTCCACCCTCATAATACAAATGAAACTAAACTATTTATGTTTATAACTCCTAGGTGTAGGCAAGTCATCTCTTGTTAATTTGATCTGTCGCGGACAGCCAAATCTAAACCCCGGTTGGACAATAGGAGCAGCTGTTGACGTTAAGGTGGGTTTCCATTCATGTGAGATCAGAAGAAATAAAATAAATCAAACCTACAAACCACTTGTTATAACACATATCGTCAGTTTATGATAAGGTCGCTAGTGCAGTTTTCCATCCAGAACACCATTCTCCACCAGAGCTCAGCTTTTTTCATGTACAACAAAAGAGACTCTGACAAAATTTTCCAAAGAAGTCCAAAGAAAGAAGAAAGTGGATGACCTACATGTAGCCATGGAGCTCTGGAAGGCTGAATGGGAATCTTCCACCAACCCATTTGAAGATAAGAGTGGTCTCCAAAGTAATTGGCAAAAAGAAACAGTCTAAGTAAAACATTTAGTGCAGGCAATGCAGTTCATTGACTGATTGGAGAGGCAATGAATAGTAAAACCTCCCTCCCAACTTGCAGAAATTGAAAAGGAAGGAAGCTAAACATTGTTTACATGGCCTTACTTTGTTAATTGTAACACGTTAATATTTGGTGTTACAAAGGTTGGCCAATAACAGTAAGACAAAAAGAAGATAGAAGAAACGTTATTTAAAGGCATCGTACACGTTTGGAAATTGTCAAAGACCAGTGTTCTCACTTGGTGTATCCCAACATATGCATAAAATAACAAGCCTGTGAAAATTTGGGCTCAATTGGTCATCGAAGTTCCAAGAAAATGATGAAAGAAAAAACACCCTTGTTGTACACATGTGTGCTTTCAGATATGAATAAAAGGCTTCTTGCAAGAAGTCTTTTATTATTTTAGTGAGAAATTACCTCTTTCTCAAAAACTACGTTACTTCAGAGGGAGTCGTTTGTCACAGTGTTTTATACTATCAACAGCTCTCTGTTGCTCGTTACCAAGTAAGTTTTTATGCTAATATATATTTTGAGTCATTACCAAACGTGTACGATGCCTTTAAGTTGGCTGTATGAAGAGATAAAGTATCTATAATCCTGTGTTGATAATCTTAGAACGAGAAGTTGAGAGAGAATAAACTTTGGAATCTAAGGACATTACGTGTTTAGAGGGGATGTGTAAAGTTTGGTCACTGACTAGGTAATGATGTTGGTCAGTACGCAGTCCATGGGTGTTTCAGGTGTGTATACCCCAGACGTGACTTATGGGCCTGGGTGCCAGGAAAGGATGTGGGACCATAGGTGGGACAAAAGCTCGGTAATAGACTGTGGAAGTCTCGTTCGTATGTGAACATTGGGACCCGTTAGAGTGCGCTATTTGTTTCCTTCACTCATTAAAGGCACTGTACACGTTTGGTAATTACTCAAAATATATAGGCCTATTGGCATAAAAACTGACTTGGTAACAAGCAACAGAGAGCTGTTGATAGTATAAAACATTGTGAGAAACGACTCCCTCTGAAGTAACATAGTTTTTGAGAAAGAGGTAATTTCTCACTAAAATAATAAAAACTTCTTGCAAGAAGTTTTTATTCCTATATCTGAAAGCACACAAATTTGTACAACAAGGGTGTTTTTTCTTTCATCATTTTCTTGCAACTTCGATGACCAATTGAGCCCAAATTTTCACAGGCTTGTTATTTTATGCATACGTTGGGATACACCAAATGAGAACACTGGTCTTTGACAATTACCAAACGTGTATGATGCCTTTAAAGCAATGTACATGGGACTAAAGTGGTACCAATTTTGTTTTTAATACACGCAAGTCTTGCACAACCTATTGGAGATTAATTGGGTAATGGTTGGAAGGAGGCTGTGTCTCTGGGAAGTTTAATTAATCAAATAAACAGCGGTAATGACAGTTGGATTTAGGGCTTACACTATTTTGTTAATTTGCAGATTCATGAGTACAAGGAAGGGACACCAGCTCAGAAGAGTTACTTTGTTGAGTGTTGGGACATCGGAGGATCAGTGAATCATGCAAACAGTAGGCATATATTCTACAACCCTGTAAATGGTAAGGGCCAAGAATTGAAAGTGTCTTCATTCATTTACGACTTCTCATCTCTTGACCATTCAATATCATCCAAGTGGTTTTGAACAAGGGAATTCAAGAGTGGCAATGAGGTCTTTAAAGGGACACGTTGCCTTGGATCGGACGAGTTTGTCTAATTATAATTATGCATTTTATAACAAACGACTACATATATAATGCTTTTTATAGACCAACTCGCCCGATCCAAGCAGTTTAAAACTGGCAGAGTCATGGCCGTGCGATAAAAGACAGAGTCAAAGGCAAGGTCCTTTATCGCACGGTCATGACCCATGACCCTTAAACGACCGCTTAAGATAGAATCACTACCCTTTTTCTTCCCATTCATAAATGCCCCTTTTGTTTAAAAAAGCATACTGATGTTGGAAAATCTGTAAACTTTTCAGTAAATTTTCAATTCCTGTCTCGTCCGCAGTCTCCGTTTTGCGAAGGGTCAAATTGCATGCCACGCTCAACAGATGTGCGTATGCGCTCGTACTAATCGATTTTACATTGAGTACCACTACATATTGATTGCGTTACACGTTGTTAGTGCCGGTGTAAGCTTGCACAACATGCGTGTGGCTATGACTGCCGATTGCACGTTAGCCAACCGGTCTTAAAAAGCTCCAGCTATGTCTTTAATGCTGATTTAAGACTGGTGTTCACAATACCTTGTGTTCACCTTTTGACCAATCAGTCTGCGAACTTTCCATGATATTTATTTATGAGTGGGATATAAACTGTGCTAGCCTCTAGTAAAACTATGATGCTCTTAAAACTAAATTTGGGATATAAACTGTGCTAGCCTCTAGTAAAACTATGATGCTCTTAAAACTAAATTTGATGTTTCCTTCCAACATTCATACTTAAAAAAAGAAAAAACTCTTGCACTTTCAGGTATTATTCTAGTGCACGACCTAACTAATAGGAAATCTCACTCCAACCTACGGTTATGGCTCAGTGAAGTATTAAGCAGGGACTCCACGTATGGTACAAGAAGTCGGACAAGTACAAGGTAAGAGGTTTCTCTCTTTCACACAAGCTTGGAAAAAATTCATTGTCAGCAACCTTTTCATTTCATTTATTTTGGTTGTGAAGCCAAGGACTCTCCGGAAAGCGAGCTTAATCACTGTATTTGCCAAGAAACCAATGGAGAGAAGACACTGAGGAGGGAAGTTTAAGTTTTAGATGTGGGAGGAAAACCCTCGGAGAATTATTCCAGGGAAAACCCACGCAGTTGGGTAGGGACTGAAAAGCCAGTCCACGTAGTGCCTCCGGTGTGATTCGAACCGGGGTCCTAGAGGTGGAAGGCGAGGAAAGATACCACTACGCCAACCCAACCACCCTCTAGCAAACTGAGTTGAAAACACCTTCTGAAGCAGTGTACAACAATGGCAATTGTCAAAGACCTGTGACCGCACTTTGTTTGACCCAATTTAGACATGAAATAACAAACCTGTGAAAGTTTAGGCTCAATTGGTCATCGAAGTCACAAGAAAAGTGTGAACAAATTACCTTACATGTTTTCACTGTTTTCAAACATCAGGCTTTGGACTCACAAGATCAAAACTAATTGTATTACTTATTTCAAGTAAAATTGTTTTTTTTCATGGGAAGTTTTCTACCTTTTTCCACAGGTTATTTCTGTTTCTTGAAAACTGGAGAATGTGAATATATTATGAACTTTATCCAAACGTGCGTTTTTGATTGTTTTGTTTTCTACTGTGTGTTGCAGTGAGTATGACCCGGAGCAGTTTGCAGGCAGTCACATTCCAGTCCTAGTGGTCGGCACAAAACATGATCAACTGGATTCAACGAGACAGGGCAAGCTACAAACGTCCGTCATTGCTGAGGAGTGCGGTGCTGATGAAATTAACCTGGTAAGTTTCTTATTCTCAATCTTCAGATAGAATGAGAAGACTTCGGGTACGTTCACACGAGTAGCTAACTTTGCTGCTACATAACAGGTTGGTTGTCAGTCCCTACCTGATTGCGTTTTCAGTCCCTTTACCTGATTGCCTGGGTTTCCTTAGAATAATTCTCTGGGATTTTCCTCCTACTTATAAAACTGAAACTTCCTTCTTTGTCTTAATTCCATTGGGGTCTTGGCTAGTACACTGATTAAGTTCACTTTTCTTCGAGTCCTTGGATTCACAACCAGAATTAATAAATGAAAATGAAATGAAAAAACACTGAAAATTGTGACCATGATCTCAATATTCTAAAAAACTTTATAGCTAACTTTGCTGCTAACTTTGTCTCTGCTAAGACCAAAAGTTAGAAGAGAAGTCCAAAAGTTAGCAGCAAATATTTTTGCTGCTGACTAACTCAGGAGTGCAACTTTACCCTTTAGCAGTACTGATTTTGTTGTGTGAGTACAACTGATCTCAGCTGTAAATATGATTCCAACTTGATGTTTACGACTCTTGGTTTTTCTCTTGGTCACGCTGTCTGTCCTCAATCACAGCCCAATTCTTTAATTTTTTACAATGAAGTTGACATCATTTTTACCAGTGCTGTAATCGCGTCCACACCAGCCAACTTCGAGTCCCTGTTGTCCGAGTCCGAGTATGAGTATGAGTCTTCCCCTTTGAGTCCGAGTTGGAGTCTAAAAATACCAGCGTATCCCTTGTAAATTCATTATGTCTCAGCACAGCGTGCGCTAGCCGCATTTTAAACCTGTTACACATGTATTAACTGGACATGAGGACATTAACAATAAGTAAACAACCTTATTTCCATGGGCAGTGCATTTTATCCTCCCCTTGTCTTCATGATCGTTAAAGACACTGGACACGTTTGGAAATTGTCAAAGACCAGTCTTCTCACTTGGTGTATCTCAACATACGCACAAAATAACAAACCTGTGAAAATTTAAACTCAATTGGTCGTCGAAGCTGCGAGAGAATAATGGAAGAAAAAACACCCTTGTCGCACCAAGTTGTGTGCTTTTAGAAGCTTGATTTCGAGACCTCAGCTGAGGTCTCGAAATCAAATCAAATATTTTGGTGAGAAAATACTTCGTTCTCAAAAACTACGTTACTTCAGAGAGAGCCGTTTCTCACAATTTTTGTAATACTATCAACAGCTCTCCATTGCTCGTTACCAATAAGTTTTTATGCTAACAATTATTTTGAGTAATTACCAATAGTGTCCAGTGCCTTTAATTGCAAACCCTTCTTGGAATAAACGGCGCGGCCAGATCATACACACACGAAACTGACGTATCCAATCGAACCAATGAGTTCATTATTTTAGTACCATGAGGAGTCCAAAGTACAGTCGATTCTCATGACGAATTGTTCCTAACTAAAATATTGGTTTCATTCAAATCACAACAAATATGGAACATAATTATGGAACTTCATAAGATAAAGTGTTCCTCCATCCAACATATAACTTTTCTTGTACAAAACTACTACCCTCGTGAAGAAGAACTACACCAAACTGTAACACTGTGTGTTGACCCACGGTGTTCATGCCCATTGTGAATGCAAGTTAGATTTGAGCAAAGTCGCTTTCTCAAGGCATCTCTGTCCTTTCTCTATGCCCAAGGGAACCCCACCGCAGTTTGGGAAAAATCAAGATGGCAGCACCATGATCATGATCTGTTACTTAAAAGAAAAGTTGTTGGGGTCTTGTCAAAATTAATCCATGGTAGTCGGATAAAAATTCTCTGATGTCTGGTTGGATTTCTGTCGGACTGTATTTCTATGAGAGACATGGTTTTACTCGGTGAAAGGCACACAGTTCTCCGATGCACTAAAGACAAGCCCCATGCCAATGCACCCCGCTGAGCGCTCTGCAGTTTGACTGGCTGATTATAAACAAACTTGTGGTTTCGGAGCCTGGAAATTTTTGAAGTAATTGTATTTAACTAAGATACATGTATATGTTGTGTGATTTTTTAGTGAGACATGTAGAGACCCCCCTGCTTGTTTTCCAGTAGATAGCGATGTAAGTCTCTGTGGTTTGTAAACAAATGTAACCCCAGGCACTCTGAACTTCTTCCATGTTTTCTCGGACGCCCAATTTCAAACAAGGTGAATTAACGGCGGGTAAAAAACCTTGTCCTGGACGGTACTTATCCGCTGGTTGTCCTGGACTAATTTGGACAATGTCCCTTAATGGTATTGTTTTGAACACCATCCCCCAAAAAAACCTGTGCAATCATGCTGTGTTTTTCTTGGAACCATGCAGGATTGTACCCTAGCAAGACACGTAGCTCCAGGATCCACCAACGCAGTTAAACTCTGCAGGTTCTTTGACAAGGTAAGAGGGTTGTAAACATGTAGGTTGCAAGGCAAATGTCGACTGACGTTACATTGACCATAGACAACACATACCAGGGCCCAATATCATAGAGCTGCTTAAGCAGAAAAAAGTCGCTAAGCCTTAATCACTTAACATTGGTACTCTGAAAAATTATCCTTGCCCACCCACGGTAATATTTTTCAGAACTTCTTGAGTAATCAATTTCCTTTAAAAATATTGTTACCACAATGAAACCCCGACGGTACACCAGCTGCGGTATACCTTCCCCTTAAACAGCATGTCACTTCTATTTTCTGTTCAGTTCCTCTCTCTTTCTTTTCCTTTCCATTAAGCTCAAGACAAATATTTTAACTTCTTCCTGTTAATTTATTGGTTTATGACAACATTATCTGATTTAATTCTTCATAGAAATATTTTCAAACGCCAACAAAAATGCATGTACTAGTGTTTTTCCTTGTATAGCTTAGCAAAATGCTGCACAACACGCGGTGTCGTGGCCTAGCGGTTAAGAGCCTCGGACTCAAGCTCTGTTGTTTCTGATCAGCAGAGTGTGGGTTCGCGTCCTGGTCATGACACTTGCGTCCTTAGGCAAGATGCTTTACCATAATTGCTTAGTCCTTCGGATGGGAGGTAAAGCCAGAGGTCCCGTGTACTAGGATTGGTAGTGCACATAAAAGAATACGTATCAGGGAAGAGTAGGGGTTAACCCCAGTGTTTGTGGTTCACCTAGCAAGCACCCTTGTTTACAGGTTACCTCAGGCTTGCAAGCTACAGTGATTAAGTTCACTTATGAGGCATCCTTGGTTTCATTAACAAAAATATACAATAATAATAATAATAATAATAATTTTGCTATAGATGCGCCAGAGAATAACATTCAAAATCTTGCTAATTGTATATAAAGCACTTCTTGTTCAAGCTCCCACTTATATCGAAGAACTGTTAAATTTCAAACTTAATCAACACAATCGCAACTTGCGCAGTTCCCAAGATACTTTGTTGCTGCAGATCCCATCTACCAAAACAAAAATAACGCTAGGTGATCGAGTATTTGATTGTGCAGCCCCAAAACTCTGGAATAACTTACCATTAGAGGTCAGGAAATCACCATGTCCCTGTGAATATCTTCAAATCAAAACTGAAAGCACATCTTTTCAATTAACTGTAAATCTAAGCATATCAGGAGCTCTTGTACATAGCACAGTAGAATATATACTTAATGTTGGATAGTTTCTGCGCTCTATAAATGTATTCTGAATACTGTGTGGCCGTGCGATCTTTATTTCGTGTTTTACAACTATATTTCTGATGGGATTTAAACCGGTCGCTAGGGATTTAGCGACCTGTCGGTGCGTGAAAGAGTAAAAGAGGAATTATGGTACAGTTACAAAGAGAATACTCATACACATACCGGTACGTGTATAAGTAAAACTTGCGATTACAATAAATAACGCAGCCATTAACTCATCTCTAATTCATCTCTGTCATTCCCATGTCTTCTCTTTGCTTTCTCTAACATCTTCTCTCCTTGCTCCCTGTCCTCCTGTAAACCCTTCTACTCGTAGGTGATATATCGGCGCTTCTACTCTAACTCTGCTAGGGACTCACCACAGAAGGTTTGTAAGTTGCCTGTCTCCCTCGTTGCCTGGGCCCAATTGCATAGAGTTTGAAAACGCCAATCGCCCTTTAGCACGGATCCGCCATGTTCGTGTAGAGCCTCGACTTCATGCTTCATTTGTATTGTATTTCTGCATCTGTTTGGTGTTATCGCATTACCGTGACAATACAGAGTTATCTAATGCTTCTATTCACTGCTGTCCCCAAGTTGAGGCTCTACACACAAATGGCTGCCCGTGCAAGGGGCAAATAGCCCATTTGCGTACATGCGCATGATGGGCAGGCAGAGGATTGTGGGTGAAATCCTAGTCCGAGCAACACCGGCAACCATCATGGCGCACAGTTTTTGAAGCAATGCGGTAACACAAGCCTTAAAAGTAGCTAAGCACAAAAGTAGCTCAGCACAAAAATTGATTTTGCATGCCAGAATAAGGTTTCCAACCAAACTAACATGTCACATGTACCGTTTGTGACTGGTATCCTGTTTCAATTGTTGCTTAGCAGGAAAGTTGTTAAGCACCACCGTCTGCTTAAGGAGCTCTATGAAATTGGGCCATTGTTACCAGCCCGAATGCCATAACGTTTACATCATTGTGATCGGTGTCCTACTAACTTTTTGCTAAAGCAACATTTGCTTCTTTAATTTGTTTCCCTTCTCTTGTTGTTCGAATCCTTTTAATTTTTTTCTTCGGCATATTGCTGTGTTTTGCTGATGAGATATGTGCACTGATTGGTCAGTTTTTATCTCTTGAGTGTGCCTTTTTTGAGTTTTTGACCCCAGCCATGTATTGATTTTATGTATGGAGTTCAGCACTCTGCAACAATAAGCCAGAAAGATATGGTTGACACGTTATGAGGGCACTGTTTGGTTTGGGAAAATTTGTTTGATCTCTATTATATTGACTGGATAGGACAAGTCAAGCGCGTTGTACACGTTCGATGATCAACGGTGCTGCACGCAGTGTAGTTGCTCTAGAGGGTTTACAAGTGAAAACACGCATGCGCAACCCAGTTACTGCATGCGTGTGCACTGGCTGTCCCATTACAAAGGGTGCCGTCCATTATTTTATGTTGATTTAATGGGGCAGCACGCACGCGAGTGCAGTAAGTGGGCGAGAGTTCACAATTCCATGTACAACCACAGGCCTGGGCCCAATTTCATAGAGCTGCTTAAGCAGAAGGTATTGCTTAACCGATTTTATGCTAAGCAAAAATAAGCGGAATACCAGTCACAGATTGTGTATGTGATTTAGGCTGGTAACCCTATTCCGCTAAGCAGAAATGTTTTGTGCATAGCTACCTTTTGTGCTTTGGTACATGTAGCTCTATGAAATTGGGCTCAGATATGATCTTTTTGACAGTCCCCTTATTGTGCATTGAAACTGACACGCACAAGTAAATGTTGATAAGTATTACTGGGGGGGGGGTCTTCAATATCCGATCTTCCGATATGTACATGTAAGTTCCTTATAACATTATAGGGTTATTGCTTGATTCTTTTGCTGATTTCTCCTGAATGTTTGACTAACCATCAATAGTTTGCATTTTTGAGCACGGACTAAATACCCTCAAAGAGCCTGCTCAAAATTTTGATTGACACCATCAGCATAATAAACATTAAAAACTAGTGGTGTGTCTTGGCCGAGCAGTCAAGCACCCTAGACTCAAGCTCTGGTGTTTGTGATCAGCAGAGTGTGGGTTCAAGTCCCGTTCTTGACACTTGTGTCCTTAAGCAAGACACTTAACCATTATTACTTCATCCTTTGGATTGCACATAAAAGAAGGTAAAGAACCCAGTACAATTCTCGTTAAGAAAAGGGGTTCGCATCAGTGTTTCTGGAATGGTTGGCTGCAAATTTGCGCCACAGCACCTTGTAAACTATAACATGGTGCTACATGTATGTAAATAAATGGGTCTTATAATTAGAACATAGCTCTGCGTACCTTGTAGAAAAAGTAATGAGTTCTTTGAGATACCCTCGGGTGTGATAAAGCGCTAACAACTGCGTATATTTACCTCTTCCCTGTTCTGTTCTTGCAGGTGATCGAGAGACGCTTCTTCTCAAGGGATTCTAGCCAGGTGTGTTCTACGCCCCTCCACCCGTGGTGACCCCCACCACATCCACGCATAATTAACGGGTCATCACCACCGTCCCTATGTTGTAAGTGGTGATGTTGATGATCATGTGACCCACATACATCACCCTTCTCTGGCATGCCGCCTCTCCGCTCCTCCCCCCTTCCCTTTCTCCGCACAGCATTCTGTGTTGGACCTGATAGCTGTAGCACCTTAGAATAGCTCACCTATGTACCCCAATCGGAGCCGCTACTTCCAATCAGAATATAAATTTTATCCCAATCAGGAAACTTCTTGCTGACTGCAAGACTGTCTACATTAGTTTGGCTATCATTAGTTTGAGAAATTTAGATACGGTGTTAACATTGGTAGATGTCAATTCAGAACATGATCTTTGCTTTGACCTTCTGGTTGATTGGAAGAAGGTCAAATCTTGTGGCCGTTTGTGGCCGCTACGGTCATTTTCGTTCAAGCCGCTTGCTGCTACTATGGTTTCTGAAGGGTTATTTTTGCTATCACTTTAAACCACCTTTTACTTGTCTACATCGATATGAACCATTCTCTACCAGTGACAATAGACCGTGCAAGTCCCCCACGAAGTTTATATCAGTGGCTCCAAACTTGAAACCCTTGGATAACAATGTCCCCTTTTCTGCTAAACTATTTATTATTATTATTATTATATATTTCTGGTAATGAAACCAAGGATGCCTCATAAGTGAACTTCATCACTGTAGCTCACAAGCCTGAGGAAACCAAGGGTGCTTGCAATGAACCAGAAACACTGGGGTACACCCCTACTCTTCCCTGAAAAGTGTTCTGGGTTCTTTTATGTGCACTACCAATCCTAGTAGTTGTACACGGGACCTACGGCCTAATGTCCCATCCGAAGGACAAAGCAATTATGGTAAAGTATCTTGCTCAAGGATACAAGTGTCAAGACCGGGACTCGAACCCACACTCTGCTGATCAGAAACACCAGAGCAGAGCTTGAGTCTGGTGCTCAACAACACGCCACTACATGTATGACACTGTTTGCCATTTTCATTCAAACATTCCCAATTGGGAGATAATTCACCCTGTTCAGGACCAGCTTCTCCCAAAGACGACCATAACTTCCCTTAGTGGATAAACCTCCATTCACCCTTCAATTGACCCATTGCACAACGCGCAGCGCACTTACACGCGCCTAGCCTGTCCGCCATTTTGGGAGTCAAAATTGGTGCAAAGAAATGGTTGAAATTATGTGCATTGTGTAGAGGTGCGCTCTGTGTTGTGCAAGTGGGTCAATACATTTTTCCTATGATTAGCATTACGTCCTAACCCCATAGCCAGCAAACCCGTTTCAAAGTTCAAAATACCCACTGGATTGCAGGCTAGTGTTCAACGACTTTTAGCATTGGTCTTGTAACTGCCCACCATAATCTAGACCATAAAAATCTAGACCATGTCGCTCTGTTTACAAAAAGGGTGACCTTCCAAACTCCAGGGCATTTTCTGGCAGGCAAGATAGTTACTACACTGGGCCCAATTTCATAGAGCCACTTAAGTGCAAAAAGTAGGCTTGGGAAATGTTCCATTGTAGTAACATTAATTTACCAGAGCAATATAATGTCATACATACAACTAAATTGATCCAATATTTTGTAACTTTGTCATTCTTTTGCATTTTTTAAAAATATTCTTTTATTTTTATTTTGTTTTTTTCAGCAGCCAGTTGGTAGTCCCACAGAGAAGCGGCGTGCCTTCACTCCACAATTTATGAAAAACCTTCACACAGACTGACATCTTTCTCTGTGGAAGAAGCCTCTATGCTATCCCGACGATCGCTAGACCCTGACCTCCACTGGGACAACAACCCCAAGGAGAGTTGACAAGGTGAGCTTGCAGTTCTTCAAAACCACTTTGAGACGTTGAGGGCGCTGTCATTTTTTTAAAGGGCCATTCCACTCACTTTGATGATGTGTGCTCACAGGGATTCCTGGGATGGTGCTGTAGGTCCGGATCAATACCAGTCAAAGGCTCTGGCGCAATGACATCGGTGTGAATACTGGCTTCTCTCTTCCGTTATTTTGGGAAGCTGTGTGACTAGAGTGGCCCTTTAATGTGGTTTCCTCAATGCACCTGCACCTCTAATGGGTGGGGGAACACTTCTGTTGGAGTTTCGGATGCTGATCACATACTTTGGGACATCTTTAAAACCTCACCATCGAGATCCCTTGCAGCTGATGAACTCTTTCTTCTCGAGGTTGGAAGACAAAATAACAAAACTGTCAGCATTCTCCCTTAACAGTGGTCCGCTGGCCAAGTGCTAGATGAAATACCCGAGGACAGTCAAAATTCACTCCAGGTGGTCTGGCTGGCTAGTTCAGTGTTGGAAAGCATCACCATTTCATTTGAAAAATGGACTTGTGAAAAAGCTGGTGGACTAGTGAAATGGCAAGCTAACTGGTCCTGCTGGCCAGTCACTAAAAAAGTTAAGGGCAAACCCTGCAAGTCCAAAGCTTATGACAATTTTGAAAGAAAACCTTTAAATATGGACAGTGAAAATGCTGGTGGACTAGTGAAAAGACAAGCTAACTGGGTCTGCTGGCTAGTAACTGAAAAAGTTGAGGGCAACTCAGACTGTCCCAAGATTATTTAACTTTATCGCTGGTTGTGCAATCCACTGCATAGAATGATTTGAACCTCAAATCAGTGTATTAAAACTGAAGTGGTGAAGTTAAGAGTTCCTCATGAAATTCTTTGACGGCCTTAGTCGGAGCAGAGCTCAGAGCTGTGGTTTTGAAAAGGGTGTTTTTAAAGTACCAACTTGGGAAGCTCCTACACCACATCACAATGTTAGGCTGCAGTAGTATTACTACTACCAATGTGATTTGGTTTCTGGAATACAGCAATGTAAAAGCCTGGTGTATTTGTTCATTTTGATATTCACTTGAACAGGTCCCAACTGTAGTTTGTAGTCCCAACTGTGGTTGGACATGATGCCCAGTTGGCCATGTCCAAACTAAAGGTAGGCATGTCCCAATCGGGACAGATAGAAGGCAGAAAGTAATGGGTTGAATGCCCACCTGAGGTACCTGTTGATTCACGACTGAGCATATAGTGTTTTAGTTTATAGGTAGACATTAAAAGGCAAGACTAAAATTAAAGTTTTGATTTTGCCGATCGCAACAATTACATTGTAGCTTGTGCAATACGTTCTATGGAAATCAGGTTATGTTACGTACGTATTAGAAGATGGCGCAAGAGCTAGTGCCTGCTAGAAAAACAACCTTAAGTTGTGCTATATTTTATTTTAAAATTTATACCCTGGCCTGATATTTTCCACAGGGCAATGTAGGAAATTGTCCCGGGTCATTGCCTTGGTGCACCTTGAATTGCACCAGGACAAATCATTTTGCAAAGGGCTCTTCCATTAGCCTTTTTGAGATATGGTGGACACTATAGGAGTGCACTGTGGATTTGGGTGTATACAGACAAATTGACCCAAACCAAACAGTGTTATAGTTATGTGTCCGCCATATCTCAAAATGGCTTATTGGAAAATGTTTAAAGTCTAAGGGAAAATTTTAAGGGTCACCATAGCCAAGACCAGGGGTAAAAGAGGCCATGGCCTCCATGGAATTCCAGGCCTGATTCTGCTCGAGGAAAATGTTCTTGGCCTACATTTTAATGATAAAAACACTTTAATTTGCTGCAAAATCCAATAATGATAAGGTTGCCTTAAGCTAGTGGGTGAAACAGAGATAGAAAAGTATGATAGGAATTGGCAAGTAATAATAATTGTAGGGGTTTGCCTCAGTTTTTCTGGAATGTATTTTTTATTCTGATTAGTTCCTGAAGAACTTTGACAATCTTGTCAAAATCTATCAGTTCTGTGAACTTTGTATACATGTAGATAAATATATCAACACAAATTATACCAAATAAGGAATAAAGAAAATATCTTTTGATTACAAAATACATGTACCTGATTTGGTTTATCACGTTTGTGGATTCTGTCTTTCAAGAACTGTGTAATGGATTCAGTTTCCAAACTCTATGGTCGTCGTGTCAGTGCAAAAACACTGTATCATGATTTTGCAAAAATGTTGTATCTCACAAGAAAATGCTCGGTGCAAAAACGACATATCTCGGCGCGTACTTGTTTTTTTAACCGAGATACTACGTTTTGATAATTTCAAACTTGCGTGTAACGTTATTGCTTATTTAGGAGATCAACGTTTTTGCACTGACACGATGAGGTTTTATTTTAATTACTTAAAGATCTTCCTGTTGCTATATAGCAGCCGTGTTGTTTTATTGTTGTTGTTGTTGTTGTTGTTTCTTTTTACTGCTGGCTGGTGGTTTGATTGTCATGGGTAGCCAGTAGTGCAAATCAAAATAATCAATGCTGAATGCTTGAAATTACAAAGCAATTTTTGGAAAGTGGTAGTTTGAAAGACTACCAAAAATAGAAGAAACCCTCTCCATAAAAAAGCCAGTTGGGATTTCGTAACTGTTTTTGTTTTGCTTAAAACATAAAGTCCTCCTACTCTTGGTTACATTTCCAGTGAGTTGACCAACCGTTTGAAACCATTCAACTGCACAGGTTTTGTATGATAGCACTACTGTGCACAAAACCACATTGCAGGTTGGCATAGTGTTGGATCATTCTAAATCACAGTGGAGGATATTAGATGTTCAGGAGGCAAGGAGGGTTAAAGGAAGATGATCCTATCGTTTATTGGTGACATTCAAGTAGGTTTCTTTCAGAGGAGGTGGCAGTTTTGAAAGAGGTGATGTTTTGTCTTTACTCAATTGTCATTAATAATCAGTTTGATTGGAGTGATTGATTCAGACTGGCTCAAGGTAGAAAACCAAACCATTAGGCCCCAAATAATAATTTGCGTCAAGTGGGAGGCCAAAGTCCGCAGAAGGTGTGTTACCATGGCAATGCCATTGTCGATTCTTGAGAGGTACAGATGTTGCGGGGAAATGGGTGGGGTTAAGGGAAGAAATGTTATTTTACAATTTAGATATATACATTTTTTAATTATTGATCACCTAGAATGTTCAGATGTGTTCTATGGGCTACCCTAATTAAAGATAGTTGTGAATAATTGCTTCTCATCACTCATGAGTAAATGGATATTTTATGATTGGCAATCTTTGCTCCGATTTTGTTGTTGGTGCTGCATACTCCTAAGGAGTTAAGATGGTTTCAGGAATGCGTAGGGCCTGACGAACCAGGTTATAATAGAGGAAGGCACCTTTAGAGGCATACTTGGCATGGAAAAGTGCATAGTGGGCAAAGGCGCTTTATCAAATTCTTGGTTGTGATTATTATTATTATTTATTACCAATTGAAGTAAAAAATACTGATATAAAAAGATCTGAAGTTTTTTTATTTGAAAACATTGGGGCATACGTGACCAAAATTACACTATTTAAAATGGTTACTCTTTACTGTCATTCAGTCGCGTCTCACATGTTTATTTAAAACAAAAATGGAACCATTTTTTTTTTTTTTTTTAAATCAAAGTACTCCTCTCAATTTGTCAAGAATCAACCTTGGTCCTGCAAACACTGTTCCCTCATCATTGAAAGTGACTTTCTTCCCGTGTTTTTCCTTCTTAATGACCAGTTTCCGGTTTTTTTGTGTTGACACTCTACCCTGCCATCAATTTGCTTAATTTGCCTGTGCAAATTACCCTTCTGTCCACCCAGACCCCGAACCCCCCCCCCCCCCACCACCACCACCACCCTCTGAAAAGGAGGAGTAGAAAGTGGCGCCGTTTTCCCCCTCGTGACATCGTGTGACTGTGTGCTTTGCAGTCGGAGCATGATTACCACTGCATGCACTGTGGAGAGTTGTTAACGCGGCAGTCTGTGCGTCGCCAGGAGGGTTTGCTGCTGTTCATCAGGGATTCACGCAGCAAGAGACATTTCCTTTAATCATTAACCACGTGGCTACTCTCTACAGATCAAGGTCTCGATTATCGAGAGGCCGACCATCATGTGTGGTAGGCCTTCTATGATATCTAGTGGTTAATATTGGGAAGGCTCCAATTTGGTGGTTTTGGGCACCACTTTAGGGTTTCTATATTTAGCATCATGTCGTGTCCCATGTTCTGAACGTAAAACAATCTAGCATTTTGTGGAAACCACCTAGCACAGTCTACCCCAAAGAGGCTGCTCGAGGTGAGGGCGAAAAGATAGGTGTTGTTTGAAGAACTTATCCCCGTACCTGATTTTCTTTGAATTGATGTGTAACTATAACTTCAATTCAAAGAAATTGACATTTTTCTTTGGTATTTGTTTTCTTCTTTTCGCAACACTCCGCTGTTTTGCATAATTTCTTTGAATCAATATAAGGTACAACAGTTTCTTTGATACTGTTTGCAGAATTGTTGGAATTTGTGAGTAAAGATATAGGTTACAAAATGAAAAGGCTGTCGACAGAAATGTTACCTCTGCATCGCATGACTCATTCTCTTGATTTTTCTTAACTAAACGTGTCGATTTGGATAGAGTTATGTTCACTGGGTCCCACAGCTAGAACGAACACCAACATAATTCAGCCTTGAGTAAAGACTATACCCTCTCTCATATTATAAAGATACGATGTGGTTTTTGAATCGTGGCAAATTGTTAGAAAACACTAAGATCGCAATATAATATGAAGAAAAATGACAATTTTCACTGTTTACATCCGTCCAATCATCATCGAGAGCACGAAGGGGGTCGGGGCATGGTGATCGTGGGGGTTAAAGTCCTTCCATACAAGACAAGCAGAGAACTCGCAAGATTAATCTGTAGCATCCTTTACTCTGAATTGTTGGCTCCTCAGCTCTTCTGTCCATCGGTCATAGTAGTCTCTTTAGTCTATCACGGCAACATAATTCTGAGGCCCTCTTCGGCAGAAACATCAAAATGCTCCGTTTCATCAGACCAGCACCACGCCAGAGGTGGCACCAGCTAGTACACGTTCTAATATCAGAACCTCAGAAACCATTCACAATCTCCCAATACACACATCATGTCCAAAGCATGTTTTCCCCGAGTTCTAGTTTAATTTCTCTTCTTCTGTTCTAATAATAATTGTATTATTCCAGCGCTTCCAGCACTTTGCTGATCATAGAAATAATTGAATGCAAACGTCTCCCTGTCAAGATACGTATTTGGGCTTTGCTTGTTTTAGGGCTTTGCCCTAGCGACTTCGTCAGTTTTCCTTGGCATCGGATGCACTCTTTCTCCAGTGATTAAACCTCACCTTCATGGCATTCCCCAGCCTCTTTTGTCCCCATACTTTCAAACCCTACACCTTCGCTGTCCATTATGACCCAGATGGACTCTTTGCACATGAATTAACCTTTCCCATCCCAAATCACTCCTCCTCAGTGTGTATACGGATATTATGAGCACTCATCTTTAAAGATGGATGGCATCTTTTAAGTCATCTTGGTTTGCTCATTGACATCAACAACCTGTCAATCATTAACTGTTCATCCTACACTGCTATAGGGCACTGTCTCTGACGTTACAATGGTTCAGGGTTTTTTTTGCACTAGCCGGTCCCTAAAAGGGAAAATATACATGTTTTGTTTTGTGTGTTTTTGTTTGTTTGTTTGTTTGTTTGTTTGTTTGTTTGTTTGTTTGTTTGTTCGGTTGGTTGCACTGCAAAAACTGGGGTGATAAAATTGACACCATGGGTATTGTCACATAATATATACCGAAGAGAGAATCAAAATTAACATCTAGGGTGTTAAAATAACACCAATGTAATTGCTTTTGCAGAAATTAGTGTTATTTTAACACCCTATGGTGTTAAATTGTATTCTCTCTTCGGTATCTATATGTGCCAACACCCATGGTGTCAATTTTAACACCCCAGTTTCTGCAGTGTGGTTGGTTGTCTTTATTATATGCCAAATTGTCAATAAAGATACTATAAAAGTCACATTATGAAAGTTTCAACTGAATGCGATGTCTACTTATTGAGAACACAGCAAAAACACTGCCACGTTATTTTCATCAAGAACGTCGAACCCATCCACGTTTAGCGAGGTGACTCGTGTACCAAACCGCATCTCCGGCTGCAGCATTCACAAACGGACACCACGAGAATTTGAATCTTAAAAACCTGCCTTGAGGTGAGTTTTGGAGATTCAGATTTTACGAAATAATTTCACAGGGGGCTTACCACCATTACCATCTTTTATTAACAAGTAAGCTTTCGGATAGAATACACTTTTTTTCCCGGCGTCATATTATCAAGACCCTACCTTTAAAAGCAGGGTATACTTTCGGTAACTGTCAAAGACCAGTCACATCCTCACTTGGTGTATCCCAACATTATGCATAAAATAACAAGCCCTAGAAAATTTGTGATCAATAATTGGTCATCGAAGTTGCAAGAAAAAAAATGAAAGAAAAAAACTCACCCTTGTGACATAGAATTGTGTGCTTTCAGATGCCCGAGAAAGGCTGCTCTTAGATTCAACTTTTTGGGTGAACATTTACCTCTTTCTCTAAAGCTACATTACTTCTAAGGGGTCGTTTCAAACAATGTATTACAGGCCTAATATCAACTATACTCTCCAGTGCTCATTACAAAGTAAAATTGTATGGTCCTTAACTTGTGCAGTAATTACCAAAAGTACACCCTGCCTTTATACAAGGCCGTACAGCAATACGTTCACGGTCATGTTTTGTAGCATATAGAGTAGGCCTATTATAGTTAGCTCACGAAATCACGTGTTTACTAAATGTACGCAAAATTAAATAGAAAACACAACCTCGCAATCACTTTCAGCACTCTTAGAATTTTTGAAATGAAGAGGAGCCCATCAGGTGCGCCCTCAGTGTTCGCAGTAAATAAGTTCTGCGCCGATTTGCATATTTCTACAAGACACATTTTTGATCATTGTGCTTCCCGCGCACGGGGGCGTTTTAACATAGGCCTATCCTTTCACTAAAAAGTAGTTCCAAAGTTGTCTTCCGGAACTTTCTTTCCAGTTTTGTCTGGTTGTTTAATAAGTAAACTGGAATCATGTTTGTTCATTTATGGTGTAAATAATGGTTTGAAAAATTGGTAGGATGAAGTTTTGTTAATTTAAGTCACATACAGCGCACTAATTTGGTAGAGGTTGGTAGGCTGGCATCTCTGTTCTCACAAAAGGTTGTTGGCAGGTAGATTTAACCTCTGAACTTCTCTGACATTTCTCTCGATTTTGCGTGGATTCTTGCTCTGACAATGCTCCTAATGACCACCACAAAAGAGGGTTATCTTTCTGGAACCCCCTAGACCCTCAGTGAGTACTTTTATATTGTGCATGTCAGGAAAAAAGGGTTCTTTTCGGAACTGACGTTAGTGTGCTTTGCATATTTGTATGACGTGTGAACTTTTGAACTTGCTGTATTTATACACAATGCCATGTGAGGACACCCATATTATAATTAGTTTGCACATGTACGTGTGTGAACTCTTGCAGGCATTGGGCTCACTTGATTTTATTGTAGCTACCACAATTGTTTTGGCAAAGGTTGTCTGGCATCATGTTTTGTGTTTGTTTTTAAATGTTATCCTGGTTATCAACAATAGTAGGCCCCCTTGGTTTTTCTCATCGGTGGACGAATTTATACTAAATATTGTTTACGAAAGGAGTAACAATAGACAGGGCCCAATTTCATAGAGGTGCTTAAGCAGAAAATATTGAATAACAATTTTCTGCTAAGCAGAAATGAGCAGGATACCAGTCACAAGTTGTACATGTTACATGGTAGTTTGGCCGGTAACCTTATTCTGGTAAGTGGTAAGCATAACTTTGTTATGCTCAGCTAGTTTTTGTGGTTAAGCAGCTCTATGAATTTGGGCCCAGGTCATTTTTCGGGCAGACAAGATACTACAATGGTCATAATAATACTAATAGGGGAATTTTTACATTTTGTGTCATGATTTCGCCTAAACCCAGTAACTGGGGCGCTGTACTCCTTTTTCAAAATTTTGACATCATTGTACAGCGCCTTAGCTTACGGTCATATTTTCCCCGAGGGATCTTCAATTTAGACGGGTGCCTTGTCTCAACAGTGATAACAGGGCGGTTGAGGCAGGACACTGTCTAAAATTGGACAGGTGTCCTACCTCAAACCGCGTAGTCGTCACGGTTGAGGCAGAGCACCCGTCTAAAATCCAACCGAGAGTTGGATGAAGATCCTTCGGGGAAAATATGACCGTAAACTGGGGTGCTAGTACGACCGATGATGTCAAAATTTCAAAAAAGGAGTACAGCGCCCCAGTAAACTGGGTCTAGATTTTGCCATAAATTCAAGAATTATAAAAATAACAGCTGTAAGTTTTGAGATGTGGCCCCTCTTTCATATCAAAAGTTGATACAAATTAGACTGTATAATCTCCACAAAATATAAGATTTTATGTTTTCTTCTATTGGGCTGTGTACAAATTGTCCACAGCAGGCTTTGTGGCTATTTTGTAAACATTATGATATCACAGGTCCATACAAAAGGAGAATATGGGCTTGTTCTAATTTGTACTTGTACATCTGAACGACATAAATGCTCGTTCCTTCTTTCTCAGTGCCACCTGATTGCATTCAACATTGTCGGCCACAAAAATTATTATGCTTCAGCAGAGTATTGCAGTCTGTATTTGATTGTGAATTCAACCCTTACAAACCATACAACTCAAAGTTTTTAATTGTTTATATTTTTGTCATTGTTTTCGTGTACATTGCCTGTCTGAACTTGACCTTTTGGTTATAGCAAAATTTTGCGTAAAATTCCACAAGACCACAGGGCTTGTAGCTCAAAATGTTTACTGGACCAGAATTTTCTTTTACAAGACCAGAATCTTCGTAAGAAAGAGCTTTCTACAGTACATTTGTTTTATTTGACTTAAAGTCAACATTTGAATATCATTTCTTTCTGTTAAAGATATTGCACAATGAGGTATTATTATTCAATTGAAAAACACAAGACTGCTGGACTTGTCAGGTCATAAGTTTACTGGCCCGGGGCTAAAATCAGTGGCCTCAGGCCTGTGGTCCATTGTCAAATTCGAGCCCTGGACATTATGCAGAGATATTTGTGAGCTTGCGGTAAATGTTCCTTAAACCAAGGCTAGTCAGTAGACCAGCATCAGCATTATCTGTTGGCATATGTTAAGATAAATAATCAAGTCTTTTAGTTCATGGAGTAATTAGCTAGAGCTGATTGATTGACGCTTATAATTAATCCTAGTCTTGATTGGCGACGTTCGTTTTGTTTAAAGTGGTGCGATATGGCAACACGAATTACTGTCCGCAACACGAATTACTGGAGAAGAGATATCTGTATCACACGAACATCTGGATCTGATCCAGATTTATAGACTTGCACAGTCCTTCTGAGTCAGCCTCCCAAACAGTCAATGTAGCGCCCTCTACCGGTGGCTAATACAAAAAAACAGCGTCGCCAATCAAGACTACATTAACCCAAGAATATTTCCCTGGAATGTCTCTTGATTGTTAATTCCTAATCTAATGACGCGATCTACCAAACACTGTCTAAGTTACAAGCTGCAATTAAAGTGTGTTGTCCCACATGATATTGGCCTGTCATTGTTTCTTTACAGAGGGTACATCATCATGCAGAAAGCAGATGGTATTAAATAAAGGGGCGGATCCAGGGAGATGTTTTGTCGAGGGGGTGGAAGTCAGGCCTGATACTCCAAGGCGGCAATGGAGGCAGTTGCCTTTGTTGCCCCTGATCATTGCCTTGGTGCCCCTTGAACCTTGAAGCAGGCAGTGCATGCACTGATTTTGCCACTGTTTTTTTGTTTTTTTTTGGGGGGGGTGTGCTGCCCTACCATTTTGCCCCTCAAACACTATGTTCCGGTTGTGAGCGTGGAGGGTTCGACCATTGGTTGGTGTTATATCCATAAAAGTAATGAGTAAAAAACACGAACTGACCTAGTTGGTTGTTAAACTGGTGCTGAAAGTGTTTACCCACTCTTTGTTTGTCTGATGAACTTGTGTGGATGTGCACTGAGTAGCCATTCTATGATTAAATGGAACTTTTCATCATTGGAACTTGATAGAAGTTAATGTTACACTGTTTTGTGTGCACATAGGTATTTTGTACTTAGCTAGGGCATTTCCTGGCAGACAATACAAACACTATACAAAGTTTTGTAGACCATGTGACCTGTGACATCACTTGTTTACAACAGAGCCTGGACTTTCTGCAGGCATGATTCGTACAAAGCCCACTGGAAGAACACATACAATATCATAGTTATTTCATGGAGACTGCACTGTCTGATATCAACTTTTGATATGAGGAAAAAAGGGGCACATTTAAAAAAAAACATCCAGCTGTTATTTTCATAACTGTTGAATTCATGTAGAAATTATGACACAACATTTAAAATTTTCCCTAAGACCAGTGTAGTATCTTGCCTGCCAGAAAGGCCCTGGAATATACAAGGTGACTCTTTTTTTTACACAAAGTACATGGTCTATACAATCTACATAGGAAAATTGTGAGTTGTAATATCCAATGTATATATTTTTTACACAAATTTAAAAGAAAAAGTATGAGAACATTAACAAATCTGCTAGTAGTGCTTGATGTCCAACCACAAAGACCCTTTTCCGTGTGGAGGGACACAGCCAATACGTGGTACCGTAATTCCCAATATGGGCATCGCATCACACCAGAACGTCAGAACTGTCATAAAAGAAAACCAAATGGAGGAAGCAATCGTGCTAAAAGCAGAAATTTTTGGGTTTCGACGCCAGTAAAACAAACAAACCATTATTGTATGATATGTTAAGGCCGCAGCCTCTCGTAATGAGATATTAAATCAAAAAAGTGCAACCTCACCACAGCTCTCTTGAAAAAAAAATGTATATAACTAAACAAAAAAAGAAGAGAACAAAAAGCCACACAACTGACGGGCAATATTTGGCCACTCTGTCGTGTGTATACTTTATGTGATGGATGGTTTATTTGTATGAGTTTACAGGGGTTATCGATCAGGTACAAGTGAAGTGTTTACCCGTCAGAGAACGTGACCCTAGCCTGGCCCCGGTTTTTCTATATTTTCCTTTTCTTTCTCACCACCCAACCGTCGCAACGCACACATACAGACTTTATACATGTAAGCAATAATTAGGCCCAGCTATAATTTCGCTTGATATTGATGGGTCTGAAAACGTAAGCGCGTGTATGCCTGTGTGTGCGTGTGAACGGCGTTAACTTTACCAAAGGTCACTTTGTGGTGTTGTTTCGCGCCTTTTTTTCAAAACCAAGTGTTGAAGTGTCGAAACGAAAAACCAACAAAAGTAACCGTTTGTGTACAATTTGTTTTTGATGTACATAGGCGTGTTTGAGTGTAGTCTCTGCTGCGTGTTGACGGGTTTATGGTCTTTTTTCAATAGTAGAGGATAGTGTTGCGTCTATAATTTATTTGAGTGCGACTTAGGGGATGCCTAACGAATGACATTTTGCAATTTACAAGCTGGTTCAAGTATCAAACGAAAGAGTGTACAATAAATTACTTCTCCAAGTTCTGGTTTATTAGATTAAAATGTCGTGTGCGATTTATGTTTATGATCGGCTGTTTTATTTGACTGAATCTTGATTCATGCAATTGTTTATCAATTAATTAAAAGCCATGTTAAAGATAAATTTAACTGATTGATAGGATGGAAATGTTGTTAACAACAAACTCATTATCTTGCTATTTGCTAAACATGCATATTTGTAGAAGAAAAAGAAGAAAAAAGAGGATTGTTTGGGAAAAGGTTAATATTTTGAAATTACTGCGTGTGTGATTTTTAATGTGAGTTTTTTTTTGACGGTTTGTAGTTTTGTCGGTTGTCTGCATCTGTAGTGTTAGCTGAGCAAACTCCAATAGACTGGATATCTCGCACATTGTCTGTTTCATTTGCTTGTCACTGGAAGGCACACGGGAACTCTGTCCGAATGAAATGTTTTCGAAGTTCATATCTCATGTATGGCTGGCTTGTCTTCATCATTTCAAAAGTTTCCTTGTTGAATCGAATCGGCAGACAACATAATGATAACTAATTGCGGTGTATTGCGCTGTTCTGTTCTGGTTAGACACGACATAATAATTATTGGACAACGCCCTCTAGTGTTGCTTTGGTTTGCCGCTGGGTGCCCGTTGTGCATTGTTTGGATGAGGCGCTTGCTATGCGTCTTGCGTCTGTAATGGATCAAAGGACGTGTGGAAACACATACTGGTCGTAGCTTATGCATTTTTGGTGAACAGTATTTTATGTACTGCAATGACGTCAAAAGTATTGTTTTAAGAGCTTGATTTGTTTTCATGATTTTAGATAATTGAATCCTAACTTGTGAATCAGCTGATCTTTCTTTTGTGTTTGGAATATTATTTAGGTGTAAGGATGGATCAAAATCAATCTTGGGGATCGTGGTTCGAAATTCGTTACTCTTCCCCAAGAAGGAATGCTCATTGTTGAGTTTAGGTGCGAGACCCATTTTATATTTCCCCAATTGTTTTTACCCCAATTTGGCGGTAACTTGAAGAGAGGACATGTGGTGAAAGTAGAATTGATTGTTGTGATCCAGCTGAGCGATAGTAAATTACTACACAAACGCTTGTACAAAGTGCATACAATAAATTGGCCCATGGTTGCTCGATTAATGAACCACCGAACCAAATCCATCATAGTTGGCTGGAAGAGGGAACGGAAGAAAAGGTCTCGCTTTCAACAAAGAGTACGTTGTAAGTTGTATTAATATATTATATTTATTGAGTTGTTGATCGTGTTCCTTTCCTCGTGTTTTATCTGGATTTAATGCCATTGTCAATGCCGCCTGTGTGCCATGAAGGATTTATGACAGGCGTCGTCGCGATGCTTTTGTACCATTGTATCTATACGCCAGGTTCATAAATTATACAGAGCGGAGTGAGAAAGGGTTGGTGTTTTTCCTCTTCCCCTCTCTCTATGCTCTCTCTGAGTCTCTCCTCGTTGATGTCGTGTGAACCATGGAGGTAGGAATAGACTCCTACCTCCCCTCCATGAGTGAACCATGACGGACGCTGAAGTCAAAAGCAAAACATTATTTATTGCCCCCCGCAGCAAGCGTTAGCTGCCTACGTGTGCATTAGATGTGTGATGACGTCAGAATTACTTGTGTTGTGTGTGTGAGCGTGTTTGTCCATTTAAACCGAGGACTTTAACAAAAGGGATCCGGGTGTTTGACAGAGCGAGGACGTCCTCGTTTCGCTTTCGTAACAAAACCAATGGGGACATCGCAAAAAACACCAAGTCCAAACAATTGGATAAACAAAGAGAAGTCCTTGATTTACGGGATTCACAAACGTGTGTGTGTGTGTGTGTGTGTTTTGTATTATCTTGTTAATGTTATCAACTCCCCCTACCCCACCCCCAATCAGCTCGGGAAGAGCATGGCACCTCGACAACTTCCAATCTATAGCTGGTCTTATCTGCGAGTCTCCAACCAGCGGACAGATTCGGTCCCAGCGCCCTGACTCTTTTCCAGGGTGTCCGTCCATAGAGTATCTCTGTCCTTACTCTATGGTCCGTCCAACGCAAACGGGATTGACCCATGTTGGTGGCATGCTCCTTCAACAGAAGAGCAGTGTTCATTGGTGGGTCGGCTCAACGACCATTCCCCCTTTCATTTCTTTCTCGTCCCGCGTGATGAACAATCCAGGCGAAGGAATTTTGATGAGTTTTCAGCATCTGCCATCTGCAACTTTAACCATGCTGCAAATGTCATCACTTCTTTTACTCTAGTATCATTCTCTTATGATTTGAGTCAAAATGAAAAGTTTTCTTGTATTATATAGATGGAAATATTTGACGACATTACTTTTGTTCCGCATGATGAATGGTATAAAGCCTGCTACCAGCCTCATACCAATGACTCAGAGCTCACTGAAATGTTTTTGATTTAAATCTGCAAATTAATCACCTTAGCTGTACCTCGTAATGTCATCAGACGTATCCCGTAATGAAGAAAAACCATTACCCCTAACCACGTCCCGGACTTTTTACACTACGCGTGTCTACAATACGGGGGCCAGACACTTTATTCAGCCGCGGCTCGCTTCGGGACCTCCGTGTGACATGATGTGTCCAGCCGCGATGATTAATGTCTTTTCGGACAATCGGCGGGGTCACCTCGCCTTTAACAAGCCAGATCAATGTTTGAGGGCAGTCGGGACAAGCTGTGTTGTCTTGTGGCTAGTTTAGTCTCATCCAAAATGTTACCCCCCCCCCTCAAGCTACAGAAGAATACCCACATGAGGAGAGTGTCCTCAGCGATGGGATTCTTCTCTAAACCTCCATCTTTGATTGTAAAGCGAGGAAGATAATAATCCCATGGGTTATTTAGTAGTACAATCTGTAGAGCCCAATTTCATAGAGGTGCAGAAAATATTGCTTAACAATTTAAGAAATGAGCATCGATACCAGTCGCAAGTTGTAAATGTGACATGGTATTTTGGCGGTAACCTTATTCTGGTAAGCAGGTAAGCATAATTTTGCTGTGCTTAGCTAGTTTTTGTGCTTAAGCAGATCTATGAAATTGGGCCCTGGGTCCTTATAATGGTACAGTGTACGGGGCTCTCCGTCAATAACAGTACCAGGGCCAGATTTCACAGAGCTGCTGAAGCACAACAAGTAGCTAAGCTCATCAAAATTAAGCTTACCAGAATAGGGTTACATCTAATCCTACCTCCATGCATGTACATGTACCATCTTTGACTGGTATCCTGCTTATATTTACTGAGCAGAATTTTTTAAGCAATTCTTTTCTGCTTAAGCAGCTCTATGAAAATGAGCCCGGACCTAGACGGGGTCTATGATGCTCAGTGTGGGGGATCGATTGCTGTATGTTACTGGTACATTGGTCATCGTGTCATTAAGTCCTTTTTTTGGTGTGGTGCTTTCCCATTCCGCGGAGAACCTGTGCACTTGTTGGTCTGTCCTATTTAGATACTCAGTATAGGTCACATAATCTCAAGCTTGTTTAAAGGCACTGTACACGTTTGGTAATTACTCAAAATATATATTAACATAAAAACTGACTTGGTAACGAGCAACGGGGAGCTGTTGATAGTATAAAACATTGTGAGAAACGACTCCATCTGAAGTAACGTAGTTTTTGAGAAAGAGGTAGGTCTAATTTCTCACTAAAATAATAAAAGACTTCTTGCAAGAAGCCTTTTATTCCTTTCTTTCATCATTTCTTGCAACTCGATGACCAATTGAGCCAAAATTTTCACAGGTTTGTTGTTTTATGCATATGTTGGGATACACCAAGTGAGAATACTGGTCTTTGACAATTACCAAACGTGTACAGAGTAACCTTTAACATTTTCAGGCCTTTACTGGCAGGCGATGTACCACAATCTCACATGATTCTCTATGTGAACAGGTATCATATTAACAGGATTTTTTGTTTATTCATTTCTTTAGATACACCACATTCCTTGTGTTGTTGCACCGCGGTAAATATCAAACTGTAGCTAAATCGATCCAAGGCCGGTTCGAACGCGATCCAGCCCGTGCCTTCTTGGGCCTCCGACCCTTGTAATGACCGGCAATCTCAACCTAATCACCGTGTGTGTGTGTGTGTGTGTGTGTTTCTCTGGCACATTGGCCCACCGGCGGTATGTAAGGGCAGGGGGGCAACCCGATCCGCTGGCCGATAATCCCCGCAAGGCAAGGGCAACCTCGGCCAGGAAGGACGTCGCGATAAGCAGACACTCGGAATGTTCCTTCTCGAGTACCATGAGTTCCAGGACGATGCTAGTCTTGGTTCTTAAGACCTTGATAGGTTTTTCCATAGTTTCATTTTTAGCTGTGCCAAACACTCCAATTTGTCAGAAACGCGAGATAAAAACGCGAGATAAAATAAAACAATTCCGTTGCAAAGGATTGTGGTTCAAAAGTCTGCCCTCTGTCGACGAATCACAATTCAAGCACAATATGTAAACGCCTTGAAACAAGACTAGAACGGTATGGCTTGTATGCTGGGTTCGCACTCGATGATAACCTCTTTCCACTCGAAATGGTTTCCTCTCAAAATGGTTTCGAAGTGTTGGAAATTGTATCACAGTTTAGTCGGGCTCCTTATCTTCTTCATTGCAGGAATTCCTGGTAATGCAGGACAGGTGTTCCGCTTTCACCGTTGTCCCTCTTCTCTCCTTTGTACTGGTGCATGAGCTGCGTGAAAAAAATACGACAGCTTTTTGGCTTTCAAAAGGAGAGTGGTATTTCGTTGAGATCAAATTCAAATAAAAAACGTAATTCATCCTTGATTAGGCAGTGATGCTGTACTTTACACAAAAATACCGACCTTGTGCATTACCGGTATACGTGCATGTCAATTACCGGGGCATTTTTGTTGGCAGGCAAACTTCCTTGTCGTTTAAATCATAATATTTCAAAGTTAGTGCGGAATTGAAGTGCTTTGTTATTACTGTGATCAGTAGGGAGACAGCGCCAGTTTGTTGTGAATAAACCTTTTCGACATTCTCAAAGCATCATGGGAAATAATTGAAATGCCCGGATGTGGATGACAAACAAAACTTCGTCGTGTGCGTAATTCGAACGGCGGATCACGTAAGTTGGCAAGTTTTTCACGTTTTTCTTTAATATTTTAAAGAGTTTAGTCGTGATGTTTTCGTAGTTGTTTACTCTTAATACAAGAAGTATAATGAGTGGCTGATTTGGTATAAATATAGGTAAATCCGGAGAAATCATTGGGGATCCCCTCGGCCAGTGCTGCGCTGCCAACAAAAGTCACAATAGTTGACGTGCGTTGTACATTACGTAAACAGGATGTGCACATACCATGTACCATGTATGACCGGTCTTCCGGTCCTAATGCCGGGTCCTACGCTGTTCGTTGGCAGCACTGGCCGAGGGGATCCCCAATGATTTCTCCAGATTCACCTATATTTATACCAAATCAGCCACTCATTATACTTCTTGTATTAAGAGTAAACAACTATGAAAACATCACGACTAAACTCTTTAAAATATTAAAGAAAATCGTGAAAAACTTGCCAACTTACGTGAACCGCCGTTCGAATTACGCACACGACGAAGTTTTGTTTGTCATCCACATCCGGGCATTTCAGTTATTTCCCATGATGCTTTGAGAATGTCGAAAAGGTTTATTGAATTTTGAAAATCATACTTGATGCATGGTACATGGTAGGTTATCCTCCTGCGGAAGCATGCACAGAAAACTCTTGCTTAGGAAAAATTATAGGTTCCATACAGTTACCATTGGGACTAGTACCCCACTCAGTTTAATGCTTAGCAAAGAAATTTGCTGAGAAGAATTTTCTGCTAAACAGCTTTATGAAATTTGGACCCAGGAGAGTGTTGTCTAATAAACTGTGTGAGAAGCGCAGCATTGTTGGTGAAATTGCGGCTATGATTATCATTTGATGAGACTTGGAGTCTATGGAGATTGGCGAACATTATTCCATAATTGCAGATTTTAAATTAGTTATTGTTGCTGTACTTCATCGTTCTCTGTGGTCTAGGTACTGAAATAATATGTATATGGTCGACTTTGATTAGGTTTACATGGTTGAACATTTTCTATAATGTTGTTAAGTTGCGTATTAATTTGGCGTTCTCTCTGTAGAGTATCCCATACACCGCTTTTAATTGTTAATTGAAGGGGAGGGTTATTGACATTTTTGGGGATATTTTTTATCCTGACTGACTCCAATAATACATGATCTTCAAATCACGTCGCTGAAACATTGCGCTGATAAAAAATGTATGTAAAATAGAGGAGATTATGCTCTGACATATTTTTTATGTAGATCTTCAAAACACGAAGCTGGTACTGCCTCGTATCCAATTATTAACATTCTTTAAAGTTTTGTTTCTACTGCACTGGTGCTATCAAGGCATTTATGTCATATAAACTAAACCAAAAGCATTACACACAGTGTGGAGTCCTGCGAAGACGAGTTTCACGTCCATATTAGGCACTATTTGTAACAGACAGTTGAAGTCATGACAAAACAGGACAATGTAAAGCAGCACGTTCTACACGTTACGCGCATAATAAAAAAACAAGGAAATACGTGCACCCTTTGTTGTTCTTTATATAGGCAAACATTCTCATAATAACGTGCGAGTTTACTTATTGGGTTGATTGAAACTCTACTAAAAATCATCGTTCGTACAGAATTGGTTTAGTTTAATTACCAATAACATTTTGCAACTAATGTTGAAAGAAAGGAGAAAAACACAAAAAAACATCGCGCCGCCATTTTATTACTTACAATGTTGAAATTTTAAGATAGGGTCATCATTTGTCAATATGCACTATTAAACTTTAAAGGTTCCGATATCGAGTGCCGCATGTCATGTAGAAAACCCCCATGATATGATATCTTGCACTTGCCTAATTTGTATAATTACTCCACTTTTCACTGCAATGGTGTGTTGATACTCTATTGTACCGACATCACAACCCTACGCAAGGCAGCCGTGTGTCACCCGAGAGAGCGAGCCCGAGTCCCGTGAACTTTAGGGACGATGGCAGGCACAACATTAATAGTACATTCTTTAATGGCCCCCTACTCAAATTTCATGCAAGACAGCAGTTTTCTTCAGTTCCCGTCATGCCATGCCCTTCGAAAAACATCATTTAGGCTTTATATGCGGACAACATAAGTCCGCCGGCGGGTAAACGATCTTTCGCTCCCTCCTTCACACACACACTAAATCTCTTCGGTGGTGGTGATGTTGGTGTGAGAGCGCGCGAGGGTAAACTCTCTCTCTCTTGTTGGTGTTGTTCAGAAAAAGCTATACCGTCAGCTTGAGCTAGGGCCCGGTAGGCCTAAGTAAACACGCGGTGGTGGTACAGAGCGCGGGGCCAACTGGTCCTATTCATCGGGGGATTTCGGGCCCTGCCGCCCCGGGTGTTGACGGGGGCTGTCGCTCGCTGCTGAAAAGATGTGAATTTGTTCCGAGAACAAAGACATGGTAATTATGCAAACGGGGGTTTCACAGCTCTCTTTGATCGTGTTTGCAATCTTCCTCGTGGTGTGATTGAAACATGTTTTTGGGGGGTGATCTCATAGAAGCACTGTGTCATAAAGACTCTTTTTTTTTTTACCTTTCAAGGATCAACTGATTTTTGTAATAACGAGGAGAACAAATCCCATGGAAAGTTACAAGATTCAACTTGACCCAAATCATTATTTGAAACATGGACGAAACAGTTCTAGCCCTCTCATGTGTACATAACATTAAACAGTCATTCTGTGCTGTTGTGGGCTGTACGGGCACTTCTATCCCATGAGTCAACGTTGATGCCAAAATTAGAAATCGCTCATAAATTTTGAAACTTCGAAATTATATAAAGCAAAAGATAAGCAGCTTTCTGAGAGAATGAGTTTGGATCTATTAATGGCTGACGTCAAACATTTCGAGATTTTCCGGCTGATTATTCATCCCTTATCCGGTCTTTGTCCTGACCACCTCCTCCCCAAACCACTAAACTCGCCACCGTACATTGGTCTGTCTCCAAAACCATGGAGCTAAAACAAATAGCACAAAGGCACGTTTAAAGCATGGAGGACAGCTATTTCCTTCCCTATAGATCGAACCATGATCGAACAGAAGGACTGGCACTGTCAAGTTCCATCATGCCTCAGCGCGGAAAGCACAATGTAAAGAAATCCCATTGGTATCTCCCTTTTTGTGCTACATCCCAATCCGCAACATACGTGATTTTGAGGGGAAGATATACAAGCCCCCAGACTTTCCCAGTCTAATTACTAGACTCATTGCCTGTAGGCACTTTACACATGACTAACCGTAACCTGTGTGCTTTTCCAATCAATGAAAAAAGCCACGATGTTTCACGACAAACGTTTACCATACATTATCAGGTGAGGCCACGTAGTGATGTCACCAAGGATGGGTAGGGGATCGGGATGGGGTCAGTGGCGTAAACAGAGGGGAGCAGGGGTTGAAGCCCCCGCCAAGAACCCTTCCCCCAAAATGAGATGGGGGGGGGTGCACAAATGACTGGTTCGATACACTAAATAGCCACCCCTACCCCACTTACATGTTATGTCTTTGCCCCAGCTTGCCCACCCCCCCCCCAAAAAAAAAAAAAAAAAAAAAATGTCTGGTTTCGCCACTGAGGGTAAATTTTTCCAAGCATCGGTGTCCACAAATGCCGCAAACAAATCATTGTGGAGCGGTTCTTAACTTATAGCGGTACAGTAGATATTCCGGGTGCTAACACACTCTTCTGTCGTCTTCCCGTATATGAAGCAGAAAACGTAGGCCCTTTTCGAAACCGCAGCTTCGGCTTTGACTTTGACTCCGGCTTAAACCCCGTCACCCTGCTTGAAGCCCATACCAAAAGCACACATCTTCAATGAAATTGCCGGAGCCGAATCCGGAGCCCAAACCTAAGCCGTGGTTTCGAAAAGGGTCATAACTTCTCATTACTCGATGCGGGCCAGACTATTAAACACTTTCAGCCTCGTTTTTGTCGCATTGATTTGAATGGGAGACAGGCTACGCCAATACAAAGGTCGATATCTCAAAGCCATTTATTTCGAGCAGTGAGTTAGTTGATTTATGTTAAGCAGACGATCACTCAAACATGGTGAAGTACCATATACCCTCCACCACTCATACATGGTGAGGTACCGTATACCCTCCACCACTCATACATGGTGAGGTACCGTATACCCTCCACCACTCATACATGGTGAGGTACCGTATACCCTCCACCACTCATACATGGGAGGTACCGTATACCCTCCACCACTCATACATGGTGAGGTACCGTATACCCTCCACCACTCATACACGGTGAGGTACCGTATACCCTTCACCACTCATACACGGTGAGGTACCGTATACCCTCCACCACTCATACATGGGAGGTACCGTATACCCTTCACCACTCATACATGGTGAGGTACCGTATACCCTCCACCACTCATACACGGTGAGGTACCGTATACCCTTCACCACTCATACATGGTGAGGTACCGTATACCCTCCACCACTCATACATGGTGAGGTACCGTATACCCTCCACCACTCATACATGGTGAGGTACCGTATACCCTCCACCACTCATACATGGTGAGGTACCGTATACCCTTCACCACTCATACACGGTGAGGTACCGTATACCCTCCACCACTCATACACGGTGAGGTACCGTATACCCTCCACCACTCATACATGGTGAGGTACATACCCACCACGATCAGAATACAGTTATCCACGAACAACGTGAAATTCTGCACAGGTGCACTCCAAAACCTCCCGGGTCAGACGGGTCAGAATTGACCCGGTTCCAGTCCCAGAGGGCCTGACCCATTTCTGGGTCAGTATGACCCAGAAATGGGTAAACCTGACGCAAAATCCGAGCTTAAATCCCTTTTTTCTGGATCAGCCTGACCCAGAAATGCGTCAGGCCTCCTGAGACCCGGAATCGGGGTCAATTCTGACCCGGGAGTTGTTATAGTGTATGTTGAAGAATAATCATTAAAACCTTACATTAATAGTAATACTTATGTAGATTATTTTATTAGGATAGTCATACCTAGATTAGTTACACCAAGTTGAGGTTGGAAGGGCAAAGTATGAATCCTTTTCGGTTTATCTGGAATCAGTAATCATTGTTGCTATTGCAGACGCAGAAACGATGACCAAGAGGTCGGCAGCATGGCAGAGGTCTGTAGTTCGTGAGAGAGAAAGCTGAATTACCGAAATAAGTGAGAAAATAGAATTTAGCTGATACAAACTTCTTACCAACCAAAAGGACCTCTGGTATAATTTGCGAGCAATAGTTAATGGCCTGACGTTTCGACCCTAGCAGAGTTGATACCGAAATAAGGTAAGATGTTTCATTGCAAACACATCTTGGAATTAAAAACGGATGCTATCGATGTAAACAGTGCATACGATAGTCGGGTTACTTTCAATGAGCGTATAAACGTACTGTACATGACCTCTTGTATCATGGGAACGAGACGTAGGTAACTCTTGAACAAGTATAATAGTGACTACTTAACGCTATTACTAGCAATCACTGGGCATACCATTGTTGGCTGCACTGAAAACCCTTGCCTAGTCCTTAATCAACAGCATGTGGCAGCGTTTACCCCAAGCCAATGTTCATCTCTGGTTTCATTTCCCAGAAAGAAAGTTTCATTCTAAAAATGTTTCTCAGTGTTGGGGGCTTTTGGATCTTTGACGGATCAAAGCCGCGACATTCGATATCCTCTCCGTGTGGCACTCAAACCAACACATCGGTCTTGCGTCTTAACATAAAAAAAAACCCAAAAGAAAATGCCGTGATAGCAGCTTTCCCCTACAGCTCACAAGCAAGACAGAGACACTGAAAAGAAAAGAAAAACCCTCATCCGTGTTGTGACTACCAAAACACCGATCGTGAAAGAAAAATACCTCCTTTCGTCTTAGAACACTGGCTGAAAATTGCGCCATTTCTAATCAGCCGACGGCCAGACATTTTAAAGATCGGTTTTCGTTTGGGAAACGTGCCGTTTACGAAACGTGAGCCGGTCCTCCCGTGGCTTCCACGCAATCGAGATTTATTCTCCTGCTTTTTCTGTCGGGTTTTTTCTTTCTCTCGCTCTCTTCTGGTCGCTGACAGGCCCGCAGGGGGAAACTTTAAGGTAAAAGAGAAACCCTTTTCAGGTTCCATGTCAGTTCAGCGATATTCCGGTTGTTTTTTAAGGGTCGTTGACTCCCTATTTGCCCCGTGCTTCTGTTACGACTATCCTCTCGCGCGTTGGAGAGTGGAAAGCTCTCCCGGTAATGTTGCTGCTTCAGCCGCTAAAAGGTTACACCCTTCAAGTTCACAACCCTCCTACAATGGTTCTCATAAGTTCTTGTGGAGGCGTCGTGATTCTCACACCGCAGTAAAGCCATCCTTGTGTTTTTTGCCTACTATCGCAATATACGGCTGAAGCACCACGTAGGTTTCATCTCAAGATATGAATAATCCCACAAGCGCTGGAGGAGTAAACATTTTAATTGATTCCACTCACACAGAGCAAAGCGTGAAGAGGTCGATCCAAATAACTTTGTATTTGTCACAAGCCACAAAGAACCTGACCCGGTTTCAATTTTGTTGAGCAGCGATTTATGTGGTAAGCAAATAAAGATACGGGGAACCAGTCATGCTGGGCAATGTGCCATGCATGACATTTAATTTACTGGTAACCCTTATATCTGTGTTCGTCCTTTGTCAGTTTACTAAGCACATGCTTAGCACGACCTCCACCCCAAAGTGATAGGAAGTGATGTTTGTATTCAAACACCTCAACCTCTAACCTTATTGCTCGTATCGGTAAAAGGGTCGACTGCTGTTAAAAAAAGGTTGTCAGTGCGGAGGGCTTCTTCATCAGCAGCAAGAGATGGTGACGTCGACATTTGACGTCATCAGCTGCAGCTATAAAAAAGGGCAACCGGTAGGCGCGACCTCGCTTGACCTCGCAAAAATTGATGATGATCAATCATAGAGTTTATAATATAAATACTGATGAGGTAAAATCTAGGTTGCGGCTAGCGGTTAGTACCCTTTTTAGAGTATGCCATGTTCGTTATTTAGATGTGTATGGGCACATCTTGATCCCTCGTCCCCACGTTCGCAGCGGCATGGGATGTTCACTCAGTTTTAAACCTGAATGACTTGATGAGGTGATTAATGCAGCAAAAAACCCTGGCTGTTATTCCACGTCACGAACTCTGCGGTGCTCGGTATGAATATCTCTCGCTGAGCGAGGCACACATTTTCCAATGAGCACCGTTTAGACATGCACATTGGTTGCCCATGCAGGGACCTGCAGTGATTGATTGCAGTCAAATCGTTGTCTTAAAATCCTTTCAACTCAAAGGGAAGAGTATTGTCTGTGCTGTTTAAAAAATAGCACAAACATGGACAGATAGGCCTATCATAGCATCTAAAACAAAATTATTAACGGTGTCAAAGGTCAAAATGTGTTGTGCAGAAAGTGTACACAAGTGGAGCCCCGTGTTGTTATAAGGTCTATAGAGAATTATCATTAAACCTTTTTGGAGATGCCGACGTAGCCTATAAAACGTAGCCTAATAAGAAAGCTAATAGGAAATAAGTCTTCATCATTCTGGTCTAAAAATAAATTATCAGAAAATATGTTATCTTCCTAATTTTTTTAAAGTTAACGTTGAAATGTTGTATGTTATGAATTTCTTTTACACTATACCAATAAATTAAGTAGCATTAAGAGTTTCTGCAACCATGCACGAATCTCTTAAAAAATTGTGGTTCTCGCTGAAAAGAACCCGTCGACGTGTGCCTGCCCAGAATAGGGACGTAGAAAAGTTACCGGAGAAAGGGTGGACAAAATTAATGTGCAAAATATTGTGTTTCAAGAAAACCGAGCGTGAAAGTTTGATCGGTTTTCTGTCGTTCATAAAGTCATACATCCATAAATTAATGTGTTGACTCTTATTGTAGCTATGGTTAAGTTCTACATAGGAGTGGGATTACATGCCGGGGGGGGGGGGTAATCTTAGCGTAGAGAAAGGACCTCTATCAACAAAAATGTAAAATTAATGACATATTTGTTTTGTCAGGGGCCCTTTTTAGTGTTTTCAGCCTTCTATACTGAATACTGAAAAAAGTACCTTATGTGCCTGTGGAAGAAGGGCGTATAGAGCCTTTCAGCCTTCTTCTTACACAACGTGGTGAGAAATAATTTCTTCTCAGACAACATTTGTACATGGTTTTCCGATGAACGTTATACACTAACCACTGCATCGGACATCTTTAACGCCAATGGTTGTGTGTTGATGAACGAGCCTGTTTGTCTTGATCAAATTGTCTTACTTCACAGCGGTTCTGAATGCCTCAAGTATTGGTTTAAACCTTTCTCCCCGCTAAATTAGACTTCTTGAAGTTGGTATATTGCTTTCTCGTGTGTGCCTGTGAATAAGAGCATCGTGTTTGTCTTCATCAAAATGTCTATTTTGGGGGTAGGTTTGTAAGTCTGATCTGAGCAGTGGACCAAGAGTCCTGCTGAAACGCCCCTGCTTAATTAGACTTTTACTTGCAGCTGACATGCTCGTTGTGTGCTCGTATGTGCTGATGAATTTAGTAGGATTGTAGTGGCTCCACCACATGGACTCTTTGGAAAGCTCAGTGTCTGATTATTAAACAGTAACCAATGGCTGTAAGATTTAACCGTGTGTAGTGTTTATATGGTGACATGTTGCGTATTGATTTGTGGTAAAAAAGCGTATGGCGTAGTCGGTTGACTTCACCAAATGGACTGAGAAAAATCCCAAATGGGGAAAAACCCAATCCACACAAGTCTCGTGCCGATGTCATTGGGGATTTTGGCCACCGCCGTTTATATTATGTGTCCCCCATTCGGTAGATTAAATTGGGCTGGAAGGAGGTTGATCCAAAAGAGGGCGCTATAGACGGAATTTCCCCACAGTTCGCCTCGGGGGGGGGGGGGGTGGGCAGAAGCTCCGGGGACAGAATCTCCTGACACATCGGGTCAAGGCGGGATTCGAACCGGTGTGCTAAGCACAGATGTGAAAAGGCAGGAATAGAAGTTGTGTAATGGTTTGTGCTGATCGATGTACAGATACGTGTTTTGTTTTCACCTGAAAACTTCCTCCAGTTTGCATTTGATATTGGTATTTTTTTCGGCCTACTGGAAGTTGTTTTGGGGGAACGGTGTTGAGTGTTGTCATCACCTTTAGTGAAGTTTCTGAACTCATTTATGCATCGCCGAGTGTGGTAATGTGAATGCACTTCGATGCGTTGATATCATCAAATTGTCTGCATCAACTGGCTTAGCCTGTATTCAGTTTTTTTGTTCTTTTTCTTTTTTAAAGGACTTATCCGAGTAGCATAAAATGCGATCTATTCCATATTATGTTGAGTATTACGGCTAATACGGCTGTATTTCAAATTAATGGAGTTGGCCTTGTACTACTCCGTCGTGAAGTTGGATAGCTGCTTTTGTGTCACCCACCCCTTGCTATAGAGCTACATAATCGTCCCGGTTGCGAATTTTTTCCCCAAACTTTTTTTTTATTTACCTTTTTTATATATTTTATTTCTTTCCAACATCCGCATTCCGATCGAAAAAAAAAAATCAAAATCATAACAAAAAAAGGTCATCATAGCAATGTCGTTTGGGGAAAAAAAATTCGCGTCCCGGTTAGCTTCTGACATTTTTGATAACTGTGTATGTTGACAAATTCACTGGGTTTTTCGCATTCTTCATCTTCTGTTGGATTTGGGTGTCCTCATTTCCGGGATATTTCATCTTGACGTTTGAAAGTTGCTTGCACACAAGTTAATGTAAAAGTTTCAAAAATGCATGTGACAAAGGGACTCTTCTTCATGACAAACCCAGATCAGGGGTCGCTTGAACTCAATAATGGACACATACAAACACCCTCTGCAATTCAGTTTACGAGGTTTCTTAGCTTTAATTTTGTATGGAATTACCGTGGTATTCAAAACGCTCCATTTGAAACTAACCAATGCTGTTTGTTACTTTTGAAACTAATCAATGCTGTTTGAAATTTATGACCAATGTTTTTGTATGACACAGTGTGCAATTTAAGAAAACATGTTGTTATCATCAATGTTGTTTCATAAGCATGGTGGCCACCGTGCTTCAATGCCGTGCTAAGTTAGTCCAAGTAGACCATTCTGTGCCCCACTACCACCCAGTCGCTTTAACTATTATACGATTATAAACGGTTCGTGAGTTGGAGGAATTCGGAACTATATTACACACAAGATCCTTTGGTCTACCTCACCTCTTCCCCACCCCCAAAACCCATAACACGAAGAAAATGTATTATTCAAGAGAAGCCAAGCGAGTTGTAAATCCAACTCAAATCTTCCTTTTCGATAAGGCGCAAATTAAGGAAGGCAGAATCAACGGACGCGTCTCCCTCGACGTCCCCATTCCATTCTTCAGGCTTGTCGCTGCGTCTCTCCCGGTGCAGGCAACCGTGAGAGAGGGGCTGTCTCATGAGCCTCCATTGTCTCCTGGACGTCATCTTGACAACATCACCGTCTTCTCGCAGGACGATGATACAGTTTAAAACCCTTTTTTATGTTTGGTGACTGTACACAGAGAAGACCTGTAGCTGAATAGGCGGGTGATCATCACCGTGTTCGCTCCAGTAATTCCTGCCGTAAATAATCTCATCTACTCGGCCGAGATGTGTACTGATAAGGGCAGGACCGCCCCAACTTCTAGTCCATGGAACTTTGAGTATGGAACGCCCACACTGACAAATTCTGAAGTATCACTAAATAAAGAAATAGAACGCCAAGGTTATTTGATATTTGAGTCCGCACATAGTGATAGGCTCTTGGAAGTATAGGGAAACAAAAAACAGCCATTGCATCAATACTTTTTTCATTGACAGTGCGTCTAAACATGCATGCATCATGCATGTAAACTTGCATGCATCTAAGCTTGCATGCATCTAAGCTTGCATGCATCTAAGCTTGCATGCATCTAAACTTGCATGCATCTGAACTTGCATGCATCTGGACTTGCACGCATCTAAACTTGCATGCATCTGAGCTTGCGTGCATCTAAACGTGCATGCATCTAAACTTGCATGCATAACTTGCATGCATCTAATTTCTCTGAAAGTGTAAAAAGTATCAGCTGATGTTGATTACCTAGTTATATGATTACACGATCAAAACCCCAATTTAATTTGATAGTTGTGAAGGAACTTGTATGGATAATAATTTATTAGAAATAAAATAGTTTCTGTCAAATTCGTCCATTTTGTATTGTTAATATGGTTTGTGAAAAAAGGTATTTTAAGGGGAAAACTATATTGAACTTCGTGAGCATGTTACACATAATATCTGAAGTAAACCGAAATGGATTTCAAGGTGTGACCAACACGTTGCTGTTACTCTCCTCCATGTGGTCATTGCTGTCTCTTTCGCGCTCCATAGTACATCATTTCCCAAGGTTGATTGGAGGTGGACAGGGCCTCCTCATTAGCTTAGTTTACGCGGCATTTTTCACAGTCCACTGAAGCCTAAACATTTGGCCGTTGTGTTGTTTGGACTAGCTCGGGGACCACACTCTCACCAACTCCCATAGGAGGCTAATCTTGGGGTCCGGTTTCCGTTGCAGACCAATGTTCGGCAGCGAAACCTTGAAGGTTGGTCCTTGCTCTACGAGTGTACACACCTTATGATATAATAGCTAAAGAGCGCGAGTAAGGCTCCTGAATCAGCGATACTGCAACCATGGAGCTGCAACTGTGCCACGACAAAACTGGACTCCCCTGTCTGAACGCATCTTTAATTATTAAGATCAGTGAAAAGTATTTAGTTTTACCCGTACACCGATGTGTGTACTCAGTTCTTTCCCGAGTCACGTGGACACAAATCCCCAGGCATATTAAAATCAGTGAAGTTTTCACGATTTCCAACTACCTTTCGAAGCATCCCTTGAATTGAGTAGGCATACAATACAGTCAGTCTCCATGTATATAAAGGATTGTGGTTGAAGTGTTTTGACTTATGAGGAACAGTGTATGAAACGTTTTGCCACAAAACTTTAAAGTTAAAGTAAAGTTAAATTACGTTAAAAGTTAAATTAGTTACAAAAAGAGAGAGTCCCTTTCTGGCAGGCAAGATACTACACTGGGTTATATGGGAAAGTTGCCATTTTGTTATAAAAGTAACTGCTGAACAAGTTTTGAGATGTGCCTCCTTTCTTCATAATCAACGGTTGATAAAAATCAGACAGTGCAATCTCCTTAAAATATAACATTTTTTTTGGTTTTCTTCCGTCTGTGTACAAATTCTGCCTGCGGGAAGTCCAGGCTCTGTGGCTCTTTTGTAAACATGTGATGTCACAGGTTACGTGGTCGATCGTTCAATAATTTAAAGTATCCTCGAGGTCAAAAGAAAACCGTCCACAAATAAACAGTCGTTATCTATTTTCCCTGATACCTTGGCCTGTGGTTCAGCCAATTTGAATGTTGTTTTAAAGCTACGGTCACACCACGCCCACCTCTCGTTCAAATTTGACAATATTGCACTTAATTTTGCCAGTGATTTTCTTCTTACCAGTAGTGGGTACATTGAAAAAGTGGGCGTGCGTGCTAAACATGGTTTGGAATGAATGTACTTTCCCCAAAATCATTGATCACCTTCTTTGTTAAAAAAAATAAATAAAAATAAAATACCTTGTCGTTCCAGTGCATTTCCCGACAGGCAAGATACCTTACTGATCGTATGATAAATGTTCACAGTTTGTGTCAAAATTGCTACAGACTATAAAGAATAATTGTTTAACATAAACAGATGTAAACTTTTTGAAATGTGCCCCTTTTTCATATCAGAAGTGAGTAGTTTTCACACAGTGCAATTTCCATGTAATGTAAGATGGCGTTTTCTTTCGTTGAGCTCATGTACAAATCGTGCCTGCAAGAAGACCTACTGGCTGTGTGGATCTTTTGTAAACCTGTGATGTCACAGGTTGCATGTCTTACCTTTAATTACGAGGTGTATGGATTCTTTAACTTTTATTGACATTGACTTGTACATTGCCGTCAGGACCAACCGAAGCAAACTCCAATCTACCCCTCCCGGCGTGGCCGGCTGCATGGGCCGGCCCTTCGTCACATGCTGCGCTCGGTTTTCCCACTGACCTCTTTTCGGGCACCATTGAACATTGATTACATCGGTTGCCCTTCCAGGCGTATCCAACTTCCAAGGAAAAATCGGGAAAATCAATGGGAATTGAGGCCCAAAGCTGTAAATATATTGACATTTCATTTACATTGAATGAACGGTGTGCATGACTTGTTTGCTGACGAAAAGAGTTAATAATGCCAAGGCGTTCTCTGTGTGTGCTTGAACCCCTTCGGAGCTTGGGTCCTGCACTGTTTTAAAGAGATTTTTTTTTTTTCCGTGGTGAGCAGAAATACATTTGTTCTTACTTTGGATTCTTCGAGTTTTTCTCTACATACTTCATTGAGATTCTTTCATTTCATGTATTCTGGTTGTAAAGCCAAGGACTCTCAGAAAAGCGAACTTAATCACTGTATAATAGCCAAGAACCTAATGGAGAGAAGACAAGGAAGAAAGTTTCAGTTTTAGATGTGGGGGGAAAACCCCAGAGAATTATTCCAGGGAAAACCCACGCAGTCAGGTAGGGACTGAAAACCCAATCCACGTAGTGGCCCCATGATTCGAACCGGGGTCCTATAGAGGTGGAGGGCAAGAAAATACACCACTACGCAAACCTTTGGATTTATTAGGGTAAAAATGTGATAACGGACCCTTTTCAGACACTACCCCGCAAGAGTCGTTCTTTCGTTCGCATAAATAGTTTCACTTGTTTTCAGTTTTTTGTGGGTCTTTATTTCAAACCCGGAATTGTTTATCTGTGTATAGGGATATTTTGTTGTAAGTTACGTTTTCTAACCCCGGAGATTATGATTTCCAAGAGATGTTCCTTTGAGCCCGGAAATTTATATGGTTGGCTCAGACTTCAAGTGCATCTCCATTTGCCAATTTGAAACTATACCCAAATGGCACTTTATTTGTTTACACCAAATTGAGTTTAAGTGTAATGTGAGCATCAATCGAGTAGTGTTCCCCTTTATCTACCCAATATCCAATTCGTCCCTGGAGGGACATCTAGCCATTCCCACTGGGATGTTTTTAAAACTAGGATGATTTTTTAAAATGCACACGAGCCAATCTTCCATACAACTGGGATATTCTTTTCAACACAACCTTTAACCAACAAAATCACACAACCATTACAAATATTTGAAAATGATGTTTCCCTGCTCCTCAGAAAATAAAAGTTGACAGTGATAGCTGCCGGCGGTGTGAAACAGTTCAGTAAATGTGTTTTATGAGTCACCTCTTCCAGCCGACTGCCTACTCAAACTTTGAACCCCCAGAAATGGCGTTTTCTTCGGCCAAGAAGTCCCTACTCCTCACCGCACTTCATCATCTTAACCCGGTCCTCAGCTCATGAAAACGTTTACTGTGTGTGCCGAGTCTCTCCCTATAGTGGAATACAAATCTCGTCTTCGGGGAGAGAACCCCCCCCCCCCCACTTTATTCCGGTCACATTTTGGCGTTTATTTACCCAAGTCAATAGTAAATACAGTACCCGTGACTTGTCGGAATACTTCGTGTAAACGCCGAGTGCTACGGCGCCAAAGTGTCAAGAGCTCCCCGCGTGTTTGCATTTGCACTCTCTCGCAATCTCTTTCGAAAATGTGCCGAGAATTCGCGAAATTAATAAGCAGTTTTCTTTGCACATAAGTGACGGGCAGTCCACTATTTTTGTTCCCCCACACATAGCTACTCCAGGTACAGCCAACACAATTTGGGTTGTGTGCTTAAGTGCCCAGATTAGCGTGGCCTTTTATTTTGATGGCGATGCTTAAAGTGCAGAGAAATGGCGCGAAACTGCCTCATGTTCACCCGACAATGTGTCTGCATTCTGTAGTGTCACTTGCTGCGTGCGTAAAATGACACTTTCAGGCACTTTAGCCATTTGTATTATGTCTTTGGTCATAAGTTATGTATTTAACTTTATTAAGTATTTATAGTAACTTGATAAATGCACACATCCCATCACTGATTTTGAAAGGGTTTAGGCAGCAATGATTTATTCCTGATATAGAAAACTGACTTATGGACTTTGCTGTATAGGTGCCTACGTACTTATTAAGAAAAGAACATCAGCTAGATTTTTTCTGTAATCACATCGCAGGCATCTTACTACCATTCCAGCCAAGAGATCCTTGTGCTGTCGTCGCCATCGCTGAAGTCAAACAATGGAAACGTGTACGTGTGCACGCGCCAATCAACTCTCAGCCAATGATAGGTCTTCCTTTGACCTCGGTGGGGGCGCTGTCTGGGCTTGTGACGTACAATTACGCCAAGGGCAAATAAGATGGCTGGAGACTGATGAGCATTCTACACATCATGTCAATGCTGACTTTCTGTATTTCTGTTACAGCTGAGGTTTTGGCAATTTTCAAGCCATACTCCGGGTTCGGCGCATAGAGTTTTAAAGGAGGCGAATAAAGATACTACAGTCCGTCTCTTGACGTCAGTGCGTAAATTGCATTCTTAATTTTCTGCTTTCAGCTGATAGCTCCGTCACAGTCGAGCCAGTCTTGATTTAGGCATATAAACGCACTACAGTGTTAAAGAAGGCAAATCAATGTGGCTGAAGACTGAGATCATATAACACGTTTCGTCTTCTGTCACAATATTGTGTATGGTTGGTTTTATTTCTGTCTTGTGAACAATTCAAGAATTTCACCAAATGTTTCACCTCTTTTTAAAATCGCTTCACTGGCTTCCTGCTCTAGAGAAGATTGTTCTCAAATATCCACATTTAACTTTTTGGGCCTCCAATGTCTTTGTCCCTGGCTATTATTTCGCCCCTCATTTATTCATCCTCTGTCACACGTTCTGCACGGTTTACGATCATCTAGTGTCACGCAACTTTGTCAGCCTCGTTCCAAAAGAAGTTTGGATTGGGGGGGGGTGCGTATTCTGCAGCTGCTCCTTGCTTTTGTATTTCATTACCTCTGCACGTTCAAAAATCGTCCACAAGTACCTTTAAAACTCAAAACCTATTTTGATGTCTGAAGGCCTTTCTCACTCGATGTAATTGTACTGCATTGTCATATACTGTAGGCTATTTAGTAATGTTTCTGTGAATCTGCTTTGCTTTGTATTCATGTGTGGGCTTTGATCACTCTTAGGATGGATATGTGCGCATTTTAAGTTGTGTTGTCATTATTACCAGGACCTTATTAGCTGCTTAAGCACAACAAGTAGCTAAGCACAACGAAATTATGCTTTCTAGTACAAAAGTTTTCACAGAAAATATCATGCCACACGTATGACTGGTATACTGCCATTTTTTTGCTGAGCAGAAATTGTTATATGGAATGTTTCTGCTTAAGCAGGTCTATAAATTCGGGCCCGGCACTGAAGCCAGCATCGGTTTGGGCCCAGATGGAGGCAAACGGAGATGGCTGCACCTTGGACTGAGAAAACAACCTTTCTTCCCCAGTGCCGTCAGTATAATGACAATACCTTGAGAAAGGTGTACCGCACATTACCACTGTGGATTTATTCCTAGTCTGCCTCCAATTCACCCAGAGAGCTTCCTTTCCTCCTGTAAATCTCTGAGGAAATTACCAATTGATTATACACGTACATCTTCTCAATGGGACGCCTCCATTCATCCTACAAGGACTCAGACCAGACGGCTGTTTTATGTACGATTATAGCGTCATCCGAATGTATCCTGCTCGTACACAATGGGAGTAGCCATTTGAACATATTATTATCATAATGTACATCCCTTGAAGTTAAAGATTTCTCTTATCGGATTGTGTTATTTTTCTAAGCTTAAACATATTTAGTGTGCTATTGGTTGTGCATCTCTATGTTTAAGGTCTTGTTTTCTTGTGAACTCGGAAATGCTATTCTCAGTTCCTAAATTGTCATTGATATTCTGTAAACCTGGGTGAAAAACAAATCACTGGCCATGAGGTTGATGATAATACGCGTACGACACGGGGGGTGGGGGCAGGGTAGGGGCAACTGCCCTCCCAAATTCAGGCAAAACAGTGGGGACGAGTCGGGCAGAGCAAGAAGAAAACAAAATGGCAAGATAAAGCAAAACATACATTTTATCCAGTATTAGAAATATACTTTTTATCTGTGTATACAATTTCGGGCAAATCAACCATTTTATCCCCTTAACCAAAGAGACACCATAATATTATGCCCATGTTGATGACGGAGAGATCACCAAACAGCATTGGATTGTATCCTTCAAAATGACACTGCAATTGATTCGGTCTTGTGTGCAGACCTCTTCTTTGTGTGGTTCCAGAAGAACTTTCTTAAGCCGATGTTTCAAGGAAATGTACACCTTTTGTGAAATGTCTGAAAGAATAACACCCAAAAAGTCTAGCACGGTATACCATGGTTAGGCCTGAGGACCATACCTGTGTAGAGAGAAGACGTTGAAGAAAAATGTCAAGTTTTATTGCAGTGAAGAAACCCCAAATAGAGTGGGTTACTTATAGGGGCTCAAAACCCAATCCACAACGTTTGCATGCTCTCGTCTGAGGCGAGTTTCGAGCCTGGTCCACAGAGGTGAAACAGGGCAAGATGAAGCCAGAGGCGTAACCGGGTTGGGAGAGGGACGGGATACCCCGGCCCGAACCCTTGTCCCCTCTGCCCACGTGTAAATGCCCACGGTCGCCCCCCCCCCCCCATGAAAACGTCTCGATATTCTACAGTATATACGCCACTTCTGCTGTAGTTGTGCTGCACTTCTACCACAGTGCTAGTTTTGAATCGGCAATGAAAGACCGAGAAGAGGCAGCGATTTGCGCCCTGCATTCATGTTTTTACTCAAAAGCATCGTCGGGCAATTCCTTTAAACGCAACCACGAATCCCAAGAACAGTTCGCTCGGAGTCCCAGCGCCTTATATATCCAAAGGCGCTAAAGGATAGCCTGACGTGAACACCAGCGCATTTGACCATTCCCCGACCTTATAACGCCCGGTCACCTCTTCCTGTTTATGAAATATTCGACTATATTGCCATTTGTTTTTGCCTTATCCTAAACATAGGGCTCGATCGTAACATTTTTCTTACTTTGGTTTAAAAGGATTGTTTACATTGTGTACATGTTGTGATTGTGAGCATTGCGAAAACCAATCGTTCCCAGCATGCGTCACTACATCCTCATGAACAAGAATATATATCTGTCTTAGATGAGACCGGTGGGGCCGAGCGAACAAAAACAGCTGTTTTCCAATGATCTGCCTCTTTTTGCCTCAGTGAGGGCGCTCTTTGAGAGTGTGACGTCTAAAGGGACCATTTCATTATAATGAAAAAATGTTCCAAAAATTGATCGGTGCTAAAACTGCTATGTCTCCTTCAAATGACAGCCTTTTTGAATACGCTATCTGCTTTGTTACTTTAATGAATGCAGGTGATGCTCGTGACTTAAACCAGACTGTATTCCAGCCATCCAAATAACTCAAACTAAATTGATGGTGTATATATAAACAAAATATTAAATTAACAATAATCTCCTATAATCATCTACTATTCTGACATAACCATTTTAAGGCACATGGCTTTCATATTTTGAGTATTTCATTTTGTGTAAATACAACCAGTCGTAAACAGTGTAGCTTGAAACAGCCGTCGATATCAAATCAAAACATCACCCTCATCAGACGGCGGGGAGAGGAGGTGTTCCAATTTTCACCCCCATCAAACACGACCTGGCAGGTCCCTTGTTCCCTCTTCACGGCTCCTGCTCGCAATTATTTTAAGCCCTCTTCCTTGTCCTCCATCAGACAAAAGATGGACTCCTTCTTTCAGTCCCTCTCCCCTTAATTCTTGTCAAAGAGAGGACCTATTACACCGTCCGGCCCCCTCTCTGGGCGTAGTTTTTGTTCAAGTCTCCCATTGGAATCCCCTCGGACGTGTGGACAGCAATATGCTTTAGTATTTCCTTCTCTTCTGGTTGTCCACCCGACACACAAAACCCATCAACTTCGCCGCTTTTCTTGCCGGCCCTGAGAAGAATACAAAAAAAAGTCCGGGGTTGTTTGGACTGCTGTACGCTCACCTGGGGCTTGGACGAAGCGAGAAAAGACAGAAGGGGGGGGGGGTACTAATGTGGAAGTGGGATAGAGTATCGGGCGTTGAAAAGTATCTACCCCGGTTCCCCTAATGAAAATGAGACTGGGGTCAGGTCAACCCCAAGCGGCCCCGATGATAAAGGGCGTGCCTTGTTGAAGTTCACTGACTTGCTCCTGACAAAGGTCTATGTACTTCAGCAGTGCCGACCGTGTGTGGAGCATGTACACACACACATGCACATTGGGCTCTCTGTAATGCTAATCTCGACCGAATGCGTATTGTTGGTGTACACACTAGCTCAACTACATCCCTCATATTAAATTTCCTAATTACAGTGAAAACCCCAACTAATTTTCAGCATAATTCTGCGTGCATTTTCTTTACTGGATCCAGACCCTCTGCTGTGTAGCATTTGCTTCATGGTCTATTATATAATTGTAATTTTTTATGCATAATTTTTATATCCAGTTAGATGTCTTTCTTTGAATCACTCAGGCCAGATTAGAATCTATATTTGGAGAGAAATCAAACCAGGCAGTACAATCATGGAGGAATACAATGGCCTAATTTTGTGTTAATTTCAAACACTACACAATGACAAAATGAAAGTTGGCCTATTCATGGGTTAAAAATGTGCTGCAGTTGCTGTCAAATTATCCGTTTTTGATCAGAGTATGCAATACATCTATCTGGGCTCCTCGATGTTGATTTATACAATGGCCAAGTGTATATGCAGACATTAATGGGCAGATGTGCCATTTAGATTCTTGTCCGACAACAGGATTTCAATTTAAATCTGCCCTCCAATTCTCCATACAGTGCCATGTTCTGAACAGACCATCTTGTCACTTTTCATATACGGATCTAGGCACAACAACCTCAAATCAACATCATGGTTTTGGGGGGGGGGTGGGGGGTGCTCGACAAGAAGAACGAACATCGACTAGCCAGTCTCCACCCATTCACCATAACTACACACAAACTGACTCTCCAACATGTCCACTAGAAAAGAAAAGCAATTTCGCTAACACGAAGTGACAGAGCTGTTCGCATTATCAAGATACATATCGAAATTTGAAATGTGTATATAATGCGTATCAGTCACGTCGTGTTGAATTGTGCGCCAGTGAGTGGCGCAAACGAACGCGGAGAGGGAGAGTGGAGAAGGCTGATGGGAATTATCTCGGTCGCAGGAACTTGGTCACATAAGCCGATTATTGTTATTTTTTGTCAGTCCAAAACCCTCCTGTTTTAGCCTAAGACGAAATGTTATCTCTTGAAATCCGCTTATAGTATGTCAGCCTCGATCTGAGGTCTCGGGAGACGGTTGGTTTAATCCTCGATGTTTTGTTTTGAGTGTTTTTGGATTGCCCCACTCTCTTATACATTGTTCGGTAGTAGCAGACGGCTGTTGTGAGTCACGATTCAATAGTGATTTCGCTTATAGATATTTCTATTGTGCAGCAAAGCCTACTATTTTTGTTTTCTTCTTGGGGTGAAATGCAATTTTTTTGATACCTCAGACTGGGATTATTTTCAAGAAGCTGCAAAATACAAGAAACTTGCTAAGCATAGAGACATCTTGAGCAGATACTGGTAACCAGCTTAGATGCTTTAATAATGTATATATATTGCGACTGGTTCCCTGCATGCTCATGTATGTGGACAGAAGTGCCTGTCAGGTTCGCTGTATTACACAAAGTGACAACGAAAAAGATATTTGATACACATACATTATCCATTCCCGCTCGGCCTTTGTTAGTTTATTGGTCGTTATACTTTAATTAGACTAAGTCTGTTGTTGTCCAGGAAACATATAATATACTAGAAAGTTCTGCTATAGGTCTGGACAAGGTGCAAGCATACTACTCTTTTGACCTTTCTTTTTGCAGGTCACAGCCCGAGTTTTTGCCAACTAAGGTATGGGAAGCCACAAATGCAAAGCAAAAATAGATAGCCACAGTTTGTAACAACATTACACAAATATTCAAAAATAGTGTTGAATTTGTTGGAAACAAGCAACCTATGGGATGTATTTTCTTTTTAATTGAAAGTTTGCAGAAATGTTGAATTTGGTCACACACATCTGTTAACACGATTGGATGTTTTGCTAACATTCTGCCGTCCATGCCAACCAGCGCGTTTTGTGGATCAACAATAGAAAGGTCCGTCTCCCCTCATGGCTGGTTGTTGGTAACGTTTGTTTGCAGTATTCTGTAAGAGCATGAAGGTAGAATTCTACCTCCATGGTAAGAGTGATGTATCATGGGGAAACCAACAAAATATGTTCATCTTCAAAAATAATATCAATGTTGTAGAATTATTAAGGCAGGACTATTTGCACTTCTTGGCTGACGTTCTGTGTATTTTTAGGGCTAGGTAAATCTATATCACCATTGATTGTACTATTTGTTTTGTTTAACTTGCAATCATAAGCCTGTCAAATCATCCTGTCGGTTAACACACATTTCCAGACAACACGAAACACACCTTCGGTCGTGGGTCCAATAAAATAGCGAGCGACACCCCCACATCACCAGCATGTGGCCAGCCAGGGGAAGTCGCCACCACTCGCTATCTATCTCTCTCTCCCTGGCCCTTTCGAGGAGTGAATGGAATCCAACATGGCGTCCGACAGACTCATTACACTACGGGCTGTCGGAACACATTCTCCTCACGAAACCAGAACACGCGCTGTCCAAACATTCCCCATGATAATAACGCATGGCTTGCTAAGAATAACACCCGTGCCCTGCCCCTTGGTCCCTCACCACGCTGCCGCGGTCGCAGCTGAAAAAAAGAGAGAAGGTTTCTCACAAAATTTCAGCTGATGGTGAGAGGCGATCATATCACAAACCTCCCCGAGCTTCTCCTATGTCTTGGTTTGAAGTTTCCATGAGAAAAGCCCATTAAAATACACAGCTACACCTCCACTAAAAAAAAAGGCGACAAAACAAAAATAGAGAAAAAGACTTCCAGCAAAACCTTAAATCTCTCCGCGTCTTGTCATGAGCAGGCCTGTTGGTTGGCCATAGCTGCATCGCCCGGAGCGCCCGTTGTGGAACCCGTTCTTCAAGATGATGGGAAAAGGCACGTCCCCTGTGGCGGTATTTTTTCCCCTCTTGTGTCCCTCGGTTCAAAAGCAGGCACTAAGAAAAGAGAGAGAGAGGGTAAAAAAAGCCCCATTTCCCTCGTCCGTTCTCTGCCTATTGACGGTTTAGGACTTGCTTTGAGGTGCGAACTAAGTAGTCGGCATGAATATAATTGTTGACGGTGGTTTTTTTTTTGTATGTCTCATTCTGTAGCTCGCTGTGGACAAAAGAAACTCCAATATGTGACCTGGTATATTCGGTGAAACTGTAGCTAAAGACTGGATTATTTTCCTGCAAAATTGAGAGGAGAAAATGTTTTTGGGTTGCTTTGTACGCAGTGGTTGCGTGTCGAAACTGAACAGGGGTTGTTGTTGATAAATGAAGGTTCGTGTCATTTCCATTATATAGGCCAGTATATGGAGTGTTTTTGGTCTTATATAGGCCTACTTTTTGTACAGTAAAATTAAGATGTATACATGTACATGCTGAACTGTGTAACTCTTTGTTGTACATTGATTCATAAAGTTTACCGGAGAGTCTTTATTACCTCTTCATTTAAAGTTACACCTGGCGTTTCGCACAATCCTTTCCCCCTTATTAGCGAGTGTTAGTTATTGGATACAGGGTTTTTTAGCCCCATGTTTAAGCTCCCCCGGAAAAAGAGAGAGAGAGGGAGAAAGAGAAAAAAAAGCACAAAAACAACAAACTTTTTTTGGATTTGATCTTTAACCCTCCTGCTTTCAACCTCAATCAATTCTAAACCTGACGCCCGTGGCTACGTAGGCTGAACTGCGGGCCAGGGAACTTATTAAGCCCTAATAGCAAGCCCTACTTCGCGAGTAGGTGACAGATTTTTTTTTCTTCTTCCGTCGTGGACAATCCCCTACCTCCCTCTATACACCACCTCCACCATACCAGACCACGTGTCGAGTTGGCCAGCACTATTTGCCATCCCATCTTTTGTTAAGCTTTAATCATAAAGTACACACACGAACCTACAAAATTAGCAATCCCTTCCTCAAACACGAGGAATAATACGAGTGGTGTAGTGGCAGAAGAGAGAAAGACAGAGCGCTAGATTGATATAATTAGATGCAGTGTATGGGTATATAATCGCTTGCCGATAATCCCACACGTAGCCCCGTAATTATAAGAGTGTATTACGGGGCGACGGGTTGGTGTCCCAGCTATGGTATACACACACAAGGCCCTGGCACGGCGGGCATTATGCGCTATGTGAAGGTTAAACATGTTTGTGAAATGATTAACTCTACCCGAGTGCCATTCTGTTGACCGAACTGTCAGTCGATCTTATTCAAGAAGCAAACAATAACTAACATGAGGGTTAATAAGTGGATTAGAAAGCACACGGATAGCGGGAGTAAGCAAGGAGAACAAGAAACACTGCGGTTGTTATAAAACATGGCGTGGTATCGCCACTATTATTATTAATTCATATAATAATATCTCATCTCCTCCGGATGTACACAATACAGTTAACACGAACTTTACATATTTCAAAACAAGTTGGGGGGCCTTCCTCTATTTATAAACCTTTTGTCTGGGAATAACCCTTTCCAAGTATAAAGACAGCCCTTTTTTTACGGGAAGCTTTGTTTTTGGATGCAAACAATAATTCAAACTAAATCCCACACAAAAAACTCATCCGAATTTTCTTCAGTGTTGACCTTAATCGTCATTGTTACGGCCATCTTAGTCAAGTTCCCGTAAGCAAGAAGGTTTCATATCATGTCATTAAGAGATGGCACCAGACTATTTAATTGTAAACACTTGGTTGGTTTGGATGGTTTGGTGTGTTAAAAAAACACCAAGATGGCTGCCCCATGACAAAGGTATATGTGTAGACTGTATGTTGAGTAATTACCATACGGTTACACGGCATGAAGTAAATGTATATCCAAAAATAGTGTTTACCAAAATTATTTGCAACCTGTCAATAAGCATTTAAAATCCTAAACTTGGTAGTGGTGCTTCAGTACAGGAATTAGCAGACCACAAAGCAATTGTGCTTACCAGGTTATAAGTAACGTTTTCAACTGGTTTCCTGTTTATTTCTGCTTAACAGTATTATCTGCTTTAAAATGTGGACAAGATTTTGGGCCCAGTACATTCAGTCTGGCTGCTGAACTGTTTTTGCTACCAGAAAGACTTGTCTTTGTTACGCACATGTTTTGTGCTGAACAGCCGAAGGGAGTGAAGATTCATTGATCGAAATGTTTTCAAACATTACTTTCATAATTTGTTTTGACATGGTTATTTCCCAAACAAAGGAAATCATTTGACACTTATTTCTTGGAATGGTCATCAGGTAAACAATATCCGTGCACACTTTCGACACTCAGTCTTTACCATACCTCCAAACGGAATCTCTAAAACGGATATTTGTAAACATAAATGTTGACCTCATTTAATTGGATGCAATAATGAAGCTGTACTCATCTACAACAGCCAAGTCAACACCATGATAGTAAAACCTTTGGACAAAGCTTTTTCGTAACACAAGGTGCCTGTCCACTGACAAAATAAATTGGGCACTCCTAGATCACTTATGTGGCAAATAATTATTTGCACCTTGAACACAGTGAAATAATTATTTTCATGAGTAATTTGTATACTGTTCCTGTAAATTTACTGGTAAGCTGTTTTCACGGGTGACATGATGAGAAGTGCAAACAACACATGAAATCAACGAAAATCCCGAGCTTTTCTGGTAAACAAAATGTCTGCATCAGATAAATCATCAGGGCCTCCTATTAAATGACCATTCAGTAATTCACTGGGAATAGAAAGCTTGGAAACTGGGCCCAATTTCATAGAGCTGCTTAAGCACAAAAACCAGCTAAGCACAAGAAAAATATGCTTACCACAAAAAGATTACCAGCTAAAATACCATTTCCCATGTAGCATCTGTGACTGGTATCCTGCTTATTGTTGCTTAGCAGAATTTGTTTAAGCAATATTTTCTGCTTAAGCAGCTCTATGAAATTGGGCCCTGATCTGATAAACTGGACCCAATTTCACAGAGCCCGTTAAGCAGAAAATATTGCTTAACACATTTCTGCTCAGGAACAAAACAAAATACAACACGGTTGATCTACAAATGCAAACTGTGTTTTTCTTGTTCAAATTGTTTTTGTGCTTCGTTGTTTGTGCTGAAGCAGTTAGGACAGATCTCTAAGCATGCTTGCTACCCGCTTTCTTTGCCAAATTTTCATGTAAGCTAACTTGAGTATGAACAATACCGAACTATGCTGCAAGTGTGTGATTTTGCAGACGATACATTTAAACATGTCTTGTTGCCCAATTAAAGTAATGTAAGTGTTGTTTAATCCAATAGACCTTTATCCAAATCTTTAGCCACATTTGTCAACTCTCCCGTGTCAACATTAGCAATTTGTTGGTGTAATGCAAAAGGGATCTGACTATTTTGTTACCCAGCCTCGATTTGGTCCTGTGCATTAAAGGAATGAAAACATGGCAGCTGCCCCAAGATAAAGGTCCGTTGGGTAACTTACACATAATAAAATCAAACACTACATTCCATTCAATAGTTACTTTTTCACAGATCAACTGTAATATAATAATGTTTTCAACAACAAAATAAGCAATAATATTTGAACCAAGTTCAATTACAGTGTTAGTACGTACGGAGGGTTGTTCAATGTACAAAAATGAGGATTTCACATGACACAACGGTAGTTACTATGTAACAAGAGATCGGTAACATTTTTATCACAAAAACAAGAACATAAAAAATATAAAGCTATCTGCATATGGTTCATAAAGGAACTATTTGGTACATTTGGTTTGGTAGTATTGTTTATATTTAAAGTGCGAACTCGATTAAAGTAATCCTGAGGTTGTTAAAGAAATCATAATTCCGCACAACTCATAATATTTATACTTGTCTAAAAGAAAACCTGCCGAATTTCGGGTTATTATTTTATAGATTTTTCAAAATACTTTTTGTTATTGGAAAAAGATAACATTCACAAAAGGGCTGCTTTGCCAACATTTATATTGAAACAGAAACAACATGCGTGAATTCTGTTAATGGAAAACAAAAATCACTGCGATGTTTTTGTGCTTGTGAACAGCTTGTCCAAATGTTGTTTTTAATAAATTGAAAGGACATGAATCCAATCATGTTTCGAATAGAACAGTGTCTCGCACAAACGAAGCAATGGAAATTCAAACGGTACCCGAATTACAATACAAAAGTAGCATTCGGGGGGAAAAAACATGCCCTAACCAACGGCTGTACTGTGTTATAAATTGTACTATTTCGTTTAGAACAGAATTGTTGTAAATGTGACCTTACTTTGTCTACGTCAAATTTCACGGTTTGAACATTGCACCCAGTCCAACAGTGTGACAAAAAAAAAATCAACTTGTAACTATGACCACATGTTTTGTTAGTTATGAGCGAGTATATAACAAAATGTATTCGGCATGCGTAACCTGTGGGGTTTCCGTTGTATTTCTGTCACACTGCTGCGAATCATTTCCGTTTAATTTATCTGAGCTTTTTGTTCTATAACCAGTGCACCGAATCATATTAACTGTTCAGGATTGCAATTGGTTTGCATGAAGGGTACTGTGGGCATTGCTGTGTAATTAAATGTCCATTATTCAAGAGTGGTTCCTTTTTGATCATCAATAATGAATGTGTTTACTTGTCAGCAGCTCCATGAAAATGAGCAGAAAAGATCTGTAGTACCGTGCAAGAAACAAAGTGCAAGTGACAATTTCTCAATTGTACATGTAAATCTTGATATTGGTCGTAACTAAAACGCAGCACTGACAAAACACATTCTAAGAGCTGAGAATGTAACACCCTTTGAGATGTTTATATTGACCCCCCTTACATGACGCAGAACGCACCTCCTCACAGTGCGCGTCTACCATTTCCACCATTTTGGGAGTCAATTTATATGTGCACATTAATTTGACTCCCAAAATGGCGGCCATGATAGGCACGTGTGTAAGTGTGTTGCGGGTCGTAAAATGGGTCAATATAGCCTATAGGCACATAACAAACCCCCGTAAAATGCAATCAATTTTCCTTCCACCTTATGATTTACGATTTTTTGTTTTCACCAAAAGCAAAACTAAGCAAAAGAAAGAAGTCAAACTGTCGAATTTACAGAAAGTTTTGGTTGTCATTGATTGTTGACAAGCACGAATCGGTACCTGTGATGAACACGTCACTTACATGGCATTGACTCAAATACTTGAACATCTCTGAAGTAAATTTTCTCACTATATGAATTACTGTTATTACCTACCTACTCCATTCTAAATTTGGATGACCAATAATGCCCCACTTCTCAAAATACCGTTACAGTCCCAATTCATTCTATATATCAAATTGCCAAGGTGAATGATTTAGAAGAACTTGGGCCGGTAGGCCGGGTTAGTCATTGCTTATCACAGGGTCAGGCGTACCAATCTTATCTAAGTCCAAAACAATGTGTGAAGTGACATAGGAGAAGAGGACATTGGAGGCTTTATGGGTCGCACTCTTGGCCTCGCCTGTATTAGAGAGGAGTTGTCTTCTTAATTTTGAACACCATTATTGATGGATTTTTCTCGCTCCAAGTCATCCCAAATTAATCTTGTGATCCTCATCTAACAAAAAAACACATCCTCCCCTCCTTAGTCCCCTCATTGACAAACTTAAGGGTGACGTTTATGCATTCCGACTCACTTAACTCGGTCCTTCGGAGGAGGACAATAACAAGGGGGCCCCCATACAATACTCGCTGGGCACATTTAACGGTATTTACACCGAATTCGTTTGGACCATTGTTGGCTCCCAGCAGGGGCTTAAACATGGTTAAAAAGACTAATGCAGTAGTACAACACTCGGTGGGCGCAGCCGAGGGGTCCATCGCGTCGGTGGGTCTATGGTGGGTTGAAGGGAGTAAATTCGGCCCACGAGTTATACGAGTAGCAATGCCACTTGTCTTTCAACGGGGAGAAAATAAGTGTAAAAAAGCCGTATAAATATAATATACAAGTAAAATGAAACCATTTATACCAGCCTTGGTTTGTTTACGTACAGGATAGGCACAGGCTGACACAATAGCATTGAGTTGAATCTATAGTAATAGCGATAGTAGTAGTAGTAGTAGAAGTAATAATAATAATAATAATAATAATATTATATAAAACAGTCTATTTTATAATAACTTACAATAGCAAGTATTTAAAGGCACTGTACACGTTTGGTAATTACTCAAAAGATATATTAACATAAAAACTGACTTGGTAACGAGCAACAGAGAGCTGTTGATAGTATACAACATTGTGAGAAACGACTCCCTCTAACGTAACGTAGTTGTTGAGAAAGAGGTAATTTCTCACAAAAATAATAAAAGACTTCTTGCAAGAAGCCTTTTATTCGTATCTGAAAGCACATAAATGTGTACAACAATTGGGTGTTTTTTCTTTCATCATTTTCTTGCAACTTCGATGACCAACTTCGATGATGTTGGGATACACCAAGTGAGAATACTGTCTTTGATAATTACCAAACATGTTCAGTGCCTTTAAACAAGTCTACTTTTATTACACCGCTGTCTCATTCCCTCCTTGCCCTACGTAGACGTTTTCCGCCTTCCCGCCGCAAAGCGTTGGGAATAAACTATTCGTGAAATGTCTCCAGGACACAAGGGTCTTGGCAGACCAAATCCACATGCCGCTGGTAACCCCGACCACCAGGGACATAAATATCTTAAGCATGTACACCTCCACGTTGGGAGAGAGTCCGGCAAATAACCACAGAGTTCTGTTGGAACGTTCGTAAAAATGGCAGGCAACCACGATTGTGGCAGGTACGGTGTAGAGCACCGAGAACAGTCCAATCTTGACCATCAGTCTTTCGAGTTTGTCAGTTTTGGTGCCGTCGTTTTTCATGACGGAGCGGATTTTAAAGAGTGAGACGAAACCGGCGAGAAGGAACAGGGTTCCCAGCACCAGATAGGTGAACAACGGGGCCAGCACGAACCCCGTCAGGGCGTCCAGGTTCTGGTTCCCAACGTAGCACATTCCCGTGAGTTCGTCGGCGTCGACGACTCGCATGATCAGAACGATGATGGTTTTGACGAAAGGAATCCCCCAAGCTGCAAGGTGGAAATACGTGCTGTGCATCTGGATGGCCTCGTGGCACCACTTGAGCCCGGCCGCTAGGAACCAGGTGAATGTCAAAAAGACCCACCAGATGGAGCTGGCCATCCCGAAGAAGTAAAGGAGCAGAAACGTCACGGCACATCCAGTGTTCTCTAAGCCTTCCAGGATCAGGAAGCTCGACTCCCCATCGTCGTCACACGCTATCTTTGAGAAGCCCGCCACTAGACGAACAACGTAGGCGATGCTGTAGATGCTGTAGCAGATTGCCAGAAAGATGATGGGGCGTTCGGGATAGCGGAACCGGGATGGGTCAATAGCGAAGGTCAGCACAGTCAGAGTGGTGGAAAGGAAACAGACGCTGGCCCAAATTGCCATCCAGATTTGTGCGAAATATTTCTCCTGTTTCGAGAAGAGAAGATCCTCTCCACATTTCAGGGCACACTGCTCGTACCGCTTGACGTAATGCCATTTGTGCGGATCCCGTTTGTGTTGGCAGTCTCGCTCGCTGGGTCCGACGGTTGACAGGGTGGGAATCGGGCGCATCCCTCCACCGGCCCCGTCACCTTCGGGCTCGGGGTCCGGAGCCTCCATGCACATTGTCCTCTCGTCGTTGCGCGGCGGGAACTTTGAACAGTTTAGGCTCTGCGGCCACATGAAGCCAAACTCTTTCAGCACGGGTTCACACTTGCTTTTGACGCGTTCACACATGGGTCTGCAGGCCCCGATGGGAATGTCCACCTTCTCTGTGCACAGTGGGACGTAGACGGAGCAGAGGAAAAACCTTAGATTGGAAGAGCAGCCATACTGGATGAGGGGGGTGAAGGTCTGGAGCTGTAGCTCGGCATCATTCTGCATCTCGTGGCCCACCAGGTTGGGCATACGGGTCACATTGTAGCCGAGGTCGTGGCATAGTTTGATTGTGATCGGCATGCACTTTTGCGGCTTCGGGTTGAACTCGTCAAAGTGATCCTGAGCCCGAGCACACGGCGGGCCCAGCGCCATCACGACCACCACCACCAAGAAGCACAACACCGTCCTCGGTAACGCGATCACTCTCACAGTGCCCGACCGACTGCGGAGTCCAGCGGCGGTGGTGGCGACCATACCGGGCCCACACGGTGCTCCATACCGTAATGTCACTCGTTGGTCCCCGCTGTTTATTTGGCTAAGTCCCGCACACGGACAAGCCATTTCCTCTGGTAGCCCGAACAATTCCTAGCGACTCTCCACAAAATCCAGTTCTTTAATAATGTTATACACTTCCACAACGTGGTGGGTAGAATGAGCAGGATTGCCTGAATCCCCCTGGGGTGACTCTCTTGTCGTCGGCTCAGTGTTTTCACGTAGTAAAGTTCCCTTCACTCCACATTTTCTGTATAGAAATCTACTCCAAGCTTATCGGCAACGACCTTCGTTCTGGTTTACTCTTGCACTGACACACACTCGCACATAACACTGTTCCACCTATCTCCCTTGTGGTGTGCACTTCAGCCAACCTGCATATGCTGCAGAGAAGAAGGGGAAAAAAATGGCAACAGTATACAGATCAATACTGCAAATAGAATTTCCGATAAAAGATTCCCAACACAAGAGAGCGGTCAAAGTGGCTGTTTAACGCCGCAGTCATGATGCGGTGGTGATGAACAGCAGTGTGATCTCCCGACCCCCGCCGATATGCCGATTTGAAATAAAAACTGGCAAATGTTTCATAAAAGTCTGCGCGATGAGTGATTCATGAGAAGTTCAGGCGTGAGAACGTGTACATAACAGCGAGAGCGGCCTGTGTACGGTGGAGAGTTCACCAACAGTAAGAAGAAGTTTGATAAAAAATGCCTCCTCAGTTCGACATGTGTGTATAAAATCCAAGTAAGGAGACAGGAATAGCACTCGGCGAGGTAACAGTGTTGGCAAGTCGATTGCATGTGGACCTACTGCGCTCTATCTAAAATGCACCACTGATTAAACATACTCCAGTCGCCTCGCCGATAACAACCCGTCAATCACATCTTTTGTGCAAGCGCCAACAAGAAGAAGGGGAGAGAAAAAAAAAACGTAGGAAGAAAAAAAATCGACACGACCCGCGAGTTATCGGTGGCTACCCGCTGCCCCAATCGCTAGCTTTGTTTTTTCAAGGGAGCTCCGCCCACTTATGGTTAATCCCCGCGCCGAGTGATCGCGGAATTGACCCGTAGGAACACACGGGGGCTGTGTGTGTGTGTAATGTGTGGTGCTTGATGTACTGTATGCTGGTGAGACAGGAGACAGCCACGGTATGCAAAGCTATAACGTCATGTCATTGGTTTAACCCTGCTCGGTCATGAATAATAATCAACCACTTCTTCGTAAAGGGACCATAGAATAGAGGGACATAGCTAACAACAAGATATAGAAAGGAGAGAGGGGGGCTATGTACATACTCTAACCAGCTCTTAATCTATTTTTCTTGTCATCAGCCCACCCCCGCTTCAACAAACGTGTGATTATTTCCGTTAAAAGCCAGGCTCAATTGCGATGATTTCAGACTCCCCCACCTCTCACACACACACACACTCACTCTCTCTTTATTTCTTTTTCCCCCACTGGTTGGGTTGCGGGTCAGGCTGAGGCACAGACCGGCACCAGGGGCTTTCCTGTCGACAGCTCTGATATATTACCGGAATTACCGATTTCCAACGAGAAAATACTAATAATATCCCGCGTTGTTGTCCGTGAACCTGAACACACAAACACGTGTGCATTCATTTGCCAACTAACCGCGTGTGTCTGAATAAAATGGAATGCCCCAGGCGCACTGCAATTCAGGTCTCTCTTCCCCCCTCTATTTTTTGTTGTTGAAATACTGACACCTTTTATGAAACTGAAGAGAGTGAGAGAGAGAGAAGAAAAAACACACCCCACATCACACATTAATTCAATGCTACACAAACGTCGATGATAACATCAATGAAAAGTTGACGCCTGTAATAGAAGTGACAGGATGGCTGTGTACTCGAACGCGGTAGCGCGGAATGCCGGCTAGAATTATACTATCGCGGATTTTTATCAAAATCTCGCAACCCACCAGAATTATAATGTGTTAGCCAAACAAACTCCAACATAAATCATACAAAGTGACTCTCGAGCAGAGCTGTTATATCCACCCTGGCAGCTCATTAACTTCACTCGGAGGTTGTATTTACTTTTGGACTATTCCAGCAGTGGAGAGAGGTAACCCACATAAAACTGTTCTCATCCTCCATAAACTACACTGAACGTAGTTGTAATCGCAGCTAGCGGAAAGCACCATGTCAGAATGGCCCATATTTCTTTGTCATTCAATATTTATACATGACGACCGAGGTACTCTACGAATACACATAAAGATGTTACGGCTCAATTACGGTTATCAGCTAAAGGCCCATAAAATACTCGCCTCGCTGAATGCCCCGCGAAAGATTTATGGTCGTAAATGTGTCGCTAGAAGTGCTTGCCCCTCTTATCACTAGAATAGTCTGGTTTCCAGCAACCCGCTTCGTGGCTTGTTGCTACACCCGGGATCAAGTGGTCCTTTCTCTATGCATAGACAGACCAGTGGAAATTTCTTCGACCAGTACTTTTTCAGATAAAAAGCATCGGGTTAACTATTAGTCAAATAGTGCCTGACTGGAGGAGGTCAACCAGTTGGGCATTGGTCAACACCTTTTTGTGTTAAAAAAAAAGAGAGATTGGTTGATTTGTTGAACTGTTCGCCTCAACCCGGGAATTGGTGAAGTGTATTTACATACACACATATTTGTTAGTTAAGTCAAGTTAATAATAAATACACTGGTCAATACGATTGTCACATTAAGCTTATATTTAGTTAATAATGAACCATTGATCCATGCATGTGCTCAATTATAACGGAATAGTGAGAAATTTTACAATTTTTTGTATAATTCTTAATTTTAGATATTGCTTAAAGTCACATTGGTAATTGCCAAAGGCCAGTATCCACACTTGATGTGACCCAACATATATATGTACATAAAATAACAAACCTGTGAAAGTTTAAGCTCAATTCGGTTATTGGAGTCACGAGAAAAAAATGTAAAAAAAAACAACACTGACTATTTTGGACTTGCAAGATAAAAACCAATTGTTTTGCTCATTTCTCAAAAACTATTTTATTTCAAACACAAATATTCCAAGGGAAGTTTACCATGACCATCTTTATACAATGTAAGTTATGCACACCCTTTAATTCACGGAAGCGTTTTAGACCTTATTCTACATTTTAAATTTAAAAACATAAACATGTAGTTTTAATCTATAAGTAATACATTGATGACAACCACCAAGACAAAAACTACAATTTGTTATGAACAAGTACAGTGTAGGTTTCCATATAGGCCTACAGGTTTCGTTGATATTGTATGCACTCAATCACAACAAACAACTCCTGTGTCACAGGTTGAATCACAGTCTCACGTTATTCTCGTGAATAAAAAGAGACAAATCGTCGCTCGTACCACGAACCGACCTAACTGACAAAAATCACACACTTTTGCAAATATTTTTTTTTACAAATTATTAATATACTCATAACTGTTAACATTTTCAGCAAGTTTCAGAACTAAATACGTAGTAGTTTTGTAATTACACTAATTACTAAAAACGACGTATCACTAGATTTGCCGTTTTGTCTTTTCACAAAGTGACCTATCTAGATACGCCACTTTACCAATGATGTACTATGCGCTACAGCGCGCGGAGTTCGGGCGCGCGTGTAAAATTTTCGTACCACGAACCGACCTAACTCAAAGCGTATAAAAATTTCACAAAGTGACCTAACTAGATAGGTCTCTATCATGCATTGGTTTGTACACGGCGCTCTGCGGGCAAAACTCGGATTTTCAATTTCACAAAGTGACCTATCTGTTTAGGTATTATTTACTAATTAAAATAGTTGCAGGGATAAAATGAAATTGACAGGTTTGTATTAATAAAGTAGTCGGCTTTATTTTTGTCTTAACAAAATAATATACAAATAGTTAGCAGACCCCGAAACAGCAGTTTGAAAAATAGTGCAACTTCATTCGTGATTTTCTCCAAACACGTTTTTTTATACTGTGTACGAGTTAGGTCGGTTCGTGGTACGCGCGACGAAATATTGATGTTTATATGTACGATTATTTAGACCTTTTGTTATGCCTTGTCTTGTTCCCAATGTGCAATAGTACTAAAAATGACACTGATTTCTCATTGTACCAGACTACTTTTGTCCTTCCAGCCTCAGTTTGATCACATTATTTAAAACAAACCCAAGATGGCTGCACCATGGTAAAGGTCTTTTATGTTGCAGCCCAGCGAAAATTTCGTGTTACCTGCTACAACCATGGAGGAGGGAATCCTTCATCTATGCTACAACAATAATCCTCCACGCTACAACGTACTGAGCTCAGATTGTCTTGGCAATGGTCAAGAAATGACACAAAGTTCATTAGTATCTTCCCTCTTCGCTTCTCAAATGAGCTAAAATAGTTGACATTTGCATAAGCAGAACATGAATGTTTGTAGATAAGTTCGTGAATACTCGAAAGGTGGATGGCTGTTTGAAAGGCATTTCTTTAACTCCTTCTAATGGCGGGGCAGCCAATGAGGATGTCTATCAGCTAAAAACCCGTTGCAGCATATTTTGTTTAGTCGGGACATGTACCGCGTCGGGAACCAGACATGCCAGTTATATATTTTTTTTTACAAGGGAACAGGAGGCCGTAAAAATGTCATCAGGAATTAGCGATATATCCATCGGCCCCGTTTGTCAACGGGCTATCTGGAAACCTTAGTGGGGACATGGTGGGAACACCAGTAACCTGACGATGTAATAGCCATTTTCCAACAAATGAGCAATTACAGTTATGAATTGACCAAGCCTTCAGCTGTCACAATTGACATTGTTTTCATGTAATCATTCTTCTTAGTTACAGTACGTGAGTATGTCATGTTAGAACACATGAAAAGGTTTTTTTTTGGGGGGGGGGGGTTGTGTCGGAGAGTAGGGTACTAATTACCTTTTGTGGATTAGGTTCACACTGGTTTTCCGTGATAATAAATTGATCGACCGCTGAAAATAACTTTATTACATGTACTTGAAAAGGTCATTGGTATAACACTATTGTGTATGGCTAGTAATAGTATACATTTGCTATTCATTGTTTATTGTCAGATATAGTTCGCTTTACTATAAATGCAGTGAAGGAAAGTGGTTGTGATTAATGCCTTGGACTGTGTTTCATATTCATCTTTCTGCCGGGGTGTGGCTGTAATTATAATATATAATAATATTACGCAGTTCTCATATAGCGCTTTATCACGCGATGGCGTTTCAAAGCGCCCACTATATTTTTGTTTCTACATCATTCATGGTTTGAAGAGCTATGTTCGAATTATGAGACCCATTTAATTTATTTACATTCACCATTACGAGGTGCTGTTCCCCATTCTACGGCCATCTATACCAGAAAACTCTTTTAAGTGTACTGGGTTCTTTTACGTGCATTACACGACACACGGGACCTAGCTTTACGTCCCATCCGAAGGACGAAGCAATAATGGTTAAGTGTCTTGCTTAAGGACACAAGTTTCAAGACCGGGATTCGAACCCACACTCTGTTTTGATCAGAAACACCAGAGCGCCAGAGTCCGGTGCGCTTGACCGCTCGTCCACGACACCATCTGTTATTGGCAGTGAAGTATTTAAGTCGAGCTTACCAATACCGGTCAAGTTAAAGAAATATGAATTTGCTTGTGATGTTAATTTAGAAACAATTATTTTGAGGATTATCTGGTCCATAAACTACGGAGGTAGAATTTTACATCAAGTGGTTTTAACTTTGTGGCTTGACTATTGAGGACTGGTTCTGTAAGAACTTTAGAAAAACGCAGTCTGTATGTCGACTGACTGTAACCCCAATTTTACTTGTTCATGAACTTGAATGTGCAATACGCCAAGACCCAATTTGCCAAAGTAGACCCCATTGCTTTTCTGTGGATTTTGTCACAGGCCTAATGAAGATAAACGATGGGGAATTCTGAGCTTACCATCCATCAAGCAAGACGCTGGTATTGTGTGACTCAACGGCCGAGAGGAGAAAAAAAACTTCCAGCAAAAGGAAATACATCCACGCGGATAAACATTGGGTCGGGTGTTGAAGAAGGACCAACAGAATATGTAAATAACCAGTTTAGGACCGTGATTAACGACCAGTTCAGACCCGTGGTTTATCACTCAGGACTCCGGGGCAGCCCCTGGGGGCTTTGCGCTCTGGCCAAGTTTGATTGACAGCGATGTTTGGTTTTGGCAGCATACCGCAACTTTGTTGAAAGATAAAACCTCGGGGATAATACGAAAACAATTTTGCCTTCTCGTGGAAACCTTATATGCCGGTGATAATGGGGCCCTGCGTGGTGGTATTTGTCTATTTATTAAGATGCAATGACTTTATACTATATAGCCATATTCTCGTGTCCACCTTTGGACCGATGGGAAATTCGCTTGGGCAAATGTGACAGTTTGTGGTGTGTGTTTATCTCGACGACGCTGTGTTGGTTTTCATGCAAAACGTTTCCAAACGATGTTTGGTTTGTCATTTCTAAAGCCAACAAAATGGTATTATTCTGTTTTAATTAAAACTGGAATGCGTTAATTTTGGCAATGTTTGAATCAACAACTTCAAGAACTCAGTTGTCAGATAAAACTCTTTTTGTCCCCGAAGTTGAAGTGACCCGAGATAACCGATGACATTGGGTACATTTCACCATTTACACACCAACCCCTTTCCAGAAGAAAAAAAGGTTTGAGGTTTTTAAAGATGGTTTTGGCAACATTAAACAAACAAAATCCTTTGTGCTGAAACCTCATCGGAGGCGTCCATCCTCTTTCCTGCTTGGGATTGGCACTGCACTGCAAAAACTGGGGTGTTAAAATTGACACCATGGGTGTTGTCACATTTAGATACCAAAAAATCAAAATCAAAATTTACACCAGAGTACACCAAAGGGTGTTAAAATAACACTTATTTCGGCCACCAAAATTACATTATGTATTAATGTTAATTTTGATTCTCTCTTCGGTATCTATATGTGGCAACACCCATGGTGTACATTTTAACACCCCGGTTTTTGCAGGTGGTGCCTCTTAAAGGGGCACACTGCCTTCAAATCTCTCAACACTTTGCTGTTTGGGATTATCTCCTTAATCTTAGAAGAGTTGTACATGCACAAAAACCACCTACACTGTGTTGTAATTAGTGAGAAGTGATTAAAAAAACATAATGTTTCCTTTTGAAAATACAACCAGCGGAATATAGCCTACGGTACTCCATTTTATAATATAGTCAAAAATCTGGTTCTATACAAAATACAGGACCGTGTTGTGTCATGAAATTACACAAAAACCACACCATTTTAAGGGATATAATGTGAATCGTTATATTCTACTTTTCAAATATCTTTCCAACTATATTCATTTCAAAACAAATGCTTGTTATGAGCCCAAAGCACCCAATCCACAATGGTCTAGGCCTAGAACTTTCTGATTTTCAAATGACACGTATACAATGGCCCTTTTCGTGACAAAATGTCACCTTTTTAGTGTAGCAAGTGATGTGACATTTACCAGCAGACAAACCATCGTGGAGATTTTGTGGTAAACTGATTCCGAGGTTATCAGTTATAGATGGCCCTCTCCAGAGCTGAACCAATTATAATGCCATAAAAAACCCTATAAGATTATTCTGGTCAAAAAGAAAACGGGGTCGCTAGCTGAAGTGGTTAGCCCCATTTGGCGGAGCTAGTCAGAACTTCAAGTCGTAAACATGTCAAGACGCAGAATGCTGTCAGTGAATTTGACATTCTGCGGTTTTAACACTTGCACAAGACTTGAAATTATTAGGTGAAAGTCTGCGTTTTGTTCTTTCGTTAAAAAGTGCCCATAAAAAAGTTGCCAACAGCAATGCATGATGAACTTGATTGTTACATGGACAGTGCGCTAAACCAGCAGTAACCAACATCATCTATGGTAATCCGCGTTTAGTGTAAAAGCGTCACACAAAGTAAATACAAATTGTGTTTGTCAGTCGATACAAAACTATGTGGCTTACACCATTTGGCACACAAAGAAAAGCCAGCATGTGGTTATTTTTGCCAAAGAACATCACCACCTACTTGTGATGAAACTTTCCAGCTTTTCTGCTTCAACCGAGCCTTGCTCTATGATTGAACCGATGAAGACCTTTCGGTCTCCACGACTATCATTTTGAATGTACCGCCAGTACACTGCAAAAACTGGGTGTTAAAATTTACACCATGGGTGTTGGCACATTATAGATATCCAAAGGAGAATCAAAATTAACACCATAGGGTGTTAAAATAACATCAATATAATTGTGTTGGCAGAAATTAGTGTTATTTTAACATCCTATGATGTAAAATTTGATTCTTTTTTGGTATCTATTATGTGAAAACATGGTGTCAATTTTAACACCCCAGTTTTGCGGTGTAGGCCTACTGCCAATTCAAAACATACAATGCACAACCAAAGTTGGGGTGGCAACCTGACACATATTTTTACACGAACCTCTTTGACTTTACCCACACTGTTCGTTATGAAACCACATATGCATCAAAAATACTCCCCTTTGTCCCTTCGCCACAATGCCCAATGTCCCTTGAGTGGAGAGGCGCTCTTTGAGAGGTGTCGAAGGGTAAAAATATCATCGTAGTGCAGAGCATAAAAAATAGTCCGCCTAAGAAATATAATATGGATTTGTAGAGGTGGGTTTGTCTATTTAAACTATGATTTAAACAAATGAGAATTTTTTTTCTATGTTTGTTATTTGCTTAGTTTTTCTTGTGGACTATTTCTGTATCTGTTTTTGATTTGTTATATGTTGTATAAAAGCCTTCCAATCTGAAGGCAAGGAGGAAGGAACTGATAGACGTCCTGTCCACCACCAGTGTCTCCACGCATGGCTCCATCCCTCGGAACAAACTACGTCCTTTTTCCTGTCAGCTCTTTAAAAAAAATCTGCTCTCCATCCGTTGGCACGCCATAAAAATAGCTAATCACTTGAAGTTTGTACCGGGAAACGATTGGAAACACTTTAGACATTCATTTCCTACGGAATGGCTGTCACGTGACCCGGATACCCAAGACTCTGCTTGGGGCCTCATGGTTGCTAAGGGGAACTGAGTCGACCGTGACCTCATTAATTGCTCGTAAAATACTGCCCATTAAGACACCGCTGTTTCAGCTAAATGGTTGGGCCGTTGCGCATTTAAACGGCCGCCGCGGCGAGCCCAATAAAATTAATAGTCGGCCCCAGCGTGGAGCCTTGTCGGCACCGGCACGCGAGACATGCCCGGCTTGCCAGGAAGCCAGGAGGAGGAGGTTAAGCCATAGGCCGGTAGCATTTAGGGATGCCATGGGTGATTACAACCAGTCAGGTTTGACTCTCACTCCATTTGAAAACAGAATTGACTGTCTGCAATGTAGACATCTAAATTGCTCAATTTGAAGAGTTTCCATATTTCGAAGAGTAAATTCATCCCGCTCAACTAGATTCATAAGAAAAATGTCATAACAAAAATAACAAGTGGAAAAACAATATTGAAAAGGTGCGTTGTACTGGTAGGACTTTTAATCATTTCATTTCGTTTCATTTATTAACTCTGGTTGTGAAGCCAATGACTCTCAGAAAAGTGAACTTAATCAGTGTACCGAGTCAAGAACCCCATGAAGAGAAGACAAAGAAGGAAGTTTCAGTTTTAGATGTAGGAGGAAAACTCCAGAGAATTATTCTAGGGAAAACCCATGCACGCAATCAGGTAGAGACTGAAAACCCAATCCACGTAGTGCCCCCAGCGGGATTCGAACCGGAGTCCCAGCATATCTCCATTGCCTAGCATGGCAATAGAAATAAGGTGTGATTTAGTCTTCTCCACCATCACGTCACTTCAAATGTTACCGGTATCACATTTCATACGGTTCAACGTACGGTTTACCACAGTACAAACCTCTTTACGTTCCCGGTAATCACCGCCACTTGGCATATAATACAATGCTATTTTATAAGTGCTATGGGCAGTGCAATAGTGCACGCCATTAGGACACGTGTATTTTATTACAAACTGAAAAGAGAGATGCCTTTTTCAAACTGCCCCCGGCCCAATTAACCTACAGTTTAAATTCATGTTTGAGTTATCATAATATACACAACACTCTGACAACGTACAACATTCTCAGCGAGTCTAATCATGTGCCACATTTTGACACATTCATCGAGAGGAACGACACTTCTAATAATTCCACGGGTAGAATTGAGTGATGGCCGGCAGTGATTTGGCAATTAATTTCACCCGAGTGTTTCCGTTCATTAATGTGTGCCAGCCAGCGTAGCAGCTAACCGTCGTCCACCATGCATTCAACGCCAAAGATGGTTGTATACAGCACGGGGGGAAAAAACAATCATTGTAACCCCCTGACACTGGTCTGCCTGGAAATTGCTTCTCAATTTCGTTAACAATTAACACAGATTGGAGCGTGTTGGTGTATTCTAAACAATACACGGTGTGACAGGCAGGTGGGGGGGGGGGGACGACGTTGCCTGTACTATCTGGGGTTGTCATCAGTTGTCTGTATTTACATGAATCAGGGTCCGCGTGTTGGAACAGGCATACAGCTCTATGTTACGGATTTGCCCGCAGGAGTTCTGCCTTAAAGGTGGTGTCTCGTCGTGTTTCATCCGCATGCGTGAACGATAGTCCACATTCCTAATGACGTCACCACTGTGGAATGAGTGTACACAATTCATCCGAATTTGTCTGAGTTTTAGTTTAAAAAATATATATACATTTGGGTAAAGACGAGCACTAGTTTTAGAATCACTTATAAGCATATAGCCATGGATGACTTCGTATAAAATACTGCAATACGTCCTTGATCCGTGACAGAACAAAAACCTTGTTCGTTATTTTCACTAAAACGTGACCATGGAATTGATGAATGAAGGTCGTTTGAAACTAGAAGATTGGAATTCAATTTACTTGAATTTACAAACAACAATGATGTACTTTTTCTTTAAACTGGTTTCCAATTAATTACTCAAACCTATCATCATTATTTGTTTGACCGTTTGGATGAGGTACACTTATTGCTGTTAAAATGCAGCGTTAAACCGCCCCCAAAGAGAAGAAATAATAATCATAGTAAACCTCAATAACTGATTGATTGAATTTATTTGATTTAAAATCTCTGGTCAGACCCTAGCACTTTATGGGCCTGAAGATGCATTCCGTGCAGAGAAGATCAATGAAGAAATTGCAGTTTCGGGCAGGAGGAAAACCCCATCCCGTGCAACCAGGTCAGGGATTTTCAAGGGAGACAAATACAAAGTAAGGACGGTCAAATAACCCTCAGAATAATGTTGGATTTCCACAAGTTTTATACCGTTGGAAAGCCCATCTCAAGGGGTCTCTGCTCGTTTTGGTTTCGTTTCTGGGAAGATTTTGTTGGCGAGGCGAGCGGCCAGGGAGTAGGGCTACTTGCACCTCCGGTCAGAGATTGGGTTCGAACCAGGGAGGGGTGAAAAGCAGGGCAAGACACCACTAATCCAACCAATGTTGGTGTAAGGCCCAAACTTGAATCACTGAAAAGAAGAGTGCATATTGGATCCTCGTCTTACGGACATTGTCAAGCAAAAGCGAACGTTTGTGCCTTGCAAACGAGCCGCGACATTATAGTTCTCAAAATATGCATATACGTGACTATTCATGCACTTTCAGTTAAACTCGTCTTGAACCAGGCTAATGTTGCCTTAGAAACATCCGTGAAGTTAACTCAAGTTGACAAAATGCTTGCATTGGCCAAAGTCACAACTGCTCTTGCCGAACAAATCTAATAAAATTCAAGTTCTACCTTTGCTCTAAATATAAAAGAGCAATGTACTATACCTATATCCGTGGATTTTACAGTTGAGTTAAATGAATGCCTCTAGCCACGTGCGGTATACTGTCTTAGTTTTTAGTTTTTGCGGGCTCCGTATATACTGCCCTCGATAATTGATATAAAGAACAGCTTTCCTTTCCATGTTTTCTGCCTTGATTTGTGGTGATCCTGAATTTGTGAAACACTCAGAGGCGAGCAGAGTCCGAAGTCAAATATGTGCCAGGATTGTTTGTTTCATCCGTGATTTGGTAGATTCTTTGTCGTTTTCTGTATCCCTGTCCCAACTGTATGGCTTGTGTCTTCTTTGCGTATAGGCTAGGTCTTTGTATTGACTTTTGGTTTTGAACTGTGGCATGGTCTATGATCTCAGACTTTTGCAGTCTCGATTTTGGTCAGCGAAGTTCTCGGTAGCAAATTTTGATTTAAGTTCTTGGTCTTTGAACTGGTCGATCGTGATTTGGGTCTCCCCCTACCGCGAGGTTCCTGTCTTGCTATGGTATTGTGTGGTTTCAGTGACCAGTATTCCTAGTCGGTATTGATCAATATCAACATGGCGGGATCGTCTCTGGATTTCTTTCACTTTCAGGTACCGTAGGCTAACCTACCTCCTTAATTTCGGTGAACTTGGGTCTTGGACAGTGGGGTCAAATCTAGGTTTCAGACAACTGCGGCTACATCCTTTGGGTCTTTGGCAACTAAGGTCTCTGTCTCAGAAAGGTTTTGTTCTTGGTCTCGTTTGATTTTGATTTAATGGTTTTCCCTCGGACTTCGGGACCCATGTCCGATTGTGATGTCCTTTATGGTCTTGGTTCGGAGACAACGGGAGTAGTTGTCTCAGTTGTTGAGGTCTGTGTGTCGGTCGGACCATTGAGGTCTTGGCATAACGTTGCCAGTCAGTTTTTAGACGTGTTTTAAGACATAATGTGGCAACAAGATTGCATTTGAAAGCCTTTTTAACTTGTTAAATCAAGTTGTCGTGGAGTTGTTTTGAGTTGTCGTGTTGTTGTTTTGAGTGGTCCTGAAATCGTCAAGTTGGTGCTAATCATGGAGGTAGAATGTGCTAATAGTACCACTGCTAGTGTTGGGCAAAAGTTTTTAAAATGGAAAAATTTAATCTTAAAGACTGGTCTTGACCTCCAACACTGAAGACATCATCATCATTATCATTACTATTATAGTATTACACACTCTAATGGACAGCCTTTTCTGTATGCCCAGATCCGCTCTACACTGAGCAATACAACCAAAAGAGCAACGTTGTTTGCCCTGTGCAACCAGTGAACTCGGCAAAAAATAAAAACACCCTCTCAAAAAATTACCACACACGTGTTTTTTAATTTCCTCCTTCTGATCGGTTCACACGTACCTCCCACCACTAAATAACCCACGATGAGCGGCAGGACATTACACCACAGTCGGTTCAGAATAACTGTCTCCACCGTGAGGACTCACTATAGACAGGGACCTCCAATGCAACAATTCAATGGCTGGTGTATTATGTGTGTTGTGTTAATGGTGATGTGGTATAATAAGACCCCAGGAAAAAAAAGTGTGAAGGAAGTTTCATTTCGCAGATTGCGTTTTCTGCTGCAGCTGCTGTTGTTATTTTGATATAAAACAACAGGAACAAACTGACGTTAAAGGTGAAGAGGTTTTCTTTAAAGGTGTTGTTATTATTTTATATTTCTGGTTATGAAACCATGCATCATAAGTGAACTTAATCACTGTAGCTCGCAAGCCTGAGGAAACCTGTAAACAAGCGTGCTCATGTGAGTCAGAAATACCGGGGTTAATCCCTATACTCTTCCACGATAAGTGTTCTGGGTTCTTTTACGTGCACTACCAATCATAGTACACGGAACCTACGGCTTAATGTCCCATCCAAAGGACAAAGTTATCGTGACACAAGTGCCACGACCGGGACTCGAACCCACACCCTGCTGATCAGAATCACCAGAGCTTGAGTCCGGTGTGACAGGCCAATGTTGGGTGCTGGACAGTCCACTGATTTTAGCGAACGGTTGTCAGCACAAAAAACAGGCAAGTTCATGTAGAAGTAAAAATGGTCATCATGTCAATGGGATAATTTGTCTCACCCTGCTCTATGGTAAATTGTTATTATGATAATGTTGTGTTACTCAATAACTGCTTTTGTACTGGTATATTATTGTGGGGTTGATCAACCACATTTTAAAGACTGTTTTTAAGTTGGAATGCAACCTTTGGCAAACTGTCTGTAAAATCCTCCATATACTTCTATCACAACCATTGAAGTTGCCTGGTGCTGCAAACCTAACAAACGTACAACAGACAAAATCTTAAAATAACTCAGAGCTGTCGATAATCTTGGAAGACCTAGATGTTGTCAATGTGAATCTGAAATCCTGAATTTCAAAACCATCGTGTTTATCCACCGTCTTAGCGGATAAGTTTGAAGGGGGCATTTCAGACCATAAGAAGTTCTCACCAATCGCTTTAATCTTCATTCTTTTATAGTTTCCACTTACCGCTTGCATTGTGGCATTGTTTGAACCATGAATGACTCGCACATTCACGTGTACCATTTGACAGTCCAGAAACTACCCGCACATGAGATGGTGTTCCAGACCCTAAGGTTGGGACACTGCCATATTACAAAACAAAAAAGGCAATTACTGGGATACAAACAAAATAAAAAGGGCACGAGAGCCAAAAACCAAACAACTTGTTTTCCCCTATTCGTTCCTTCGCCCGCCAGTTTTGTTCTTGTCCTGTTTGTTCCTGGCGCGAACGTGACTTGAAATAAAAGGAGTTGGGAAGTCCCAGCATCCTCGCCCCGTCGATGCCTTCTAAGCGGACCGGGGGAGAAACTGGCGGATTGGATGGAGCCCCAAAGAAGAAAGAAGAACCATCGTCTCTTTTGTTCCTCGTAATTGCATCGCGCTAGAGGGCCCCGGAGCCTGAGCTCAATCTCCTTACCACCTATTATTACTAACACAAAACAAAATTAGTTTATTGATTAGTCTACTAGGAGAAGGTGTTGTATTAGGCCTAGTGATGGAGAAAGCGAGGTAGGGGTATCCCGCTAGGGTTAGAGATGGCTTGGATAACGGGGTAGCCAGTCCAGCGAAATGGGATCTCCGAAAACTAAAATAACTTGGAAAGAAGGCTCTTTCAACATTATATCTTACATGAATTGATGTTTGTATCTGTTATTTAAAATTACACAAATCAATTAAGGTACAAAAACAAAAAATCCGATAACAGTATTGTTTTTTCTTTAAGTATGTAATGTAACATTTAAAGAAAGAATTTTTTTTAATCACCAAGCTAATGCTGTATGGTCATGGAGCAAGGACTCCTTGCTATCTACCGTTTGACTTGTTTTCTGGTCCATACTCTTTAGTCTAGTCCCCGTTTCGACACCACAGGCGGCTACAGGCTCCGTCTCCGTATTGAAAGCCTTGTACTTTCAACAGAAAAGTAACTAATAGTCGTGGTGTCGAAGAAAGGGCCATAGTATACAATTAGACGTCAGACTTCGAGATCGTTTACATTACATGAGCATGCTGATTACGGACAGAGCATTTACATTAGGCCAAGTAAAATAAATAACATGTTGCTTGTCCGGACTTTTTAAACAAGTTGGAGAGGGAGGTCCTTATTATTTGTTATTTTCCAATTTTTATTATTTTTTCGAAGACGGCCTTCATGTCTAAGATGGCCGCCATAACATATTTGAAGATGGTTTTATGGTTTATGAGCAAGTTCTGTTTGTCCTCAAGATTAGGAAAACAAGCCTAGTTTTGGCGAGATCTGGTTTAGGTTTAAAAAAAGAACTGAATATGCGTGCAAACTTGAAATACAAAGAAATTGTTTCGAAAATGAAGATTTTCTCACGATTGCGTTGTGGAGATAGTGTTTTTTGAGGCCTACGTCCTTGCTCTATGATGCAAGAAAGATGATGAAATTGCTCAATCAAAATGAAGGATGCACTTGAAAATAGAGTAAGGGCTCCGTAATTTTTTGTTTTGTTAATTTCGTATACTTAAAAAAAAATTGTATCGATGCGGCGCCCAAAATCGGTGCGGGCGGGGACGATCAACATGTTATTTATTTCACTTGGCCTTATACATCTTGCATATTTTGGATATGGCGATGAGTGGTTAGTAATTAACACGGAGGTGTTGTGAACCACACGAAACCAGCATGGGAATAATAAATGAACTAATGAGTCGCATACATTAACACACACTTGGGAGTTAACAACCGTTGTGCATTGAATAGTGCGGGTTTTTTTAACGTATGGTTGAAGCATGGAGGAAGGAAATGGTTGAAGCGACTCTGTAATTTTGGCCAGGTGAAGATGTGTAGCCCCTTACTCCACCGTTGTTTTCACTGTATTGTCTCTTAAGTTTCAAAACTGTATGGATTTTTTTAAATTGTTAAGCGAGGAGCATGTTTCGTGTGCGCCCTTCTTCATATCAAAAGTTATTGATACAAAATCGTATACTCTAAACGTGTGATGCAATATTCGTTCTACCGAGTTTTGTACACCTTTCGACCCTGCAGGCAGTTTTGTAAAAATGCAATTCTACATATTATTAAACATCGGACTATGCATGACTGTATTCGTGATAGAGTAGAAGATAATGTGATGACGATCGCCAAGAGGTACCCCGTATACCTATAGATGGATACACCGTGTCATCACACCTTGGAGCAAGTGTACTTTCATATAAATATTATCTCAATCATTTCTTAGTAAATTACCACACTGCTGCAGGTGTGTCAACTGGTTACAGGAAAAAAGCTTCCTGTATCACTGTTTATTTCACCAACTCAAAAACGATGCTTGACTTCTGTGGAAGATGTAAGAAAGAGATACGCATCCCCTATCTACCACTTTATCAAGTTGAGACGTCCTGATATGTTTCTGTATTTATTATCCCCAACACTGACAAAAACGGGAAATCAATTTACCGTATACAGGGGCCTATATTCAGTGCTGTGACAAACAATTTGTGGATGAGGAATTTTCCAGTGGTATAAGAAGGGCCATATTTGTCCATGTCAAGGGGTAAGCCCATCACGACCACAGGGTCAGCTATAGGGCCTGGCAAAATAAATCCACCAAGAACCTTGGACACTATTTTGTAAAGTCTGTTTCTCGGCAGATGTGGGCTGCCTGCGAGCGCAGAGACAAAGAGCAGCGACCTTTGCGAATTTCTTTTTTTTCTTTTTCTGATAGCTAAGAAGCAACTTGAGAAGTTAAGGGCCAAAATTTCAAGTGATCATTGTTTTGTTGTGACAGCGCATGTTCAAGTAATGCTGATTTTTAAAAAATCATGTCTTCCCACCCGTGCAAGTGAAATTTAATTATGAGAAAATGAAGTTTGTGCTCTTTCAGTTATAACATGCACTCACTCTGTGACAGTTGTTTAGGTTATATCTCTTACTTAGCTTATGCTATTTAATAAGCAATCAAGAAAGGAATTTTTGTGATAAGCGGCCAAGGTGACAGGGACCCGTCAAAATACCATGCAATTCTGATAGTTGTATACCGGTACTGGTTCTCTGCCAAATTTTGCAGAAACAAACATGTTGCCACGCGCAGAATGCCATGCGATTTTTGTATACTAGCTGAAACAGGTTGCCAGCCAACCACTGATAATGACTGGTTCCCTGCTAACCTTTGGCTAAGGAACGCTACATTAAAACAGGTTACCAGCCAAACTACCATGCATATACAGGTTACCATTTGTAATGATGGTTCCTCGTTTACTTTTTGCTAAGGAAAGCTACACTAAAAGACGCGGACACCCGTCCAGCAGAAACAGGTTACCAGTCAAATTATCTTGTGACTTATACAAGCTTCCTTTTTGTGACTAATTCCTCAATCCTCGCTAATTTTTGCCAAGCCGTTATAATTATTCCTTCTTTGTAATCCAAACAGCTTTGTGATTAATAAAATGCAAATTAATTGCTTAGTGCACGTGGTCTGCCGCAAACCTGAAGTGCCTCCCTTGTAATTTTGAATAGGATTTCGCGGTATCGATAGAATGGGGGATCAGAGATGCAAAGTGTGTGCCGGGGAGAAGTCGGGGAGAATTAAATACCGAAGAGAACGTGACAAACTTGGGGTTTAGTCGGGTTACACCAGGCCGTTGAGTTACACTACTGTAGCGTGTAATGCTTTGCCAAGGGGGTTTATTTTTGCAGCCGTCGCTGGCGACCCATGTAGTGCCCCCATCTTTCCCTGCATCCCATAAACTGACTGCGGCACTGCCACCCCACCCCCCCCCCCCCCTCCAAAAAAAAAAAAAGAAAAGAAAAAGAAGAAGAAGAAGAAGAAGAAGAAGAAAAACAAAAAAGTGCTTAATTGACTTTCTCCCCTTCTTGGGTCCTTATCCATAATGCATGGTCATGGTAATACTGCTGCATGGATTCTGCTTGGTAATGGTATTGCATATGTGTGGCCTGTTATACCAGCAGAGACAGGTGTCGACTACCACATGCATGGCCCTCTACGAAGGCATACCGTCAAGAATGGACTGTGATTTTTAAATACTTATTGTCAAGGCCATTTCTGATGTTAACTTTCGACGTCTCAAAAAAACCCAAACCTTTAAATAGAACGATTGAATTCAAATCAATTCATATTGGTCCTACCACGGAGGAAAATATTCGTAATAGGCCTACTCAATTGTTGTGGCAATGGGGTTGGTTGTTGTTACAATGAAGGTTCACAAATACTTGTAATAAGGTGTAGGGGTACGCTTTAATTGCTACTGCATGGGTTTGTGCCGGTCACGAAAATTACCGCCAATAAAGATTTTCATGTTTACACCTCACAGAAAGCTGCTTATCATTCTATAATAAACATCATTAAAAGGCCTGTGCTACGCTCTGTTCATTGTTATCTAGTGGTCATAGCTTCTCACTACGATAACAAAAAAGTCAGTGAAAGATTTTCTTTCTAGTTTTTTTTTTACCAGGGCACAACGGCGGGCACCTAGGCCGTAAACATGACACAGAATCCCCCATCAGGCATAATTGGATTTTCGCCTCAGTAGCGGTGCAGAAGACAGGTACACGCCTATTATGGGAGCGTATTGAATATCACGCAGCGATTGAATTTCTGCAATTACAAACTCCAGGTGAAATTTTAAACCATAAAGGTTTCGGCGGTGAGACTTGACTTTGATACCCGCTCCATTGATATCGCCATTGAGCCATTGGCGCTCTCGATTTTTCTGTTGTAACTTTCGGGAGCGTCAGAAGAGAAGAGGAAATTGCAGTTCCCCCGTGCGTGACGTCAGAAACAGTCAATCGCCGCCATGTTGAAATAAGGAGGGCATTATTAGACGACGTACGGTAGCCCATCCCCAAAAATAATAACTTATGCGCTATCCAAGTCCCCAGATATAGATGAAACTACTTTCAATAAATCAGAGTAGGATCTGCTCTTAATACGTTTTACCCTTTTCTGCATGGTAAAGTATATAATGATTGTTCAATGTATATACTTCATTGTGAGGAAATTACTCTGTAGACAATTAGCAACACAGTAAACAAAAACGTACTTCAATTACCGTCTTCAATTTAACATTGTAAATTATTGTTTGTAAATCATGTAGGCCGAGGCCACAGTTTGTTAACGACGTGTATTTTTGTCGATGGGCGTTTGGTGAACAAAATGTAGGCCTATTTTATATATAATAATTATCAATAAGCCTGCCAATTGTTGCGATGTGGTGGTTTGTTTTTTTGCCTAATCAATACGAAAAGTCTGATTTCCATATCGTGGCCTCCCTCCCCCTTGCGGGCTGATATCGTATACGGTGATGTCGAAACATTCTTCGGGCCATGTTTCGTATCCCTTTCCCTGGCCGAACAGCCTCCATTGTTGAGCCCCAAACCAAACTACCCCGCATTGTGAGAGAGACTAGAGAGAGATGTTGTTTCCCTTCGCCCCTTTCTCCATCTCAAACTAATAAGAATGGAACCTTTTGTCAACCTGATTCACGGGGGATAATTAGGTACCGAGTTTACCCCGAAGCTCAGCAGCACGGACAAACGGGCCGGCCCATTCAGGCCTCCCCCTGGCGCGAAGTTTGCTCAGTCCGCATTGAGGGAGAGACAACACAGGCTCTGATTGTGTTTACTCGGTATTTTTCACGCCTGTGCCACAGCGCGGCTTTGGCCTCATGGGTCAGGTTTTTTATGGTCGCAGAGGCACTGTCCACTCAGTACAATTCCCGACTGAAAAACATCGCATACCAATGCCTACAATCCGCTGCCCTAAACGACCCCTGAGAAGGCGAGTCCGAACATGGTCCGAGAGATCGTCAAGGACCCCCTTGTGTTGTGTGTGTGGATCAACCCCGGCCTAAGCCTTATCACCAGCACTGAGCTAATTGGTGACAACGACACGTAATTGCTTTAGAATTAGACTGGTGTGGTTTAATTTGATTTATGTGGCCATTAGCCCCGGCAGTCTACGACTAATTACTAATGGGGGAAAGAGTGCAGGCCGGTTGAATGTCTAGTCCCCGTCTCGCTCTCAATTACCATGCAACTGTCGTGTAACCATAGCTGTATGGTATGGACTTTGGGGGGTATATAACCATAGAGAATTTCTCTATGGTATAACAAACATGCAATGCATGTACATGAACATGTACATGTACATGTACTGTATACGTTTAACCAACGCTAACTCTAAGGTTTCTTTTCGAGCAACCAACTGCGCAGGCTTTAGAAATATCCCTAACTGGACACCCATAACATTTGATTTCCCGACTGTTGATTCTGGTAAATCCACCCAACTGCCGTGGTGTTGTGTTTGTCTCCAGCCGTAAATCCTCTCTCAGATCACGGCAAAGATCCGACTGGAGATCCTCTAAATCCCACCCTTCCTCCTTAATCTTAAGAAATCCCAACATAACATCACTGCACTCGATTCCTTGAGATCTGACAGCATTTGGTGCAGTTTTATTTGGGAACCACAAAGAGATTGCCGAGTTTAAAAAAAATATGTGCATATTTGTTTTTTTTAGTTTACCAAAAAAGGCCTTTTTAAAAAGCTGTCTACCAAAAGAATGCAATTTTGTTAAATATTAAATCGGATGTGAATTGTATATGACGTTGACTACGTCATATCCGTTTTGATTTGTATATATCATTTTGTATTCAGGCTGGCTGCTTACACTTTCTTCAATGATTCCATTTCAAGACAGCGTGCATGTGTCGGAGTGCCATCAGGTACTTTTTAAGTGTCTGTTTTTAATTAAAAAGCCATTACTCAGCCATTTTTTTTAATTTTTAATCTAAATATTTTCAGGTTCCTCAACTACACCTAGCCAAATAGCATGCCAATTGTCTTTTTACCATCGGGGTTGTTTTCACACCAAAAAAATTCCACCAATGACCAGTTCTCCCGGTATTCCCTTGGGAAATGTAAGAAATGTACGAAATTATTATGTTTTTGCTGACTCGGCAAAAACGAGGGTTTCATTCAAACAAATGGTTTAGAGACTCATGTGGGCTGATCTCAAAGGAAATTTTGCTTGAATTTGTTTTATTTAGTCACAAGGGTCTATATCTAATAGTTTGGGCGATTTAAAAGTGATTGTGTTCTCATAAAACATGTATTACACGCAAAATTTAAAACGGGCACTTAAAAAGTGCCCGATAGCGTAAGTATGTGATTTTTTTTTGATGGTGTCACGCAGGGTTTTAAACTACAGTCCTTCTTGCCAAGCAGATTCCGATATTAAGTTCACATTTCTGATTTAGAGCTTCATGTTGCATGTCTGCCAGACCAACCAGAAGCTAACGGTGCGTTTTGTTTAGTAAAAGAAAATTCACTAAATACAGCGTGACTTGTAGATTATATACGACTAGGTATTGGATAGTTTCATTCCGTTCAGTGTGTATGCCGGAAATGATTCTTGATATCCAAAAATATGAGACCAATGGGTTGGAAGACGTGTCGTTGCATGGCGGTTTAAAGCAACGGACTCAAGCTCTGGTGTTTCAGATCCGCAGGGTGTGGGTTCGAGTCCCGGTCGTGGCACTTGTGTCCACGACTGGGACTCGAACCCACTCACCCTATACAGTCAATGTCGAGGCCAAGTTGACACCTGAACTTTACCAATGCTTTGTCCTTCGGATGGGGACATTAAGCCGTTGGTCCCGTGTACTAGGATTGGTACTGCACGTAACTCAGAACCCAGTACACTTATCTTGGAAGAGTAGGGGTTAACCCCGGTGTTTCTGGTTCACATCAATCACCCTTGTTTACAGGTTTACTCGGGATTGCGAGCTACTGTGATTAAGCTCACTTATGAGGCATCCTTGGTTCCATTACTAGATAATATAGTATTAAAGACAGGATAGTCGGATCCTCTTTCGAGAAATTATATTTAGAACTGTCTATTCATGTGTGGATGCAGGATACCTGGTAAATATGGAAATATTGTGATCATGTGATCAACAAAATTGTGGATGCTTTGATTTTATGACCCTTTCGACCAACTGGTAACCTGCCCCTTTCCCCTCTCCTTCACAACAAGATGAAGGGCTTCAGCCCCCAACCAACCACCGCTTGCCATGCGAAGATGGTAGCTCCACACAACATCCATATCACTTCAGCAATGCCCACCCGCGTCAAAACTCAGCACAGCGCGCCTGTCAAAATAACTTCATTGCCGCAAACAACTCGTGTTTTGCATGCCTAAAAAAAGGGTAAGGATATAAAAATGTAGGAAAGTAGACTGACCTGCGAAAGAAAACACTTGATTGTCACCACGTTGAAAACCACTGCTATTAACGCGGGGATCAAAATGAAAATGGGCTATGGAAGAATGTGTTTGTTTTGGTCAAAGCCATTATAACGTGCCCACAAGGTTAACTTAGGCGAGCGTGAAGGTAAATTGTGAATGGGTGAAGTATAAAGAATGAAGAAGGAAAAAAAAATCAGGCGCCTAACAAAATACGTGTAAATTTGGATAAGACGGCTTCGGAAAATATTTCTTGTTATTTTTGTTTCTCCCTGACTTGGTCTAAGCTGTTTCTGTTTTGTGTATTTAAGGGGGAAACACGGAAGTTTCCTTTCGCATGATTTGGTCCAGCATGTAATATTCGAAAATGTTTGAATGGGGGGAAAATGAAGATTGTGGGGAGAAAAAAGTGTAGAGAATGAAACAGTACGAGCGTCAGATTTTTGACTCTGTGGCGGGGGAGAAGGCGGTCGGCCAACCAGAAAATGTGCACCCGGTTCATTACCCGGGCTGAACTGTTAACAAGGAGTCCGAAGTCCAAAGATGAAGCTATTTTCTGAATGACAGGCGGTTTAATCAGCGGACAAATCCGGCCTGACTTTAATTTCTATGCACGCCTTTATAACGCAGGGAAATGTGGTGATGTTCGCAAGAGTTGCTGCCACGCAACGATTTTGCCTTTACGCAACTGAGGTTTCAATGCAACTTTATAATTGCCTAAAATTGATTTTCTTCTTCTCTTTCTGTCTTTAAACTTGTCAAACTTTTAGTTCCTTCCTCCATGATTTAGTATGATGCTTCGAACTTAAAGGCAGGTTGTACTTTTGGTAATCCACAAGTTAATTTCCATAAAAACTTACTAGATGAGCACTGGAGAGCTGTTCATATTATAAAACATAGAAACGACTACCTTTGAAGTAATGTAGTTTTAGAGAAAGAGGTAATTTTTCACCCAACAATTTGAATCAGAGAAAGGCTTCCCCAGGCATCTAAAAGCACACAGCTCTATATGCAACACGGGTGTTGGGTTTTATTCTTTTATCATTTTCTTGCAAACTTCGATGACCAATTAAGCCCAAATTTTCACAGGTTTGTTATTTTCTGCTTATGTTGGGATACACCAAGTGAGGATCCTGGTCTTTGACAATATTATCAAAAGTAAACCCTGCCTTTAAATGAACGTCTTCTTCCAAAAATACACTTCTGGATCATTCCTTTTTAAAGGAAAATGTCTTTGTTAATTATGCAGAAACAAGTCATGTTTGATTTTGGTATGATATCATTATGGTATATGAATAAATGGATATCAATGAGTACATTGTACTGTCATTGTAATTATTTTGTTTAAAGCACCACATCATGTACAGCATCGGCATTTATTTGTTAATTTATTTACTTTTTTTTTAAAATGTTAACACAGTAACACCCCAAATTATATTCAATAAGCCTGAAGAATTTGCTGATTTGTAATTAATCAGTAAATAACGAAGAGTGTTCGAACTTACTTTTTGCGCATGCGGGAATGCTCAGTCTTATCCAAATTGGAGGAAGTATACGGGGAGGACATGACGGCTACATGGGAAGTGACGTTATTTATCACCGGCCAGTGACGTCATGATTGACACAATGACAAGTCTTTGGAAGTATCTACGTGGCTTAATCATCTGTGGCAAGAAGAAGGAAAAAAGAATCGCAGAATCCCTAAGTCAAACTTTCAGATATAATATGCGATCGTCCACAACCATCCCCAAACCACAGAAGACACAAAGAGGGGAATATGGATTGGCAAAGAGTCGCACAGCTTACAGCTGCATGGAAAGCTGGCCCGTGCAAGACTTCGGAGAAAGGGAATAAAAAAAAGGCTAAAACATGGGAAGAAGATACAAAACAGGAGAATTGATATACAGGACAAAATCGATTCCCGCCACACAATTTATTCTCACCCTCAGAAGAAAAGGCTTCCCCCCCCCCCCATGTATAAGCCGGTTTTTTTCTATAGCTGATCCTTTTCAAGACGCTTGACGCCTGTTGATGTACACAGGCGACAAATCCACGTTGTCAAAACTCCAAGCCGCTTCCCCCCTTTCAGCAACACGACAGCTTGTTTTAATGTAATTACCACGCTATTGTAATCCCTTGACCACCCTATTGAAAAATGAAGGGTCCCACTCTTTCACACCTGAGTGTTGTGAAGAAGAAGAAAAAGGTGAGGGGGAAAAAGAAAAATGGGGATGGCAACCGGCGGCTGATTACTGAAGAAGCGAGGTTTAAAGTTGAACTGGTTTTTTAAAGGATTTTCGTGTGTTTGTGACCGGGACACGGGTGCACAATGGGAGTCCACTTACCGGGGCGTCCTAACTTCACACTACGGAGGTGCCAAGTCCGGGCCGTGCGGCGGAGTCCATTAGGGGGGCATTGATAAGGAAAAGAAATAAGTCTTCGGCGACTGGGCCATTAAGCCCCCCTTCAAGATAATTTGGTTGAAAGTGTGAGTTGTACCACTTTAAGCGGGACTGAAGACGGGGTGAATTGGAGGAGATGTATGCACGGAATGGGGAGGGGGGTTGACACCACTTAGCTTTCGAGGAAAGCAATTTCCCCTCTCAATGCGTCTGGACCCCCTTGAAAACTGAGGTGTCCCGGCGCCCTTTCAGAATAAAGAAGACAACTCCGATCACATTTTTATGCAAAAGGGTGTCCTAGGATGTTATTCTTAGCAGGAAGGAGGAGACTGGAGTATTTTAATCCACTTAACAAGTGATTAAATTTAATGCGTTTTACACCATTAGGGCTTTTCACTTTTCTATAACAAGTGCTAGACTTGTTTTCTCCGAGTCGGCTTTCTGCTTGGAGTGGATTTGTTATTGCGCCGGAAGGTTGGAGCGATTCAGACTTCTTATTTTTTTTGTCTTCAATGGATTGGAATAAAAGGAACGTGACTGCTCTTTCCTTGCTTGTCTCTGCCGCGAGTCCGGATTGAAAGAAAGTTTAGGGGGTTGTTTGTACACCGAGGCATGCTTCAATGTTGTGAAAACACGACGTTTCGTTTAGTTGGTTATGTGGTCGTAATTAACACTTCGTAAAAACACAACATCTTACTGCTGTTTCTTTCCCGACGTGTCATTTCAATCATTTTCCCCCAAGCCGCGATTGAACATTCTGTGTGGTGCCATGTACCTACAAGTTTTAGGGCATTCAACAGATCTTCCTAAACAAAATCTTATTGAGGAAGCTTTCCTTAAAGTGGCAGGCAAGCATTCACCCACCAAATTAATGTGCTATCTAAAAACCAGCTTTTTTTATCTGTTTTATCCCGGGGAGATAACAGTTTATTATCATCATTTCACAATCATACATCCAAACATTATAATACCTATAATGAGAAAGGTGAAAACGAATCACAGCCGTTACAGGGAATTAATACTTCTAGCATTGACAACGGAGAAAAAAATCCCATTTAATGGTAAAAACTAGCCAAATTATCGTTACAAGTATAAATGAATTTGTTAAGTTCTTTTTTGAGGATTAATAAAAATGTTGTTGTATTTTTGTCATTTCCTTTTACTTTAAAAGAAGTTATAGCGAGTTTAAGGCTAAACACAAAATACACATTATTTGAAGGGGATAGACCTACAGTATCATCTTTAGAACTGGGTTCATGGTTCATTTTCGCAAAGAGTTAAGATTGATCATAAGTCCAAATCAATCTTAATAATTGCTAAGCAAAGTGTGATGTCACAATACACATTACCATGGTGTAGTGCTTTGTGAAATCAACCCCTGGGCAACTGTAAACTTAGTTTCTAATCACAGTTCAGTGCAACTGAACAGTGGTTTTGTTCACCCTTGAATAATGGAAGCCCGAACCATTTTCTTTCTGAGATTAATCGTAAACTCAGTACGGAAACCTGGTCGTCGTTTTTTAGTCTTTCTCACCAATCATCGCGACAACGAGTCCTTAAAGGCCTAGTGACTACAGTCAACACGCACGCAGACAATAGGAAAACAACCACCATGCAGCAGAAACACTTGCGCTCCCCCTCTTCCCAATAAATTTTAAACGCAGCCACTTTGCTTTGACAAGGGGCGAGGTGCCGAAGAGAATATTTAACTTTTATGGCCTCTTTTCCGAACGGCCAGCTTCTGTTTTGTGTTGACAGATAAGAGCCGAGTGGATTGATGGGGAACCCTTTTCTGCCCATGATGTATACGTATTCCAAATGATTGTAGCTGTCAAGTGTGATCAGAGTGATGTGACTTGACGAGTCGTTTAAAAACAAGGCGCCAAAATCGTTCGCATTTAGAACCAAACTCAGGGTGACGCGGAATCCTCCGGTTCTCAAAATGTCACATTATTTGCAAACTGTCCACAGTGACTGAGAGACCGAAGGTCTGTCTCCCTTTTTGTTTGTCATCTGTGTAGACCAAGACTGAACTGACTTTATCACGATTTAGCTTTGGTTTGAACGTACCATAGATTGATATACAAACACATCTATGTAATGGAAATTGTCTGGTAACTTTCTGTGTGCTGATAAACAACGTCAAATTATTGCAGTCTTGCACTACCTCCATGCACTAACACACAGTGAAACCAAGTAATATAATAATATTATGTCAAGAAATGTCTCTCCTCTGACTCGGCTCATCCTGCTGCAATGACAGGAAAGAAAATCCCATGCAGGAGTTGGTCTATCTGGCCTTTATTGACCCCCTTTTCACCTGACGTCATCACACGATAAATCTTCGTTGCGCCATTATTATATGATGCAGATTCAACGCCTGTGTTAAATGTGCAATACGCGCATTTTAGGCAACGCGCGTGCAGATAACGCGCAAATCATTGACATGCCTTTTGACTAAAATATCCGTACAATGAAAGGTGCTAATATAATGTTATCATTATATATTTCTGGTAATAAAACCAAGGATGCATCATAAGTTAACTTAATTCGCTGTAGCTCGCAAGCCTGAGGAATCCTGTAAACATGGGTGCTTGCTATGTGAACCAGAAACACTGGGGTCCACACGTCCACACTGAGTATGGGTTCGTTTACGTGCACTACCAATCCTATTACACAGGGCCTACGGCTTGAACGGTCACATGGCAATTACAGTAAAGTATCTTGCTCAAGGACAAGTGCCACGACCGGGACTCGAACCCACACTTTTAACCGCTCGGCCACGACACGCCATGTTTGTTTGTTTGTTTGTTTTTTGTTTGTTCACCGTTAAGATGAGTACAATTTATGTATGTGCATGGGAAGTCTAGCCTCTGTGGCTATTTTGTGAACGTGGTGTCATAAAGTACCGGTAACATGGTTGATGGAAGATAAAACATCTCATCAGAGCTGATCTAATACGAAGACATGGTTGTGTTTTCTCCCATTACTGCACACCCTGATGTCCAAGGACCTTGCCAATGCCAATATTAAACGTGTATTCTCATAACCCATAGTCAATAATTTCATTATTCAATTAAACATGCGCTAAACAAATCTTCTGGAATCGATTTTCCATTTTGTTCTGCTGTTCACTGGCGTTTCTTCACGGGTGAACTGAGCATCTCCGCACCACTGCCCCGGCCTAATGGCCTCGGGGCCCGGGCCCAACGATCACCCACGCCCCAATCATGCGGACACCGTGCATGGAGCTTGGGCCCGGCCGTTCAACCCTGCCTGGCCGGGGATGTATCTCGACAGGCAGGATATACCCGTCAGATTCTGAGTGGGGTTTTTATGATGGAAGGTGACATTTATAATAGGATGAGCCTTAGTATTTTACAACGTACACGGTCAGGGATTGTTTACATTACAGTGTACTCGGAACCCATTACACTTGTGAAATGTCTCTATTTATCGCTCTAGATTTGTTGAAAGTCATGGAACTTGGCCGACTTGTGTCCACTTGTAACTTAAACAAGAAAGCTGTTTTTATAAAGTATTTTTAAAAGTGTTTCGTTATTGGTTGTAGCTCTTATATATAGGCTTTTATAGGGTTTTTAAAGGATTCAAGCCATCTTCGAGTTGCTTCTTACTCTAATTTAATATTTGGCTATCTTGACACACGTGCAAAGTGTAAAATAACACAGCCGGCTCCCGCTAGTTTTAAAAATTAGTTACGTTTGAACATATCAAATCTGTCCAGGCAGGCGTATTGGTGAAAGACTCAGAAAAGTCAGTTTAACACGCAATCAGTGTTAACAAACTTGTCGCCGTTAGTTCGTTGCCACAGATGACGGTCGGTACTATAGGAAAGTGACGAAAGTGCCAGACACTCTTTGGCAGTGGTAGGAACCTTCACTCGTATCAAAGAGCAAAGAAAGTGGACTGCTACCGGAAATGCAAGACTCCTCCGACATTAAAACCTGATCAAAAGGAGGAATAAACAAGAAGAAGAAGAAGAAGAAGAACTAGAAAAAGAAGGGGGAAAAAAAGAAAAAGAAGAAGCAACCAAAACACAATTCCACAACCAACCAAATAATACAGCTGTATCATTCATCAGCTCCCGGGCTAACTTCCAACAAACAGATGCATGGCAGTTACCGAGTAATTAGTGCTGTCCCGCGACACTTATCTCTAGGGTGTAAATTGATTAGGACCTTGGTACTCGACGTAACGACTCCAAAACATTTCCACTTTCATCTGCTTGATTGGAAAGCGCGCCAATTAATGGGTAGATAATTGCTGGAATGCCCATCGTTTGATTAGTAAGATACGAGTGGGCTGTCTTAATTTGTAGCAGGTGATTACGAGACGTCTATCGCATACCTCTCTATTAAGTATTCTCTTCAGGAGGCAGAGCTTTATCGCGTCGACTCCAATACCAAGAGAACATTATAGCATGGAGGCAGTATAGGGAGTTTGCTCCATGGTCTAACCCTTGCTCTATGGTCTACCCATCTTCCACCACGATCTATCTACTATATCTATAAGGAGGTACAAACAATGCTACCAAGAGGGTTGTCTCAGCGAAAAACCACCAGAAGCTTGAAGTGAACAATGAAGGTGGAACTGTGATAACTGCAATGAAAGCTTCATACAGTCATTTAAATTATATCCGGATTCTTCTTTAAGCAAATACAGGATTTGAATGAACATTTTCTTTGTCCAAAGCCCAATAACGGTCACGCGTACCTTTAAGGCACCAGACTACACATTTTCTCATTCGTTGCCAACATTGCTTTGCATCCCCGGAGCTGATGCATCATATCAGTACTATATCTGTGCTGGTTATTATGACAGCTCCGTGGAAACGTGTATGGAATGCCTAACCCTCGGGCAGTGTTGTTCTTGAGCCAGCCCGACTGCTAAAGTAAAGCTAGCCCATTTGAGCCGTAATAACCGTGCAGTTTCGAGGCTTGTTTTGGGCTAATTATTACTAGTCGACCCTGGGGTCACGTCTTTTTCCCAGAGAGAATGGCGCTGTCAGTTACAAAATGTTCCATTAAAAGCGATGATGGTTCAAAGCCGTGTATTGGGGTTTTTTTTCTACCTGTTTTGTTGCTGTTTTCTTATTATACTAACATTATTTTGCAAGTTAACGTGTTGAATGAGCATTTCAATATAATTATCAACCCAGTAAATTTGTCCAACTGCAAAGTGCTGAAATATTAGAACAAACCAGAAATATCGGTTTTCTTTCAGGGAGAGTCGTTAGGTATAGGCGTAAAGGTGTTCCGATTGGCAATTTTGACGGACTTTAACTCTAGTTCCCTACTTTTCTGATAACACTTTTTAGCCACCTGAGAGGCTATATTATTAGGCATCTAAAGAATTATGCTTGCCCATTCTGCGTTATGCTTTCTATAATTCTATATGATCAAAGTAACACGCTCAACGATCGTAACGCTGCTTGGTTCTAAAAAGGACTCGGTGTAGCCTGAGATCGAATGCCGCCTCTTTCATAACCAATTTAATGTTTAGACCAAGTTTAGGGGCCATTCAGAGTAGTCAATGCTAACACAATTCGAAATTGTGGGTGGGTCAAAAGAAATAACTGAAAATCGAAATTCAATTTAATTTGTTTTTATATATAAATATAGGCCTGGTTCCGGGCCTAGGCCCATATATATATTAACAAACGAAAAAGAAGAAGACAAAATACCCAGCTGGCCAGGATCGTCAATTTCATTCCTGATTAAACTACAAAGTAGAAGTTGTTTGTTTAATAAGCCAGGAAAAGCCATTGAAAACACTACTGATGTTGGAGACCTTTGATCTAATATAATAAATATCTGGTTCATTTGAGGCATTACTTTGTTGTTCAGTGTATATAGATTATGAAGCTATTCAATATTTAAAAAAAACTGCAATTTGGGGGTGGGTGGATGGGTCAAAACAATTTCAAAAACAAATCTCAATTTTGTTTAACATTGACTATTCTGGCCCCAAGATGCTTCCGTGAGATATTTCCTCTTGTTCTACAGAGGACCTTCGGGTCACATCTTTCAGGTTATTCAACTCTCTGAGTGTACCCCGTGGAAAGGTTCTCGACAGTAAATCGTGCGAGGCATATTGCAAACTGTCCGTGCATTGCCGTTAACCCTGTCTGCCAAACGTCTAACCTTTTCCCTCCTGCCTTTTGAATAGACATTCACATGCTAGAACTGACACGAAACAGATACCGTCAAAACTCACTCCTCTCGAAAACTCTCCAGGTTTATTTTACCTCTCGAAACCTTTTTCTCACGCACTTTTTGTGTGTGTGTTATTTTTCAAAAAGCCAATAAACCCCGAGTATAACCTGAGAATAAATTGGGAGTATGAAGGTATATAATAGATTATTTATATCAACTGAAACCGGACTATGCAAACACTGAAAGTATCAGCCGATTCTTGCGCTTTTGTTGCGGGGTATCAAGTGTTGTCATGGCGTCACTGCGCGGTACCCAATGTTCCTCCGATTGCTTATCGTTAATTAGTTTATGCTAGGAAACAGACTTTCCTTTTAAATTCTCAGCTGATAAGGTTTAACTGTTAGAATGTGTTAACAGAAACTTGCTGTTCTGCCTCCATGAAAAGAAGTACAAGCTGTCGTTGGGCCTCTGCCCTGCGATTCTTGAAGCTAGATTCGTTCAAAACAAATCTGATCACAAGATGCCCGGTTTGAGCAAAATACCCAGTTAAATCTGGATTAATTTTTTCTTGGGTTCAAATAACATGTTTAAGAAAACACCGGTTGCAAGCAGATTTTTAACATAATATTGTCTCAAAAGTGACAGCATTTAAACAGGGCCAGTATCGCCCATTTTTAACCAGTATCGCCCATTTAGATTTATTAGGAATTAACTACTACATTTCCTGTCATGAGCTCTATATATACTCAGCAGGGCACAACATGATTGTGTGAAATTGTCAATAAAGAAATAGGTTAATTGCATTTCTAATAAAACATTGTTTTGTTTATTATATCATACTAATTCCGTCTAATGGACTGTTCCAAATAGGCTACCTCCGGACAGAGAACAGCCGAATATTCAAATCTATTAGTTTTGTATTTTGTGGAAAAGCTAGGACGGAGCAAACACAACCCGGCAACCCCTGCTCACACACCCTCGAGTACCGGATGATTTTATCGCAGAAAAGTTGATAACTCAATGACCTGAAATAATAATCATATCTCCTGGTCCTTTCATCGTAGGGCCATTGTTATTTTATTTGTCTATAGTTTTTTCCCCTCTCCTCCGTGTGCGCTCAATAGTCTGTATGGAAACTTTATTGCAGTGTCTGTGAAGTATAGGACGTGGCGGGTCAAAGTTCAGTATTGACATTATTGGAAAAATCATATCATAATGTGGTAAACGTGTTAGTAATTATAACGGTTACGTATTTTTCATCGTGGTCGGATGGAGGTGCATGGATGGCCTTATCTCTATTGATCTTTGATTATACCATAAAGCCACACAGAGAGTGGGACTATTCGCATACAAATTACACAGTTTTGTCCAAGGCATCTTTGTGGCCTTCGATAGAATTGTGGAGAAAGAAAATAATACAAGCGTTTGCTAATTATGTGCACACTTTCTGCCTGTCAACCTCTGACCATAGAGCCACATGCTCTGACACTGGATGCACTAGTACGATTTCTCTATAGGCCTAGTGGGATCTTACTTCGTAACATAAACATGGCATGTGATGAGTCATGTACTTTATAATGTAAAGAGCAATTTGTAAACGTTTCGGCTTTAATTTCAAATAAATTGTGTCCTAATGAAGGATAGATCTTCGGGTTGGGTTGATTGCCTTCCAAAGTGTGCATAATGATAACCCACTGTTCAATTTTCCTGAGACTTCAACATGTATGGGGAGGGTATGGAGCAAGTGCATGTAAGCTCACGAATGCAATAAAACAATCGTTGGTAATATAGAGAAAGGACCAGAGAACACCCTGAACTACAAGTGCTACTGAGTACGGTACATCACTGTGTAGACTGGTTCAATGTATGCAACTGATGGCCATGGAGGTAGAATCAATGTTATACGATATGGCCATGAACATGATTCTAGTGTATCTCTGTGTCTCATATTGGCCTTCGGCGAGGGTACTTACATGATGCCTAATGTATTTATCTTGCCAAGCCCAAAAAGGTTGCTCGTTCCGTACGTGCATCATTGAGGGCGCCCTTTGTGTAAGATACCGTAGGTTATCAGTTTGGCTGTATCATCACTGAATGGTAAGAATGCGTCACTGACCTCTTTTGCATTCAAAATGTTAATCGAATCCAGGAATTGTTTTTTACTGAACACGAGGTACCAATCGAATCCAGTATGAATTGCATGTCGACTGTTTATCAGAGACTGTTGGAATTTCACCGATAGAGGGCTCATGGGATTTGACGAGATTTTAGACAATGCATCCATGGGGGGAAGTGCCACATGGGCCTTTTTGAACCTCAGCTCTGACTTGGCCGTGGTGTGAGGTCGTATAACGTTTTCTGTTATTACCTGCACTTGTTTGTTGTATCTTAAACAGTTAGCGCCCGTGTTTGGCAGTATGTTGTACTTTAAAAACACGTCTAGTTTAATAATGGATTTAGAATATTTTCATAATTTGCACGAGTGCACGACGGAGCTACAGCTTTGGGGGTGTTTTGTGTGATTAATCACGGATGATCAGGGGAAGAACTAATCACATATGCCTCTCACTCTCTCATTCTCTATCCCTCTCTCTCCTCTGTGGAAAAAAATCCCCGTTCAAATTTGTAACTAAACAAATTCTGGTTTCACTGGAAAGTACAAGCGCACCTCGGGGCCACACGGTAATGAAAGGCAGGCGAGTGCAAGCAAAGTCTTTACCCCGACAGATTGACAATAAAGACGGCGAAGACGAATCATGCGCCTCGCTGCGTTTTGTCGTAATCAACTTTGTTGTGTGGTGCTCGGAACCGTGCAGGGCTACCAAAGTCCGTAGTCTCCGCGTTCCAGTCGTCTTTTTGCTCTCAATTCATTGAGTTGCACCCTTGCTCTATGGTTTCACCAAGGGACAGAGAACTGAAAGCCTATAAATACCCACCATTGAGAAGGCTCCCCTCGGAATAAAAAGCAAAGCAAAATGCAGGATAATAACAATGAATGAACCCCGGTTCCATTTTCTAGTTTTTTGTCGAGGCTGCACTTGAATATTTACTTGTACGTGATATCGACCCCACTGGGTCACTGCTCAAGAAAAGAGACATCACGAAACAGCTGGTGAGTGCAGACTACGGAGGCTCGGTGATCTGAGGCCCATGGAGCGAGGGAAAACATGGGTGTTTCCGGTCGGTTCGCCCCACTCCTCACGCTCGGCCGCTCCGCTGCATATAAATCGCTGCATATTTCGCATTTACCGGATGGTGAGGTTTTTCACGTGGACGCCTTGACACTGGGCCCCGTACTGTTCAATGCCATAATGAGAGCCTGTCACTCACGACATCAATCAATCAAGATTGCATTTGACAGTTTGTCAAAATGGATGTCCCCAGGGCTCGATGCTTGGGTCACGCACACTATTATCAAAAGTCACATGATGTAGAAATATATATCAATGTACGTGGTATGTGCGTGTATAAATTTTCCATTATGCTTTTAGACATTCATACACTCGGATAATGGATTCAAAATGCGAGTGCGGTCGACTACACGGCATTTATCAAGCACGTCACGACAAAACAAATTACATCGTCGAAGTATATTCACACATTCCTGCATTCCAATTATAAAATGCCCGTACTCGATGCTCGAAACATGATGAAATGACCTGATTCACAAAAATGTGTCTACTATGCCTGTCAGGCTGTAGTCCTCCCCTTCAATTAAATTAATGTATAGAAACTAAACACAGAGAGACACAACTTCACTCAAATATTTGCTTTGCTTTAAACATGCACCCACGTATCACGCAAACATGGCGTTAGAAATACCCACAATACTCCCATGCGACAACAACAGCACACAAAATAGCAAGTACAGCAGGAAAATGTACATAAGGTCTGGTCCCGGCCCCCTTCTAACTGAAATCTTTCTTATACGTTATTTAATGCAGGCTGGACTCCTGGTGTGGGATATATAGCTCAATGTGCTCCTGAACGGTTTCCCGCCGAGTTCCCAATTGGGCCAATTATTCAATTTCGTCTTTAAAGGTACGATTATTTTCCTATATATTTGGTTTGCGGTAACACCATTGTGTATAATCTACTTGCTAGGTGGATTTTGTTCTTTGAGAACTTTGAGATTATTTTCCTGTTTGACATGTTAGGTATAAAGGTCTAGGAGAACCCTTGGATTGTGTAGTTATTTTTTCCCCTGTCCGGTTCCCGGTAAACCGTACGAAATGAAGACAGAACTGTTTTAAAGTGGGACTAGGGTACGGCCGTATATAAAGGCAGCAGCGACAACGTTAAAGAAAAGGCCTTTTCAGCAATTTGGCCATAGCCACCGAAGAAGCCGCTAATTCGGACACGGTCATTGGCCTCAGTTTTATGCAACATTCGTTAGTATATAGAGGTCGACGCCAGGTCCTTGTGTAAACACGATACGGCTACAGCTTCGGTTGTTGCCAAGGGAGGTATACATCCTACGTTTCAACGCATTTCATCGTGGCGATCAAGCTTTAGCCGTAGCCTTAGCCCTAGCCGCCAATTCGGATACGGCCTACGTCATAGCGAAGCCCATGTCACACGAGGCAATTTACATTTGGTTGCCTCCAAGTTGCCCGTAAATTTGCCTCGTGTGACATGGCCCTTATATCATATGATTTTATCTTTGAAATGACCGCCCAACGAAAGTCATGCGCTAGAGATTACAACTTGGGGTAGGCCTCCCTGTTGTGCTTTGCTTCTTCACGTCGCGCTACAACCTTAATTATTACCTAATGGTCAGTTTAAATATATATATAATGAATAACTTTGATTGGCTATAATTTTCCCGCTTTTTTTCTGAATGCCTTCCCATAATCCTTTGCTCCTCTTTTTGCTATGGATATGTTTTTGTTTGTGCTAGTTTCCTCTGACGAAAGTCCGGTTTGGATCGAAAGCTAAGGCCATGATCTCCCCTACAAATATATATGTATATATATATATATAATATATATATATATATATATATATATATATTGTGAAACCTGCTGCTGATTTCACAAAGAGCTAAAGATTGATCATAACTGTGTATCAATCTTAATTGCTGAGCAAAGTGATGTCACAATACAAATCACTGTTGTGATATTGACAACTCATCTTCAGGTGAATCTTAATGCTCTGTGAAATCGAGCCCCAGAGTGCTACCTCCTTCAATAGACCTTTTGTATTGGCATCATCCAGCCGCCAGCTTAGAGGTTAACCAATGACGAAACAATGGAAAACGCACAGATTTGTACCCACGGCGCACAGGATTGGCCAATGAACAACCTCCTTTTGACCTCTAGGCGAGGGCGCCCTTCCCAAATGACGTCATGTGCATAAGGTTATATAAAGGTTATATAAAGAACGATAAGAAGTAAAAGAGAAGTACAAGATGGTCTTGCTCTCTGGTCACTCGTTCAAGATGGTGTTTGATTCAACCATGATTTAAGTTCCATAGGTAAATGCAGCACCATAACAGTCAATATGCGAGAATGAAGTTGGTGCATACATTGGGGATATTATGCTGATCACATGATCGCCTGCGTGCTAGTCTTGCTCTCCACTCGTTTCTAAGTGGTTGTAAGACACTAAAGTAGACCAGCGCATGCAACGGGGTGTAGCTTCAGTATCAAATCAATATGCATGAATGCAATATGCACGCCGTGAGTTTAAATTTTACACCATTTTATGGAAAACCTCACTCTCAGCCGTCTTCGATTACGAAATTACACACGCACATTGACACACCGTATGCCCAGGCAGCCCCCAAGAAACCTTGCTGAGACAGATCTTGCATAAATTGACATCAATGACCAGTGAGTGAGAGCTATCATTTGTCACTTTTTATTCCAGTTTAGAACAATTCCATTTCGTAACAGGACATGCATCTATGTTTCTGACAGTTAACTCGAAGAGAAAAAAAAATGATTACATTTTCGTTTCGGCTATTTTTGTTTATATATATATATATATTTAATAGGATTGCTCTCGATCAGGGAAAATTACTGCCCTCTTTCGACCAGTTTAAGTCGAGGACTGGCTGGAAATTCAAAGGTAACCTTTAGGATGCAATGAGCCGGTATTGACGTGACGTCATCACCACCTACCAAAGAAACAAAACATGGCAGCCGCGGTACTAAACACCAAGCACACATTTGATTTGCTTCAAGAAAGTTTTTTTCTGTAAGTGTCTTCAAATTACTGCCCCGAAGGTAAGATAAATCTGTCCGAAAAAGAACAATAAAAAGTGCACCTTGCCTCGATGTTTTCTGTTGAGTTTGTTGTAATGCTAGTCAGTGGGTGTCTGTCAGCGTGGCACATAGACTGCCGGCCTGATGGTATTTATACAGGGCCCTGTGTCATCTTGACAAGTCAGCGTGTAAGTTCAGACAGCTTACATCCCTATCGAGAGTGCATGATTACACCATATTGCAGACGGAGTGCAATGCATTAAAAGAGATACCACCCCAAGAAGTCAATCCTAGCGTGCGGAATAACAACCTGAGAGAGAGTAAAAGGAAGAGAGGGGCTGGAGAAGAAAAAACTGCCTCCAGCCTTTAACCGTCTGAGGAGGGGCAAAGAAACCAGGGATGAAGCGATCGAGTAACATCGCAGGGTATAACTAATTTGATACGGAGGGGGGAGGGAGAGAGTTGCCCGCGGGGCGCATGCGAGGAAACCTCTAAGCCAAAGTACACGAAACGCACGACGAGGCTAATGCACTTAGTAAAGACTATAACATCGTATGATGCACTCCTCCAGTACACCACGCTCTGACTCATGAGCGCGTTCGTCTGTAGGCGCTTCATCTCCTCCGATCCACACCACACCATCCAGCCCGCGACTCACACACACTATTTTTTTTTTATATATATACAGATCCCAGAAAGCACTTCGGACAAACGATAAAGCAATCTTGTTAGACGTGTAGCATCTGTCCTCTTTAACTACAGTTTGCCCCTCCTTCCCTACCGTCCCACAGTCCTAGATAATCAGATCAAGCTTGTCAGGAATTAGCATAATTGAAATCCATGCAGACATTCGCTCGCTCTGTAAAATATTACCGAGTACACAAACACTACCAGACTGTTTTTTTTCCCCGGGAGTTCGGCAACGTCCATGGCTATTCCGATCACCATGTATCAATTTCCACATCCAGGGCCTGAATCCAACTGTACTTTTCTTCTTTTTTGGGGGTCTAAATTGTTTTTGATTAATAAATAAACAGAACGAGAGATGAGCATTTCAAAATTCATCACGATATGCGGCGGTCAATTTGTCTTGGTTTGTCGTGGTGCTCCGGAAATTGCATTCGCCAAATGTTTTTCCTGATTGCTGAGTTTCCTATGCATGGTGAATAACACTTCCAATTTTAAAATGCGTCGTCGCTGCATTTTCGGTTGTCGAACAAACTGAAGACACACCCACAAACACACACACACAAAACTCACGTACTGGAACGATATTTTGAAGTAACGACAGGTTTCACAGAAATGTCGATAAATCTTCCCGGGCATTTTTGGCTGTCACGAATCTCAAAAGCATGCAGATTACCTTCAATTCGGATCCCATTTTGAATATCTAACCTACATCTAGGTTACTTACTCCAAGTCTTCCTTTAGGCTGAATGTGAAATCAGTTCCCAAAATGAAGGAAACTGTTATTTATTTTTGTTTTATTGTACTCTGTAATTACGTATTTGTTTCACATGGTGAGCCCCCAGGAACAACAGTTATTTGATAACTGATGGGGCTACCCTGGTTAAAGGCACTGAACACGTTTGGAAATTGTCAAAGACCAGTGTTCTCACTTGGTGTATCCCAACATATGCATAAAGTAACAAGCCTGTGAAAATTCTGGCTCAATTGGTCATCGAAGTTGCAAGAAAATGATGAAAGAAAAAAACACCCTGCAAGAAGTTTTTATTATTTTAGTGAGAAATTACCTCTTTCTCAAAAACTACGTTACTACAGAGGGAGTCGTTTCCTACAATGTTTTATACTATCAACAGCTCTCCCTTGCTTGTTACCAAGTAAGTTTTTATGCTAATACTTGTTTTGAGTCATTACCAAACGTGTATGATACCTTTAAAACAAGACGAAATAAATAAATAAATAAATAAATAGAAACATTTTACTATAATTGTAGGTTTAAAACACTGACAAGTGAGTGACAATGTTGACAGTATTCGGCGGGTACATGCAAATGGCTTTGATCTTAAATACTTGCATTTGAAAAGAAATTTGCATTAAAAACGTTTAGCAATATTGTGCCTCTGTTTTAAATATAATTATGAGTAGTCATAAAGAATACAATATCAGGCACGAGCGCCATCTTAAAGACATACCGCAATGCATCTTGTGAAACCGGGTACAGTTAACTAATAAATCAAGCTGCCCGAATATGGACGCCATGCTGTAGTTTACATATACAACTATTAAGTCAGGTTTTATTGTTGTGCACAGCATTGCTTCAAAATCAGCGCGCCATGATGGTTGCCGGTGTTGCTTGGACTCGAAATTTCACCCAGAATCCTTTGCGCACCGATCTGTGCATTGGGACATGCATAGTAGGCTAAACCTTTGAACACGCTGGGTTTTTTTACAGATTAAAATAGTCTCATACAGTAATGCTATCAAGTTAAGCATATTTTCACCCTAAACAAAAGACTGAAACATCAGTTTTTAATGCTTGCAACATTCGAGGTCGCCTTCGCCGAAATGTTGGCCAATTTTTGTAAATAGAAGAGAGGAGTTTTAGACGTGCGGCCATCTTGCTTCGTTTGTTTCCCCTTCAACCCAATGTAAAGCCGCGCCTGAGTGGCTATGGCTACTGTTGCTGAGGGCACCCTATTCATCAACACATGATGACGTGACGATCAAGCCACAGCCACAGCCGCTAATTCAGACACGGCCTTACAAAGTGGCAGCCGTAAAGACAAAAGGCTGGTCCCTTCACATGGCCTTTTATTATCATTGGCTCGCAGGAAACCTGACATGGGTTACCACACCATGACCAAAGGTCTACGATGCATGTTATGGCGACGATCATTTGCTTCTTTTGGAGCACACTGACCCCCCCCCCCTCAAACGGCTTCGATAATAAACACAAACAACATTTGGGATGATAATTTGTCAAACTTGTCACCACAACCCCTAAAATTTGCTAAACATTATTCCCCACAAGACCACACACACAAAACATACGAGTTTGCATAGCAAGGTGTACCCTTCCCCCCTTTGGATAGGCGATGATTCATCGCTAGAAACCAGGCGAGACAGAATGGGGGGAATGCCTAACTTCACGTTGATTACTAAGATGTGCACTCCACATGGGACACAACACACCCGCACACCCCCCCCCTCTCCCCACATGTGGATTGATGAAGGAGATACAGCGTGCATGCAAGCATGCACAGGGCCGGAGGAGGATGAGGCGCGCTGGCTCTCTCCCCCGGATAGCAATCTGAATTGATGAACTACCTAATAATACAAATCACCCTGTAGTGCGCACGTGCACGTACCGGGGTCTCGTTAATCAGGACACGTCCAATTTAACAAATTATGCAGACAATGCGAATTAGATTTATCACCCGAGTGTTCACTGCACTCACAGTCGGGGGCTGCTATTGGCGTTATATACCCAGTCTTTGATTAGAATGGAGATCTGGTCTTTTGTCTCAATACGATTTAGTGTTTCCCGCAACTCATAACGTTCAAAATCAGATAAAAAAGCGAAAGGGAAGGCGGAGGATGTGTTGAAATAGCATGTAAAACAGTGTCTGGAGTGACATCGGCTCTATATCAAGTTCAATCAATACGCTGTCTCTCGTATAAACCATGTATAAACGACGAGTGAACTTCAATTTGTATTGGCCGGATTCAGGGTTATTATACGCCTAGAGTGCACACGCCGCACGAAACCCAAAGGCTGACGTAGGTTAAAACCGAGTAGAGTGGTGTAGAGAGATCTCCCTACACTGAGTAGGAAGGACATTGACTTTGATATCATGCTGGAAACTAGATATAGATAAACACTGTAAGTGTAAGTGATAACATGGAGATGAGTTGCACGTTCCAATGCGCATGATCGGCACGCAAAGGATTCTGGGTGAAATCTAAGTCCACGCAACATCCATCGTGGCGCGCGCATTTTGAAGCAATGCGGTACAAAACTAACCTGGCATAGTTACTATGTAAACTACAGTATGGTGTCCATCTTCTGGCAGCTTGATTTATTTGTTTAACTGTACTCGGTCTCTTGAATAGCATATTATGTTCACCTCCGTGGTCAACGCCTAAAGGCACTGAACACGTTTGGTAGGTGTCAAAGACCAGTGTTCTCAATTGGTGTATCCCAACATAACAATTATGCATAAAATAACAAGCCTGTGAAAATTTGGGCTCAATTGGTCATCGAAGTTGCAAGAAAATGTTGACCGAAAAAACACCCTTGTTGTACAAATTTGTGTGCTTTCAGATAGGAATAAAAGGCTTCTTGCAAGAGGTCTTTTATTATTTTAGTGGGAAATTACCACTTTCTCAAAAACTACGTTACTTCAGAGGGAGTCGTTTTATACTATCAACAGCTCTCCGTTACTTGTTACCAAGTAACGTTTTTATGCTAATATTTGTTTTGAGTCATTACCAAACGTGTACGATACCTTTTAAAAGGGTCTGTATACGTTTGGTAATGACTCTGAAAATTAATGGAAATCAAAACTTGGTAAGAAATACAGCAGCCTTGGATAGTATAATGCATTTTGAGAAACTTTTCACTTCGAAGTACTGCGGTTATGGAAGAAGATATCACTTTTTATCCCCCAAACTTTGAATCTGAGAAGCGTTACTGCAGTAACGTTTCTCATAGTGTATTTCAATTGCAGATTATTCTTCCTGCGTGGACATAACCGCTCCAGATTTTCGGCAGTATCTCAAAAATGCTACCACCTTTTGAAATGAAATTTTCATAGTTTAGTTTAATGGTATCTACAACTATATGGGATTGAAACAAACAGTGGGTTCCAATTACCAAACGTATACAATCCCTTTATTGAGGTAGTCTGCAGCCCACTGCCTTTACCTCGTTTGGCTTTCCGTAACCCACAGTTTCAAATAATACGAGCCGTACACAGTCTTATGACTCGCACCATATAGATCGACATTAAGTTTCGACAAAGGCGAACACCCTCACTAATTATTCATCATCTTTGTATGGGTGTGTGGTGGTGTATGTGTGTGTGTTCGAGAAGTATCGTGTACGTTTTCGCCCTGGGGTCAATCTTCCACTTAGAGCAGACGGATAGTTCTTATAAATCGGAAACCATCTTAAGATATACGAAGAGCTTCCCCACAAGTAGTGGGTTCATCGTATCCCCTTGCCCCCCTGCCCGGTGAAACCGTATTCACGCTAGGGGCGCTCATCTGACATTATCCTCGCGTCACACGGGGCCCCAGATGCTTGTCACATAAGATACTCCGTTTAGGACGCTTCTTTCCATCCAAACCAACGGTGCGGTGCCCCCACAGGGGTTTACGGGAGACCGCCGACGTCTTTTACGCAAAACAAATAAGGTCTGTTTCATCAACGGTGGATCATACACACACATATCCGCGAGGCTGAGTACGAGGTGGAAGATAATATCGATCTCTCGCCCAGGGGGTGAACGCGGCAACTGGTCGATGATGCAGCCCCAGAAAGAAAAAGAAAAGAACTGGCGAGCCTTCGGTTTATAATCATAATGGCATAAATTAACCCATTTTCCAGTCTAATTTACTATACAGGGATGTCTGGTGTGAGACCAAATAATGCAACTAATGCATGTGTGGGTTTTAACTTCCCTCTAAAAACTACATATTATTGCTTTCAAGTTGTATTGTCAAGATTTAGTATTGACTATTGACAGACGCATTTTTAGCTGCTTTTAAAGGCACTGTACACGTTGTTTGGTAATTTCTCAAAATATATAATATTAGCATAAAAACTGGCTAGGTAACGAGCAACAGAGAGCTGTTGATAGTATAAAACATTGTGAAAAACGACTCCCTCTGAAGTAACGTAGTTTTTGAGAAAGAGGTAATTTCTCACTAAAATAATAAAAGACTTCTTGCAAGAAGCCTTTTATTCCTAACTGAAAGCACACAAATATTTACAACAATTGTACAACAACGATGACCAATTGAGCCCAATGTTTCACAGGCGTGTTATGTTATGCATATGTTTGGATACACCAAGTGAGAACACTGGTCTTTGACAATTACCAAACGTGTTCAGTGCCTTTAGTACAGCTTTTCATGAAAATATCGTGAAGCTATAATTCTTAACACTTTTAATTGCAGAGCCAGAAGTAGTAGATAACTAATCACTATACATTAATTACATTGTAATTTTCCTTGCAACCATTTCTGTCAAGCAAGACTTCTATAGTGCTTGATAACTTTTACTTTTTAGTCTCAGAATGACCAAATCACTTCAACGTCAGAGGTCAAGATGGCCATTCTGTGATATCGAAGTTTACCATAGAATGCGAACACACGAGAATACACACAGCACTGCGTTGCAGTCACTCTGTGGACAGTTCTTTGTTCTCAACACTTAAGGAAAATGCTCTTCTTCAACACTGTAAAAAGTAACACGTGTGGACATGTGTAAGTCCACATAGTGTTTCAAGTCCCTACATTATATGTGGACCTCTTTTGTTCTCAGGTCCACACTGCGTATGTATAGCTTTAAAACACAAGAACGAGGGTTCAATCCAATATTACACTTAGGCTATAACAACCTATTAAACTGCACTAGAGTATAGGGCGCCCTCGGCTAGAGAATGGCCAAATCACGTCAACATCAGAAGCCAAAATGGCCGCTCCGTGATATCAAATTTTACCATAGAATTCGAAAACACGAGAACACACGAAAACGAGGGTTCAATATCCAATATTACACTTAGGCTATAACAACCTATTAAAGTGCATTAGAGTATAGGGCGCCCTCGGCTAGAGAATGGCCAAATCACTTCAACATCAGAAGCCAAAATGGCCGCTCCGTGATATCAAATTTTACCATAGAATTCGAAAACACGAGAACACACGAGAACGAGGGTTCAATCCAATATTACACTTAGGCTATAACAACCTATTAAACTGCACTAGAGTATAGGGCGCCCTCGGCTATAGAGAATGGCCAAATCACTTCAACATCAGAAGCCAAAATGGCCGCTCCGTGATATCAAATTTTACCATAGAATTCGAAAACACGAGAACACACGAGAACGAGGGTTCAATCCAATATTACACTTATAACAACATATTAAACTGCACTAGAGTATAGGGCGCCCTCGGCTATAGAGAATGGCCAAATCACTTCAACATCAGAAGGGTTCAATCCAATATTACACTTAGGCTATAACAACCTATTAAACTGCACTAGAGTATAGGGCGCCCTCGGCTAGAGAATGGCCAAATCACTTCAACATCAGAAGCCAAAATGGCCGCTCCGTGGTATCAAATTTTACCATAGAATTCGAACACACGAGAACGGGGGTTCAATCCAATATATTAGGCTATTACAACCTATTAAACTGCACTAGAGTATAGGGCGCCCTCGGCTTTAGAGAATGACCAAAATCACTTTAACATGAAGCCAAAATGGCCGCTCCGTGGTATCAAGTTTTACCATTGAATGCGAACACACGAGAACAAGAGTTCAATCCAATATTACAATTAATATAGGCCTAAGTACAACCCATTAAACTATGGGCCGACACGCATACCTATCTATAGCTCTATCGAGCTGGTCCCATTAGAGGACACGCTTTTGTTTTTGACTGATTGCTTAATAACCAACCGGCACTACAGACCGACATCTACTTAGATTGATTTTTCCTCTCTATGAGTCGCGCAGTCGATGTATGAATAGCACAGGTCTGCCCTTTCCAGATACAACCTTTATCACACGGCACTTTTTTCTGGTTTCTTGACTTCTAGTTTGCGTCATTGATTGTTGTATACACCTTTAAAAAGGGAACCAGACTAATTTTCCCTGTCAGCCTCGGCTTGGCTACCTCTAACTCTGGATAACGTGAAGATGGCACTTATTATAAGGGTATTTGTTGTGTTGGTCCATCTATTACAGACAGAATTTAGACGTGAGGGAATTAAGTGAGAGAACAATGAACTCGAGTAAAAGAAAACGTGCCCGTCCGACCGATTGACGTGTCATCACCATCTTCCAATAACACATCGGGATTAAGGAGCTCACATTAAATTACACTGAATGTTACACTCTGTGAACATTCTGACAATCATTATCTTTTAATATCCAAACCATGACACAAACTAGGTCAAAGCAATTCCCTTGTGACATTACGTTTATTATACCAGGGGGGACCAGTCAAAATACGTCAGAAACACAGCATCGTGTTTTTTTTTATTAATATTTTTCCCCCAAACCGCTCGCACACGACGATGACTCGACTCCCGAGCTCGTTCTAAAACCCCCTCAAACGATAACAACACTGGCTCTGTTTTTCAACACCCCAGACGGTTATCTTTCCCTGTGTTTTCCTTTCTTCAACCTGGGGTTGAATTCCAGCATGGATATAGATACGCACGGATGGCAACGCTATACAAAATTCCCCGATCATTTATTTGCAGTTTGCAAACGTCCCCTTCTTCAAAGGAAACTTTGTTGTTGTACCCTCGACAACGCTAGCTTGCGGGAACCAACCATGTTTATTAGTACGGTGCTTGGCCATCCATCATAATTGCATGACACTCCAATTTACGGATTTTTTTCTACTTTTTCATTTTGGTTTGTCTCTTTTTACCGCAGCGTGGCCGAGGAAACCTTTGCCCGGGCAAATCAACTTTTCAACTTTCTAGGTCTCCTATTACAAGGCCCTAAAAAGGCTGTGTATCAACGTTTGTTGCCGTCCACAAAGGAAAAAATGATATTTTGATTGAGTCTATCGTGACAGTGCGATGCCGCAGGGTGCATGAACCGGTGAAATTATTAATAATATTCACATTTAGAGAGAACAAATAATAATTCAAAATGTAATAATACTGACAAAATTGTCGACTAAAATTAAATAAAACAAAATTCCTTCAAATTATCTGACGATTCAATTGAAATGTATATTTATAATAATGAATAAATTAAATTTAATAAAATGGAAATTCCCTCAAAATTGTGTATTGCAAAATGTTGCCTTTTGCCCCTTGCAATAACGTTACCACGCGGCTGCTTTCTGCCTATGTTCTGCCATTTTAATTGGAGTCAAATTTTGTATAGACTGTGCAAGTCTCGCGCGTATTATTCGAATTGGGACCCGATAAATTGCGCAAGTTTGTTTCCTACACGCGTTAGTAATAATTAAGCAATGTGCCTGGGACCAAAATAGTCTCAACATTTTTCGAATACGCGCTAGACTTGCACAGTCTATTGCAATTTTTTTTTTACCTATAGACCCCTTGCACAACACGAAACGCTACATGGATGCTGAGGTCACGCGGTTTTTTTTTACGCACAAAGAGCAGCTATCGTCCAATGATTTACCTCCTTTGGCCTCAGTGAGGGCGCTTTTTGAGCGTGTGACGTCATATACAAGGATTCTATTGACCCCTTGCACTGACCTCACACGCCGCCGCTGTCTGCCCGTGGTCTTGCCATTGAAGTCCAATTGCACGTAAAGTGCGCACGTCACAGGGAAGGCAGTGTCCGGATTGATGACTTCGGCGGTGGCTATGGCTAGGAAGCCGAAAAGTCCTATTCTTCAACGTTGTCGTTGCAGCCAATGGCCACAGCTGTAGATGAAGACGCTTGATTGGGACAAAATGGCGCAACCACAGCCTCTCTACCACGGGCAGCGCGCCGTATCGATACCTCTCGTTATGAGCGAGCAAGGCATGCTGGGTAAAAAATGGCGCGGCGAGATCGATCACCTTTGGGACGAGGTTGGCGCAACCAGGATTTATTGTGTTGATGAAATCATGTGAATTCGGTCAATAGGTGAGGGAATCAAACATTTTTCTGAACAACGAACTTAAATTTTCTTTGGCAATCTTGAGGTGTGTCAGGTCATGTACCCTACAGCTATTATAATTTGATAAGACAATTTTTAATGGGATTATTTTATTATAGTTATGGCCAAACTCGAAATTGCAAAGATCGAAAAATACAATCGAAACATCAATTTGCTTTAGTTCTTTACCCTGGTAGTAGTAGAAGTAAGATCGAATACACACAAAATGTTCTCAAATCAAGGACTTTTGCATGCATTTTAGATGGTAATACTTTCCAAATAAAACGGTTATATATCTATTTTACTTGTGTTCATTGTTTATTGAAATGCAAACTTGTTGCCAGAGGTAAAATTGCATCAAATTGTACATAAAATATATGAAAAGACATCCCGGTTTTTTCTCATTCCGAATTCATAGTAAGTGAAGTGTAGCTTATCGACAACCACTTTCGTCTACACAATGTTAATTACCAAATAGTCTACCATCGCCTTTTGATTTCTGATGGAAAGAGTGGTTTACGCAATACAGAGTCACACGTCAACGCAAACTCCCCAAGTTCGCATAATACATAATTGTTACACGTTGATGAGTTTTAGCAGCAGTGCAATGTTCTTTTTGAAGGTAACTGTACATAACGACGGTATGTGATTTATGGTTCTTTGTGGTTGCTAAGCACAGACGAGTAAAGATGAATCTTTTCCGCTTCACCTGGATGTTGCGGCTCATTTAATTAATGAAATTGATTTACTCTACGGTAATATATCAGCGAAATTGGTTTGAAGTACCCCCTTCCTTTCCTCTTTTTTTGATAACTCATATTTCCCATAGTCTTGGAATATTAGACATGGATGATGAATAAGGTGATGACCATTATTTTGCTTTTGATGGAAGTAAAGGGGCAGGGGGATTGGGGTTGATGCATTGGTGAAAGTGATGATAAAGTTCTTACGATGTGTCTTTTAAAGGCACTGAACACGTTTGGTAATAATTGTCAAAGACCAGTGTTCTCACTTGGTGTGTCCTAACATAATGCATAAAATAAAAAACATGTGAAAATTTGGGCTCAATTGGTCATCGAAGTTGCAAGAAAATGATGAAAGAAAAAACACCCTTGTTGTACAAATTTGTGTGCTTTCAGATAGGAATAAAAGGCTTCTTACAAGAAGTCTTTTATTATTTTAGTAAGAAATTACCTCTTTCTCAAAAACTGTGTTACTCCATAGGCAGTCGTTTCTCACAATGCTTTATACTATCAACAGCTCTCTGTTGCTCGTTACCAAGTCAGTTTTTATGCTAATATATGTTTTGAGTAATTACCAAACGTGTACAGTGCCTTTAACTCTGCACTATTGGTGACTCTTTTTAGTGCTAATGGATGATTGATGGTAGATTTAAATGGAAATTACACATTTGTAAATGTTGTATTATTTCCGAGCTGCGACTGCTGATGATTAATTTTTAAAACTGTTGGTCAACATACCTTGTTGTAGGCCTATAAAACCCCACACGTTAAAACGATGGTCGGCCAACCATCGCTTTAAATTAAACAAAGTTGGCATTTTTCTCAAAAATGAAATGACACCTGGCGAAACGATTTCACTGATACTTGATGAAGGGGAAAATGGTTTCAGTCAAGTAATTTATTTTGCTATAACTTGGAAGTAAAAATGTTTCATGTCTGCAAATGATGTTGTTAAAATAATAATATAATAGCAATTGTCATCGACACACTTTAAACACTGTGTCGATTAAGTGGGTTGTGGTGGTGGTGGTTATTTAGGGGTGGTGGCGATGTTGGTTGGGGGTGGTAGTGGTGGCGATAATTGTAATTATCGTCAACAAGAAAAGAAGTGCATCATAACAAACGGACATAACATTACTGGCAAAGCATGCACCATTATTTGGGATTTCTTAAGTGAGATACCTGCGAAAGTAATTTTTAATGTGTATTTTAATGTTTTTTAGACACGCAAAACCAAAATGCATTTCACTGTATATAATTATATGTGACTATAAAAAACAACTATACTAGATGCTACCTTTATGTCCTATTAAAACTTTGAAAAATGGAATGGTTTTGCTACCCCCTCCCCCCCCAAAAAAAAAAAGAAAAAAAAAAGAAAGAGGGTAGGCCCTATATAGTCGTATTTTATGGTTTTTCCTGTATTTATTTACTAATGTATTCCGGATTTTCCTAGCTTTAAAAGTTTCATAACGCAAATTTTCTTGTTTGTAATAGCGCCATGAGCACTTTTGTGGATTTGTACGCTTTATTAGTTTTCATTGTTATTTATTGTTATATTACAATATATAATCCGGCGGATGTCACAAAACAGCTCCTTTTAAGGGTGATTGAAACACCTTTTCACTGTTGTACCATTTCCTCCATGATTGTACAAACCTCGTTTTCTTTCAACCACCATCCGCCATAAATATTGACAGACTATCGGCGCCAGTGTATCTGACAACACGTGACGTGTGTCAGAGGTCACCTAAAAACCAGCCATCAGAAAGGAAACCGCCTGAAGAAAGGTGAAACCGCCGCCACAAGAGAAAAACACTAAGTCAAGAACAGACACCGAACATAAATAAACAGCCTCCGCTATCGCATTTTTCTATGAAGCTTTTTGGAAAAGTAGACCTCGGTGGAATGTGACACTTGACCCCGCTTTGACCTTTTTAGGCCGGTGGGTGGGGCAGTGCACGCGTAAAATAATATGTAAGCCATTTTCTGCAAACTGAATATGTGTGTAACACAATTATCATCTTACGAGGCTTGTGGACTCTGATAGTGCCCCCCTCTGAGTACTACAAATAATCAAAAGAGGGGAAACGTTCGGATCGAGTTTTATTGCCCATCAGGCCATGACCAGATCGTTCCTGATGTATTTATGGGCCTATAATCTGATGTATTTGTCAGCAATCTAGATGTGATGTAAACTATAAATAATTGTTTAAAATCATGCGTTAAGGGCCTATTAAACAGATACACGAATAAATCAAAACGGCTTTAGCGTGGATATCACGATGGTTAGGTTTGTGCTTGCTCTGTGGTTTGTGTGACGCAAAGTTATGCGGAGGACGAGTCATGGGCACAGTGGCTGGTCCTGGACTCGATTTCACGAAAGCATTAAGATTCCCCTTAAAAAGGCACTGGACACGTTTGGTAATTGTCAAAGACCAGTATTCTCACTTGGTGTATCCCAACATATGCATAACATAACAAACCTGTGAAAATTTAGGCTCAATTGGTCATCGAAGTTGCAAGAAAATAATGAAAGAAAAAACACCCTTGTTGCACAAGATTTGTGTGCTTTCAGCTTTTCTCTATGCTTTCAGATGCCCTAAAAAGGGCTTCAGGCCTGAAGTCTTTCTCAGATACAAATATTTTAGTGAGAAATTACCTCTACGTTACTTCAGATGTTTTATACCATCAAACAGCTCTCCGTTAGCTCGTTACCAAGTAACTTTTTATGCTAATTTATATTTTGAATAATTACCAAACGTGTCCAGTGCCTTTAAGATGAGTTTTCAAAAGTACCAGCGGCAATAGCGTATTAACCAGAGGGGTGGGACAAATTATGGCTTTGCTCCCCCCACCCCGCCCCCCCAAATGAAATATCTAGTTACGCCACTGTACCATAGTAATTTGTATAGTGACATCACACTTTGCTTTAGCAATTAAGGTTGATTTGCACTTGAGATCAGTAGACCCTTTGCATTGGCCGCCATCATTGATAAAGCGTGCACGCGTGAAAGGCTATCCATTGGCTGAGAGTCGTACGCAGCGCGTCACGCGTGCACCGTTTTCCATTGTTTGTCATCAAAGATGGCGGTCAATGACGTCATGTGCAATCCATCTATCTTAGGCCGTGTCCGAATTGGCAGCTACAGCTACGGCTACGGCTAGATTTCCGCGTCATCGTGCGTTGAAGAATGGGACGTCCTTAGCAACACCCTTAGCAACAGCCGTAGCCGTAGCTGTAGTTGCCAATTCGGATGCGGCCTTATACTCTTTGTGAAAGTCGAGCCTTGGTTAAACAATTGTGGACATTCTCTACAAAAGGAACTGGGATTAAATCAGTCACCCAATAGCTACATGATTCATAACGACACCTCCACAAGAAAATCTGAAAATCTATCAGCACAGTAAAAGGTTCAATGCCAAGACGTGGGCCCTATTTCATGCAAAGCTAAGCAAGTTTTGGGCTACATTTTTTTTAGCAGATCATGTACCGGTCGCTGCAAAGTAAAACTCAAGAAATGAGGCTATCTGAACGACCAGGATGTGACCTGCATATGCGGTTCTGAACCACAGACAATGGAGCACCTCAGAAGTCCCCTACTGAAACAGAAATGCGCGGCTGTAGACCTAGCTGAATTCAATGAAAATGCCAAACACTGTGCTCAGTTCTGGCTGAAACACAACATCTAGCGTGTCTGTGGACACGATAAGAAGAAGAAGCAGAAAAATATGCGTACGAAGCAAAGGGTACAATATATAATTGTTTTTCATAAACGATGAAGAATTCGGTTCGTTGACAGCGTGTGTTCGCGTTCACATGATGGATTTGCATTGCTGAGTCACTCAATCTGCTTACAGTTGAATCACAGACAAGTTTGTGTGCCCTTTGCTTCAGGCTTTCTCAACGCCGTGCAGTGGTTGTGAATTACTACTATACTAGAGATTCTGCTAACGGTTGGTCTGTGAGGAGAAATTATCTATACAGCTTTATAAAGTTTGCCCCATGGGTAACGCAACAATGAAAATATAATTCTCAAAGCTTGATATACATATTAAAAAACCACTTTTATCCAATTTGTTGCAACAATAACACAGCAACGTTGAAATAAAACCAGCCCCTTTTCTAAGTTTCGTCTGAAATACGGTAAACATCTGCACAAAAAATAGAAACCAATAATTTAAATCCATGGCATTTTGTGGCTGTCTGCAGCTGGGTCTAGCCTGGCACACTGCTCTGGCCTCACACCGTTCAAAAGTCCGGGCTGTATTTCTCTTCTGGTAACCCCTGAGGTCATTCGTTACTGGCACTCCGCTATTAATTTCCATTGATTTACACCCCGGCTACAATCATTACATTCTCAAATAGTTCTTGTTAGAAAGAAACAAAATAGCCAGCTGGTATTTTTTTTACGGCTAATATTTTCCCACAGTTTTAGGAAGTGTAATCTGTCCGCGAATGTCTGTGGCATGGCGCGCTTTAATCTTAAAGGGATGATGAAGACTGTCGTACTTTTTAAAAACTTATATAACCTGTGATAATAGAATTAGCTGTTGCAAACTGCTTACAACTGAAAAGGACCTTTGGTATAAAATAATGCAACACTGAGTAATGGCCTGACAATCACTTACATAACTTGTATAATAGCAGATATCTTTGTTTATAAACAGTTGATTGTTTGGGTGTTTTGGAATTTGTTTGTGGATGTCTATCTCTGAATAGTGTCGAATTCACTTCATCATTATGCGTGGGGGGTTTAAACAAGTTCTTGTCCGTGGTAGTACGTCACGATCACTCTATGAATTATTCACGAGTTCGGGGCTTTTCTGGGCCGACCTAAACGTATAAACGTTGATCAAAATGACTGTACAAGTTGATTAATAACAATGAAAAGGTATATATGCATTAATATATACACTCCTTGCAAGCCTACAACATCAGTGACTTGTTCGCCTTTAAAGTCCTTCTTTGCTGGGTGTACAGGGCCTAAAATATACACACATTTTATAGCGGGACATGCTGGGTAAACCTCCTATGCTTATACTGGCTTGCTCCTCGCAATTGTTCAACACAAATCAGCTCTGGGAACAAGAAACAATTCAACTGAATGAATGGCTTTTTCGTCGTCGAATTAATGACCGAACTTAACCTCTGACCCCACGATCATTCAACCTCGATCTCAATCTTCCCACCTCCTCTTGAATTTCACACTCTCACCCATCACACTCATTTTAAAGACAGATGTTTTGGCACACTGCGCTCTCATTCGCACATCCATCAATATTAATGGCGATTCCTCTGTCTGTTGGAGAGTGGTTAATTAATACCGAATTAGGTCACTTATTAAAAACTCACACATTCAGGTCATCGGAGCTGCAGAATCGCATACCATCCGAGGCTCCGGATCCAAAGGGACCTTTCAAAAGCGTGAGCTGATCTTGTGGAAATGTGTGAACTGAAATAATGGTCCTAATAATGCATGATGATGATGGGAGTGACCATTATTACTGAATGGTGATGATCGATGAGGGATTAAGAAAAGACTGTGCAAGTCTCGCGCATAATATCGAAAATGAGAAAAAAATGGAACGAAGACTATATTTTTCTATGAAATCAAATCTTCTTTTAAAATTATATTTATACAAACATCTTGAAAATACAGCTACCAATAGCAAGTTGTTATAAATAATTTCTTACATTTTTGGATACAATACAAATAATGTGTTCAAATTGACATTGACACAAAATTAAAAATTTGGACGAGGATGCTTATTGTTAGAAACCTCATTAAAAAAAATTGCCAATCACGCCCGAATGTGTGCGTCTATCACATTAGGTTTAATGACAACATGGCTGTCAGTGTTGGGCAGCATTCTTTTTTACAAGTAACCGGAAACGGAGGTCAAGTCTTATTCTCGGGTTTTCTTCGTTATTTTGTTGAATTGGTTTTACTTTCATATTGTTTATCACTTAGTATTACATTCCCAACATCATTATATAATTTTCATGGCCATAACGTTGAACTAAAATAATTGACGAAACAAAATCCCGCCCACGTAAAACTCCATTTTGGTTGGGACCACAATGGTCCCGGAAGTTCGAATTATGCGCGAGACTTTCACAGTCTAATCAGAGTATTGTTCTTTTTGGAACATGGCGTGGGAAGGAATGCTGATGAGAATTATAAAACATAAATCACTTTTACACTAAACGCATTTCCCACGACCTTCCTGGGAAAGTTTAGTTGCTCTTGTCCACACCAGTGAATCGCTAGCCCTGCCAAACTCCCGGGAAATAGCTATTTCCCGGGAATTTAAACCCTGCTCTGGAGTAAGGGTTAAACAAGTGGGATAGCCCCGTATGTCATTCTTCCTATAGGAAAATTGCATCAAGTGAAGCGAACACGGGTGGCTGTTGGGTTAAAATTCCCCGGGAACTTCCCGAGGTTTCAATTCCTGGAAATTGGCTCTGCAGTGTGAAGAGTGCGTTAGTATGAATGGCACCTTTGAGATATGGGAACGGGGTGTTATTATTCACACAGACTTGTGCACAAACACTCATTCACAAAGACTTTGTGATACAGGTTTTCTTTAGCCCGAAAGGGTCACCTTTTTTTTTGGGGGGGGGTGCCACCATGGAGGTAGGTGCGACTAGTTCTAATTGTTTTTTAGAAGCGAGAGAAAATAAAATCAGGCCGACAGTAAAACTTTTCCCTAAAAATATGTTGATGTTTAGCGCCTCCTTTTCTTAAATGAAGCAAGTTCCTTAAATTTAAGGTCATCATGCAAAACTATGCGATGGCGATTGTGGTGCGTGGGAAACCTGATTTATAGAGCCATAATTAACATTATACGTTGATGATAGATGGGAACCATGATGGGGAGGGAGGGGCGGGGCGAGGTGGGGGTGATGACGATCACACCAATCAGCGTATAAATTATCATCCTATTAATTATTATCCAACATTTTTGGATGGTGAATATAGCACAGTATTATCAAGAGGTATGTGTCAGAAAAATTTAAACTTATCTCGAGTCAATGTTTGGCTTTGCGAGGGCAACCATCGCAGACACTGGCCATAAATATCATGCATGAAGATCACATACAAAACAGAGGAACGTCTGAATGAAGAAACTGCATAAATTACTCACCTAGAGCTCACGCTTCGGTCACAGTACACGGTGAAGATTATTATGAGTCTGTCACTTCGCGAAATAAAGGAACACCCCATGCACAAACTAACCACTTATAAATGAAAAATGACTGCCGTTTGTGAACGGGCAGAATCCATTTGGACGGTCAGTGTTTCACGGGCAAAGCGATCAGGCAGTCAGCCTATTATTGCATGCAGCCAGCCATGCCTGTTGTAATCATCATATACGGAGACTCGTTCTCTGATGATGGAAGTGCAAAGAACCCAGCGGGTTTTTTTTCTGGAAATAATTTTGATCGATGGTTCATAGTTAATGTTCAACGTCTCTTGAAACGCATGGTTATGCGCTAAATAAAGCCCACACAACGATCAAAATTGAGACGGACTGTTGTAACATTTCGATCCATCCAACCACGCTGTATATAATTATTATGAGCCCGGTTGAACGAACTTCAGGCAATCGTTTTGTGAACAATTATTGCCCTAGGGGGGTTTTCTTTTCCGTGTCTAAAAATGTTCTTTCTATATTGAGATAGGCTACAGTGAACATTGTCATTCTATAAGCAGTTATTAGGCCGATAATAATGTTAAAAGATGTCCACTTGAAAATTAATGGCGTTCATCAGTTATCAACTGTAGGGGGCGTTTGTCAAAAACCAGGCTGGCGTTTAGATACATTTTTTTGTGTTGCTGAAGATGAGGGGCGGGGCTTTTGGATCCCGAAGGGAGCTGTGAGGTTGCATACATTAGACTACGTGTAGCATTGGGTTTGTTATCGTGAGACGGCGATGCAACATGCATTCCGAGTTACCATAAAATGCAATTAATGAAAGGCAACATAAGGGAATTTTTTGGCATGAGGGAGACGTCACAAACTGAAAGTCGTCATCAATGGAAAAACCACTTGGAAGAACACATTATGAGGCAGAGATGAAGACAAAATCAATTTACACAAAAACGCGTTGCCTATAGATTCTCCGGTCCGTAACCATGGTGATTTGGACGTCTTCCTTGGCCGGTCGTATAGGCCTACGAGCCCCTGCTGTCACAATTGTCTTTATTCAATAAGTGTTGTGCCTTAAAGGCATCGTACACGTTTGGTAATTACTCAAAATATATATTAGCATAAAAACTGACTTGGTAACAGCAACAGAGAGCTGTTGATAGTATAAAACATTGTGAGAAACGACTCCCTCTGAAGTAACGTAGTTTTTGAGAAAGAGGTATAATTTCTCACTAAAATAATAAAAACTTCTTGCAAGAAGTTTTTATTCCTATCTGAAAGCACACAAATTGTACAACAAGGGTGTTTTTTCTTTCATCATTTTCTTGCAACTTCGATGACCAATTGAGCCCCAATTTTCACAGGCTTGTTATTTTGTACATAGATACATCAAATGAGAACTCTGGTCTTTGACAAATTACCAAACGTGTTTTGTACGATGCCTTTAATTTCTCTATCTACCTATTTTATGCTGGTACTCGTCAACGCCTTTCAGCAACTAAACGAGGGTTGCGTGTGATGTGTTTCAAAACAATAATTCGCGTAAAGTGGGTTGGCCGCGAAACGAGTTGAGAAAATTAGTTGTATTATGAAAATAATGACACCTCATCACCATGATGTCTACTTCATGAATGAAATGCGGCGTCCTTTTCGGGCAAACTTATCGACAACTTTGTCGGGGTGTCGGAGTAGTTCCCTTGTGCCTCCTAATACAATGTTATAGAAGTTACGCCGCTGCCTTGCTCTATGATAAAACTAACCTGTGAAAATTCATTTCAAAAGGTTGTAGCGTTTTTGAGATATTGTCGAAAATCTGGAGCGGTTATGTCCACGCAGAAAGAATAATCTGCAATTGGAATACACTGCAATCTAAGGGATAAAAAGTGATATCATAACCGCAGTGCGAAGTGAACATTTTCTCAAAATGCAAGATTAAGTCCAAGGTTATCTGCAAACAAGTAAAAGCATTTTTAGAAATTGAAGGCCTCATAACAGGCTTTTGAGTTAAAAACATTTAAAATCTAGCCATAGTTTAAGGCATTTGACAAGAAAAAAGGATTATTCAATATGCTATCCAAAGCTGCTGTACTTCTTATCGAGTAAGTTTTTATTGCCATTAATTTTCAGAATTATTACCAAACGTATACAGAGCCTTTAACTGCTCTTTTTCTGTTTCAAGTGAATAGATAAGTAATAATAATATTATGAGCCCATCATGATCATACCACGTCACCCCATCAGGGTGCCCCATCGGATCAAAGAGAAACGCCGCCCCCGGATAAAATCAGCCAATCTTACAGCTGGTTCCCAGCAGCAATGTCGAGCTATCAGTAGCGAACGTACCGCAACCAGGGAAGTCAAAGCCAAAATGGTGGCCCCCAGTAAACTTTGGCTGGAGTGTTCTTGCTACGAACTTTGTCACACATGGAACGCTTCTTGTATTGGGGCAAACCTGGACGTTGCCAAGGCGAGCTACCGGTATTCGTTTAGAACTTATGCACTTTTCTATTTGGTGAGTTTATGGATAAATAAGGTGTAAACTCGCGTAACGATAATCATGACCTCCCGACCTGAATAAATGATACAAAAACCCGACATTGTTCAGTAAATCACGTTGACCAGTTGCGGTATGGCTTCGTACTCCTCAAAGTGTTAGCCAACTTGATTTGCTTTTTCCTCTGGTGTAACATTGGGCTCAGACTATGGAGACGGTCGGACGGGAGCAACTATTGAGGGGCGGATCCAGGATTTTCAAAAAGGGGGTGGGGCGCTAACTTTTGAATTGAGTTTTAAATCAATGAGAGCATATTTCCAAGTTGAATTTGTTTAGTCAGTTAGTCTTATCCTAGAACTATGAGGTTCATTCCGCTATCTAGTTGCGATAATCATAACCCTCCTCTCCCGACGGTCGAAGACCGGAGGGTTACGAGACATTGAGCGCTAAATTCGACCATACATGCAATTTCGACCAATGTTGACAGACTAGTCACCAGATTTGCTCAATTTTTACCACTTTCAAAAATCATGAAACAAATTCTAAGAACACGGGCTTGATCTTCAATGTCTAAGGAATCCAACCATAACACTCAAAACATAATTCAGAAAACATTTCGAAGAAAAAAGGACAAAAACGTACCAGAGACGGAGCAAAAGCTCGTGAAGCTGGGTGGAGCTTCGGCTGCAGCCCGCTAAATGGCTATTCCCGCTTGTGGACTCACGGCACTGGTGTGCTTGTCTCAGCAATCGACTGTACATGATACATTTAATGTATAAGTACATGTGCGTGCATAGCCACGCATGGGAATATCCATAGAGGCCTGTAGCTGTACAATCGTAGAGCAATATACTGTACATGTACATACTGTACATGTACATGTACATGTAATGTACGTGATCGGCTTATATTGTCAAATTCGAGCCCTGTGATATGTAATGAACCTTTCTAAATATCAGTGTACATCATTTCAAATATTTGGAGTTGATTGTATTTTCGTTTTCTTTGTTTTATTTTGTTTCAGGTTTCTACACTCATTTTGCACAGAGGCATCCCAAGTATCAAGAAGCTCATTCTAGACATTCTGCGCTCAACTAACTTCCTTGCAGCCAATGCAATTGTCTATTTGTCCTCAATATGTTTGTTCAGGTATGAGACAAAATACCTTATCATAAGGCTTGAGTTTGGGGAAAAAATCCACAAGACCACAGTGGCTCAAAATGTTTACTGGACCAGAATTTCATTTTACAAGACCAGAATGAAAATAAGACAAACAATTCCTGACCAAGTTTAACATGCATTTAAGTTTGTGTTTTTGTTTGAACAAGCGCTAAGACATGTAAGAGAAGATTGATTTCATTTGTCTTTATGTGTATTTATTGTACTTAATTATGTCATTACTCAGTACAATTGAAAGGTGTTTTATCAGACTCAAGGTCAACATTTGAACATTTTTAGTTTGAGACATTACACAGTGAGGTGTTAAGCTTCATTGATATTCAATTAAAAAACACAAGATCGCCGGACTTGTCCGGTCAAAAGTGTAGTGGCCCGACACCAAAAACTACTGGCCTCGGGCCTGTGGTCAAGTGTGAAACTGGAGCCCTGTGTTGGGTTGTTGTGGCCGAGTGGTCTTGTATGGTTTCGCCAATCCATTCCATAACTTTAGCCCCACTGCAACTGTTCCCAAACAGGGCTCGAAATTAACACCGGACCCGAGGCCAGTGATTTTTGTGGAGGATCACAACTGGACAAGTCCAGTGGTCTTGTGTTCTTCAGTTGAATAAAAGGCCCCTATTAATAGTACCTCATACTTAATATTGTTGATTATAAAAAAAAGTTGACTCTGAGTCTGATAAAATATAGCTCAGACAATTCAGGCCACCAGAAGTGTAGTGTGCTGGACAATTGACAGCTCAACCACTCGCTCAGGCTTGCAAGGAAATCACGACCCAGCTAACATGCATTTAAGTTTGTTTTGTCCGGGGGTTCTTTTTGTCTTCAGAAGTTCAAAAGCAGATAAAGGGAATCAGCGAGGTTGGTCAGATGATCAGTCCTTGTCATTGATGCAGCCCTCTAAGATGTTCCAGCAAATCAATACGAAACAATCCCCAGATCCAAGATCTGATCTCAATTCACCAAGCTACTTTGCTTATCTTTACTATGATTAAGAAGCAATTACAATGTACAGTCATTTTGATCAGCGTTCATGTCGACCCAGCTTATGAATAATTCATATAGTGATTGTGACGTACTGTCACAGACAAGAACTTGTTTAACCCCACGCACTCGTAGCGTATTCTGCAAAACACTGGAATCTGTTGAAATAAAACTTTCACTGATTAGTTTGAGAAGGCAATAAAAACATTGAATATTTTATTTTGTTCCCAAATCTTGTTGTTTATTCCTTCCATGTTAAAAACATATTGTTTTGAAATTTTATTCAATTTCTAGGAGAATCCTTGGTCGTTTCTACCCATGGTTTGCCTTCGTGCCTGCCTGTTTCGCCTCAGGTGTTGCTATTTCATTGGAACAAAAATCAAGGTATTGATTGATTGTATAATTCATAAACACCTTGGACAGTTCATCCATTCCGATTGGTCTAGAGGAGGTCACACGGCCATGTCTAAACGTGCGATGTAAACACGGTGAGGAGTGTTTGGTGAGGAGTGTTTAAACATGGCCTGAGGAAACCGAGTCAAAAGAGGGCGCTACAAGCTGTAAAACAAAGGGGGGAATCTTAAACAAAACAACCCAGAAGAGAGAAACAAATAATGAAACTTCACCCCTTCCCCACAGCAGGGCTCAAATTTTACACTGGACTACAGGCCCGAGGCCAGTAGTTTTAGTGTTGGGCCAGTAAACTCAGACCGGACAAGTCCGGCGGTCTGGTGTTTTTCAATTGAACAATAAAACTTCACTGTGTGTACGCCTACTTGAACAAAAACAAATTATGTTCAAATATTGACTTTGAGTCTGATAAAAATACCTCTCAATTTTATTGAGAGATGAAGTATAAAGACAAATGAGAAACAAAAACAGGTAAATTGTGTTAGGAAGTTTTCTGGTCTTGCAAAAAATAATTCTGGTCCAGTAAACATTTTGAGCACCAAGCCCTGAGGTCTTGTTGATTTTCTTTCCCAAAATCGAGCCCTGGCCACAGTTAGGGGATGTCATGTGGCCAAGTGGTTTAGAGCATCGAATTCAAGTTCCAATGGTTAAGTCATCGGGGTGTGGGTTCGAATCCCGGTTATGACACTTGTATCCTTGAGCAAGATACTTCACTATAATTGCTTCTCTTCACCCAGTGGTATAAATGGGTACCTGCGAGGGTAGAGGTTGATATTGTGTTTGAAAAGCCTTCAGAGCGCCACGGCAGCTCGGGGCTGTATACTCCCCAGGGAGCTGAGAAAGATTAAAGGAATGTTATTGGCCCAATGACCAGGGCACTAATGTAAAGCGCATTGGTACGTTATTGTAAAATGCGCTTTATAAGAACTAGTTATTATTATTAATATTAGTAGTCCCCCTCCCTTTAGAGCATTAGGAAGCAAACTCTAATCACACACCCCTATTTTCTATTGTAGGAGACCCACTCTGGCTCTCTACATGGCAACACTGGTGAGTTGTCTTTAACTGTTTGTTAACCGTTTCATGTTTTACAATATTTACAGCAGGAACAAACTTTCTTCATATTCAATGCAGCTGGTAAGTGCCAAGTTATGAAGTTGTACGCGCACAGAAGCAATAGTTAACATGTTTGACAAGCCATAAATGTAGTATATAAAATAAAACTAACCTGTGAAATTTTTTGAGATATCGCTGAAAATCCGGAGCGGTTATGTCCACGCAGGAGGAATAATCAGTAATTGGAATACACAATCTGAGAAACGTATCTGACAGTAACGTTTCTCAGATTCAAATTTTGGGGGATAAAAACTGATATCTTTTTCCATAACCACATTACTTCAAAGTGAAATGATTCTCAAAATGCCTAATACTATTGAAAGCTGCTGCACTTCTAACCAAGTAAGTTTTCATTGCCATTAATTTTAAGAGTGATTACCAAATGTATACCTTCCCTTTAATAATATTACTGCCATTATGAAAAAACAGTTTCCCTGGCAAAGATTATTTTTGAGGGGATTCGCTTTTTTTTCACACTGCAAAACCGCTTTCTTTGAAACATGCATGTAAAAAAACAAACAGGAGAGATTAACCCCATCATGTGCTCAAATTTCAAACTCGCTGCGATTTTCCTGTGGAAAATGTGCACTCTCCCATCTTTACCCCCTTTGGTTATATCTCACTTCAACCCATGGAGCTATCCCAACTCCAGAGCAGAGGAAGCAACGTCGACCACACTTCCTGGGTGTTTCGGGGGTTAAAGACATCGTACACGTTTGGTAATTGTCAAAGACCAGTGTTCTCACTTGGTGTATCCCAACATATGCATAAAATAACAAGCCTGTGAAAATTTGGGCTCAATTGGTCATCGAAGTTGCAAGAAAATGATGAAAGAAAAAACACCCTTGTTGTACAAATTTGTGTGCTTTAAGATAGAATAATAAAAACTTCTTGCAAAAAGTTTTTATTATTTTAGTGAGAAATTACCTCTTTCTCAAAAACTACATTACTTCAGAGGGAGTCGTTTCTCACAATGTTTTATACTATCAACAGCTCTCCGTTGCTCATTATCAAGTCAGTTTTCATGCTAATATATATTTTGAGTAATTACCAAACGTGTACGATGCCTTTAACAAATCAAGTATGAAAAGGCCAACCAAATTTGTTTCTGGTACGTCTTGTCTGGAAAGGGTTACAGGGTTGGACCAACGTACTAATTGTCTATGATTCAATACAGTACTCACAGAGAGAGTTGCGACAACTTGCGATTAGAAGCCATTCTGTGTCAACAAAAACGCATGGGCGAACACGGGGTGCCAGACTAGACTGCGCATTGGGTTGTGCTGCATTCGGACCGAAAATGGCGTCCATCAACCACGTGACCCCAAAAAACTGGTCCCTCTACATGTCACAACTCTCTCAATATAAGGCTCTGAGTACTGACAATACAGTGCGCCCTCTACAGTTTGCCCCGGAGCGGCCATTTCCCCCAAAAGTGGTCAACGTTAACAAAATCACACTCATCACTGCACTGGCAGTTTGGGACCTTTGACCCTTTAGTACTCATGCACAACTAAACGTAGGGTCATTTACTCTTCATATGCAGAATGGGCTTTCACATGTTTTTTTGCCGCATCTAGAAATCCTGAGATAGCATTCGTTGTGAATATTTTTTAGGGAGACCGCCAACATAGGGCTAGATAGCTCAGTTGGTAGAGCGCCGGCACGTTAAACCGGAGGTCGTTGGTTTAAATCCTGCTCTAGTCGAATTTTCTCTGTTCAACCCCCACAAAATTATTTTCTTGTGTTACAAGTTTAGTTTACTTTGTTGAGGATGAAATTAGGAAACATTGTTTGTGTACCAAAAAATTGTTTGTTACATGGAAAGTTGTGCACAAAACTTGTCTCCATTGTACTGTCATCTCAAAGAAAGGAACAAAATAGGAAAACAATTATTAAAAATAACTACAACATAACTTTTGAAATAAAAACAAATCCCTCTTTACCAAAAAGATAACTTCTTTTCCTAAAATTCTCCGCAAAACCCTTTCAAGTCAAGGTATTCCGTGTTTAAAAACAATGGTAAGTTTACCATAGATGAGCTGAAACAATCAGGGCCATGCATCGGGCGCTGCGAAAAAAACAATTGTAGACGATTTTCCGTGATGCACTGCGAAAAATGGCCTCTCCTGGGCAAACTGTAGAGGGCGCACTGTATTGCAAATCATCCGCATTGGAAACTTTCCGGAACGCCAGGTGGTGGCACTGGCAGACTTTCCATGAGAATTGTTCATGGAAATTTGTGCATGCTCAGAACTGTGGAAACAGAAGGAAATTCACCTGGTAAGTCTGCTGCCACCATGAGTTCAAAAGTGATATTAGTGTGGGAAGACCTGATTCTTAATTTTCTTAGTTTTCATCATTATTTGGTGCTAATGCAATAACCATTGACACACAAATGTGAACACATTGATTTAAATCTTTATTTACCATTGTAATGTTAGGTGTTTCAATTTCTTTTGACAAGTGGGAATTATGGATTGGACTGGGCAACGTGACGGAATGGAAGAGGTGCTTGATATCTTGGTGAAGTTTACTGTATATTATGACTTGGTCATAAAGACTGTTGTATGACACTCTATGCTAAAACTAGGCACTTCTCGCCAAAACTCATGACTGGGTTTATTCGGACTCAAGTTCTGGTGTTTCTGATCAGCAGAGTGTGGGTTCAAGTCCTGGGACCAATTTTATAGAGCTGTTTATTATTAGAAGTAGAAAATATTGCTTAAAAATTTGCTACTGAGCAAAAATAAGCAGGATACCAGTTACAGATTGTACATGTGACATGGTATTTTGGCTGGTTACCTTATTCTGGTAAGCATAATTTTTTCTCCCTCCCCTTCTCTCTCTCTCCCTCTTTTTTTCTTTTCTCCCTCCTTTTTTTGTTTTTTTAATATGAAAAGGAGGGGGGGGCGTGCGCCCCCCACGCCCCCCTGGATCCGCGCCTGTATACGTTTGGTAGTTGGAACCCACTGTTTGTTTCAATCCTATATAGTTGTAGATATATACCATAAAACTAACCTGTGAAAAATTCCATTTCAAAAAGCGGTAGAGTTTTTGAGATATTGCCGAAAACCTGGAGCAGTTATGTCCACGCAGGAAGAATAATCTGCAATTGGAATACACAATCTGAGAAATGTCAGGGGACCTACTTCTCAGATTCAAATTTGTTTGGGGTTAAAAAGTGATATATTTTTTTCATAACCGCAGTACTTCGAAGTGAAAAGGAGGCCTTTTTCCTATGGATGGGACATAAAGCCGTAGGTCCCGCATATTGTGTAATGCACGTAAAAGAACCCAGTATTCTTATCGAAAAGAGAAGGGTTTGGACCAGTATTTTTATTTTGCCATTTAGTTTGATTACACTCTGAACTAATGAGTTGCACTCTGACATCGCTAATAATTAAAATACTCAGCATTGATTACATGTAGATAAGCTGCTCAAAATGTCACTAGAGTCAGCCCAAGGTCTCAAAGAGTACTCTGTTTGCAAAATACAAAATGGTAGTTAACTCATTGCTGCATGTAGGACAGGCTCAAGCTACCATAGTCAGGCATGATATTCTTCTTACTTTAGTTTGATATCCGATTTTTGTTGCCCTTAGAAAAATCTGCAAAACATGCTGTAGGATAGGCTGAAAAGGCTTCTAAAAGCTTTTACCATTATGTACATGTAGGTCAGCCCTTGTACTCAATAAATATGTTGTACTTTTTTTTTCCACGGGTCAGATATTAATGCCTGTATAGCCGTTTTTGAAACCACGACTCCAGCTTGGGCTTCAGCTTGGGCTCCGTCTGCCTGTTTGAAGCCCCATAAGAACAGCACACATTTTCTAAATAATTGACCGAGCCCAAAGCCCAAGCCCAAGCCCAAGCTCAAGCCAGGGCCGGATCCAGGATTTTCCAAACGGGGGGGGCGTGAAAATATACCAAGCAGCAAAATCTTCCCTCCCCCATTTCTCCCTCCCCTTCTCTCTCTCTCTCCCTCTTTTTTTCTTTTCTCCCTCTTTTTTTTTTTTTTTTCAAATGGGGGGGGGGGGCGTGCGCCCCCCATGCCCCCCCCTGGATCCGCGCCTGCAAGCTCAAGCCCGCCCAAGCCCAAGCCCAAACCAAAGCCCAAGCCCAAGCCCAAACCAAAGCCCAAGCCCAAAGCCCAAGCCCAAAGCCCAAGCCAAAGCCCAAACCAAAGCCCAAGCCCAAAGCCCAAGCCCAAGCCCAAGCCCAAAGCCCAAGCTCAAGCCCAAGCCCAAGCTCAAGCCCGCCCAAGCCCAAGCCCAAACCAAAGCCCAAGCCCAAAGCCCAAGCCCGAACGCAAACCCAAGCCCAAACCCAAGCCCAAACCAAAGCCCAAGCCCAAACCAAAGCCCAAGCCCAAACCAAAGCCCAAGCCAAAAGCCCAAGCCCGAACCCAAAGCCCAAGCCCGAACCCAAACCCAAGCCCAAGCCCAAGCCCAAACCAAAGCCTAAGCCCAAACCAAAGCCCAAGCCCAAGCCCAAAGCCCAAGCCCAAACCCAAGCCCAAGCCCAAAGCCCAAGCCCGAACCCAAGCCCAAGCCCAAGCCCAAGCCCAAACCAAAACCAAAGCCCAAGCCCAAAGCCCAAGCCCGAACCCAAACCCAAGCCCAAAGCCCAAGCCCGAACCCAAACTCAAGCCCAAGCCCAAACCCAAGCCCAAACCAAAGCCAAAGCCAAAGCCCAAGCCCGAACCCAAACCCGAACCCAAACCCAAACCCAAGCCCAAACCCAAGCCCAAGCCCATGCACAAACCAAAGCCCAAACCCAAACCCAAGCCGTGGTTTTGAAAACAACCTATAATAGACCTGAGGCATTGACATCATCCCGTCGCCATCTGAGAGGCAAAACTATGACGAAAAAAGAACAAAAAGAAAAAAGAACAAAAAGAAACTTGAAGCTAAGTATGCAGACAACTCCCAAGAAAGTTTGCTTTTTGCTCTTCCTTTTGAAATGCTAACCATGGAAAGAAGGCCCTACTTCCCCCACCCCCCCCCAAAAAAACCCCAACCACATTTACTGTATAAAAGCTGACTTCTCAAACTCACAATTTGAACTTTGTCAATTATTTTTGTTACTGTTCTTTCTGTTTATTCCAGGCAACCGAGCTTATGTGCAACATTTTAATTTCCAGAGGAGTGGTGAGGCCAATCAAATATGGAGAGGTATGTACTCAATGGAAACAACACCATGATTTTATATAATGGGCACTGGCATTGGCGTGAGGCCACATAAAAAAACAATTGTTGATTGTTCCTGCCGAGGGACACGTTGCCTTGGATCGGGCGAGTTGTTCTATGAAAAGCAGATGTAACCGTTCGTTATAAAACGCATTATGGTTAGAAAGATGTTTTGAAAGTAGAATACAATGATCCACACAAATATGCCTCGAAATTGCGGGTTTTCCTTTTACATCGTGAAAAAAACACGGCATGCCATTTTGTAGAGCCAAATTTTGGACTCCACAAAATGGCGGACCCTTTCATGCAATATTTATTTTAGTGATAAATTTATCATATGGACACATTAAATGTTAACTATTTTTTTGTGCAAATGGCGACCCCCCTTAAAACATTCTTTTCCCATTCTGAAAACTGTGTGGCCGTGTGATCTTGATTTTATGTTGTACAACTATTTTTCTGTAGGGATTTAAATCGGTCTCTAGCGAAACGGCGCGTGAAAGAGTTAACAGACTTTTGCATTGCATGCCTAATTATTCAAAATTTGAACGGTCAGACCGTATAGGGTTTAAACACCAAAGTTACATTCAAAAATTTGACTGTATAAATACCTGGACAAAGAAGTAGAGATAACAAAAACTTCACTTTCACTATTTGTACTTGAGTGTAAGAAATCCATTTTGTTTGTTCGTTGTCTCCAGGTGATGCTTTTCAGTTTGTCTTCAGCCGTTGGACTTTATTTGTTCAGGTAAGATTTTCGTTCTTTTGTGGTCATTTATATCTGTGTACTCATAACGGGTTGACAGACAACTGGCACCAATTAATGTAGCAAGGACCTTTGTTACTAAGGGCCTAAAGTGCACACAACCATGCATGATCAGTGAAGCGTGCAAATGGTTTTGGATGGTGAAAACATTCAGAGCTGCCAACTCTCCCTGATTCCGTAGAAAGTTCCCTGAAAATAAACATCTTTCCATGTTCTGATGAGCAAATTTGGAAATCTTCCTGATTATGGAAACCCCTTCCTCCTTAAAGGCACTGAACACGTTTGGAAATTGTCAAAGACCATTGTTCTCACTTGGTGTATCCCAACATATGCATAAAATAACAAGCCTGTGAAAATTTGGGCTCAATTGGTCATCGAAGTTGCAAGAAAATGATGAAAGAAAAAACACCCTTGTTGTACAAATTTGTGTGCTTTCAGATAGGAATAAAAACTTCTTGCAAGAAGTCTTTTATTATTTTAGTGAGAAATTACCTCTTTCTCAAAAACTACATTACTTCAGAGGGAGTCGTTTCTCACAATGTTTTATACTATCAACAGCTCTCCGTTGCTTGTTACCAAGTAAGTTTTTATGCTAATATTTGTTTTGAGTCATTACCAAACGTGTACGATACCTTTAAGTTGAATGCAATTCTGAACATCTCCCTGATTGTTGTACAAAATCTCCCTGATTGCAAGATGCAAATGTTGGCAGCCCTGAACATTGGGACTCCACAATCTACCAGATTGTTGGAGGGGTTACAAATCAATGACACCTTCCATTTGAATGGTACATGGACAGCCAATTGATCTTTAGTGCTTACACTTTAAAGTATAGGGTACACATTAGGCAGTCTTATAACCATCATTATTAGTTTAGGCGTGTCAAACGCAATGTATTGTCAAACGTAGAAAAGACCTAGAACCGTTAAATGATTTCCGTTATTGCTGTCAGTAAGCCTCTTACAGCTTCCCCCCTCCTCCCGTCACAATACACTCAAGAACACTAGACACTGCAACCCGCTAATAGGATTAAGACCACGAGAAACCAGCACACTCACAAATTGATTTCTACTGTCTGGTTGACAACGAGAAGAAGAAGAACGGGAAGAGTGCCATGACTCAAATGAATGCTGCTGCGGCCCGATCTGGTGGGTGGGGAAACAGGGTTAAACTGCCCTCAAAGGGGTTTCTAATTTAATGTGATTCGCTCGGCGGACAAAAGACACAATGGAGACAGGTAGGCGTGTTTATTGTGGCACTAATGGAGTCGGAGGGATTATTGGAATGGAGGGGGGGGGAGGTAGAAATACGATGAAATCAAGAAGCAGTTAAACCGCCCCCCTAATTAGTTTTTGCACCATCTGAAGGCCGGTGCTGATTTTATTAAAGAAGACAGTTTCTCATTTGTTAATTGGCGACCGATGCATCCAATAACTTATGAGGTACAGACACAGTGTCCATATTCGTACCCACTTTTAAATGTTCTGAAGAGGCCAAACAGTCAAGAAGTCATCAAATGTTGTTTGTTCTCAATTGACTTTGTACAGCGTATGGGGACTCCGTGTATAATGCGCTTATAAGAACGGTTTATTATAATATTATTATTATTGTTAATTTGGTGAATATGGTATTTTGTACGGCACTGGCTGCTTGCGGTTTCCACTGTTGAAAAATGGAAAATAAACATACATGTTCCTCTTTCATCTTAGTGCTGTTTTCCGACTTGATGTTTTTTGAAAAAATGAAAAATTTTAATACAGTTTTTTTTGTCATTGTACAAAAGGAAGAATGTTTGTACGTATGTATTTTACAAAATATTTTCATAGCCATAAACTACATTAACCTAAAATAATTGACGAAACCAAAATCCGCCCACGTAAAACTCCAATGTGTCATGGCCAAGTGGTTAAGAGCACTGGACTCAAGCTCTTGTGTTTCTGATCAGCTGAGTGTGGGTTCGAGTCTCGATCTCGACAAGTGTGTTCTTAAGCAAGACACTTAACCTTTAAATAATTTCTTTGTCCTTGGGATTGGATGTAAAGTGCTTGATATGATGTGAATGAAAAAATAAATAAACCCAGAAATTATTAGTAGTAATTTCAACATTTAATAATTTCAACTGAATACTGTTATAAAATATTCATTTACAATGTTACAAAACACGGCTATTGTCACCATCTAAATATCTCATTTTAAAGATTATATCTCATTACACTTTATACAAGTAAATGCATTGACGTCATTTGAGTAGGGCGCCTTCGGCTAGAGGTCAATGCGACGCGCATTTGCGTTTTCCATTGGTTCATCTTTGTTTTTACCTCGAAGATAGCGGCGTGATGACATAAATGCATGAGGTTCATCCTGCTTGGTCTGCGTGTAGCTTGTGGCAAAAATTGTATAAATGCAAAGGCATTTTTAAATAATATTCTTTTAACAGTGAGCAGTGGCGTAACCTAAGGTTAGGGAGGGGGGGCGGTCAGAACCTTGCTCAGAATTCTGACACTTAAGTCCTTTAAAAGTACATGTAAGACACTTAACCATTATTGCTGCATCCTTCGGATGGGACGTGAAGCCGTAGGTCCCAGGTGTTGTGTAATACACGTAAAAGAACCCAGTGCACTTATCGTAAAGAGAAGGAGTTTGCCCCGGAGTTCCTGGTTTGATTGGCTGCATATTGTGCCACAGCACCTTGTAAACCATTACATGGTGCTATGTAAAGGAAAAAGGTCTCATACTTAAAAAAATGTAGCTCCGCATACCTTGCAGGAAAAATACTGACTGTTGGAGCGCCACGAGTGACGGATTTGTGCGCTATATAAGAAGCCACTATTATTATTATTATTATTATTATTATTATTAACTTACGGGGTACTTTAAATAATGGAACAATGCTACCCCAACAAGGTTTTCTTTGTTCTAGTGCTACACACATGTACACCCACAGAGGATTTCTGCAGAAAAGGGAATAATAGAACAACAATAGAAGTACACCGTAACTGCCATTTGTATAAAGGGTGTGTACAGTGTGCTCATGAGAAAGTGGACACTGTCTCAATGTGCACACAATGTGATTGTAAAAATAATATATGGAGGAGGTGTATACTGCCCTCTGTTGCCAGGTGAAATATATATATATTCCTGTTTCTTCTTGGTTGATATTTTCCTGAATACTCCATGGGGAAGTTCTAACAAGGAGGTTCTTGGTGAGAAATATAGTATTGGTTCAGTAAGTTGTCTGAACCTATAGAAATAGAGTAGGGTCCCAGTTTGGGTGAAGGTCCCCAGTTGGAAAGTATACAAAACCAATCGGAGCTGATTGCAAAAAACTACAAACAAAAGAGGGACAATAGGAGGTCCCAGATTGCAGGTGTTTACACACTTGTGTGTACTTGTAGCGAGATGACATTCAAACCGAGAACTTATAACAAAAGGGACAATAGGTCCACGATTGCTATCACAAGGGGGGGGGGGTCCAGGTATGTCAGGACTAAGAGTTGAACAAAGGAGAGTCCACCATTGGAGGCCACTACACACTTGGGTGTGTGTGGTTAGGTGTACATATTCAAATCCGGGACCTATAATATCCTAATGCGTAATTTTCAGTGGTTTTACTTATTTTTATTTATTTTACATTGTCATGCGCCTTTGAACAGCCTCGTCTGGAATTGGCGCATTATAAATTAAATTATTACTATTATAACAAAAGAGGACAATAGGGTCCCCGGTTGGGTAAAGGTCCCCAGGTGGAAAGTGTGTACAAAACCAATGGGAGCTGTTGCCAAAAAGTTATAGTACGAACAAAAGAGGGGACAATGGGAGGTCCCTAATTGCAGATGTTTACACGCTTAGGTGTGTAGTGGGGGGGGGGACACAGGAGTGTAGGAAACCATTGGTAGACACTAGACAGTACCCGCATGTGACATCAGCCCAACGATCCAATAGACCTCTTGCATTTGACGTCAAAAGCCCAAACAGCGCCCTCACTGAGGTCAAAGGAAGACTTGCCATTGGCTGAAACGTGTGCCCGGCGCCTACACGCGTGCACGTTTCCATTGTTTGACCTACGAGCGATGGCGGCCAATGCAAGGGGTCTACATAATGTATACCTCAAATTATATTCCACTTTAAAGTAAAGTAAAGTCTGTCCCGAGCCATATGGCTCATCAGGCCGGTGTTTATATCCGGTTTCCTTGGCATTAAACAACTGAGAATATTTATATTCCCCCCTGGACAGGATGCCAGTCCATCTCAGGTTACTCCCCAGCTCTCGCCAGTACCCATTTGTACTCCTGGTTGAAGAGAAGCAATAATGTTTAAGTGTCTTGCTTAGGGACACAAGTGTCACGACCGGGACTCGAACCCACACTCTGCTGATCAGATACACCAGAGCTTGAGTGCGGTGCTCTTATCCACTCAGCCACGACCCGCCTTTTCTGTAGTGTACCTGTACATTTATTATACCTAATTACACAATCTACAGTACAATACATCTGCCAGGTAATGCCCTAGTACTAATATACAAGTTCAATCTCTATATGTAAACAATATGACATCATATACACAGGTCCATGTAATCAAGTTTCATTAAATAGCAGCACCATTCACATGGCGTGCATTTTACACACAAAGTGTTGCTTCACGTCGCAGTCAGCCTGCCGCCAGCTCGGCCAGTCATTCTCAGTGGAGACTTGCTGGCCGCACCCTGCACCCTCAGCGGTGCTCTGTTGCTGCCCGGGGTCAGAGACGTCCCAGTTCTCATACGTGGTCTTGAGTTTGTCTGTCCATATCCAGTGGTTTCCTGGGGTGAGTGTACTCTTGTGGTAGCCCAGCCAGATGCCGTTTTCCCCTGGTTGGGACAAAAAACAATTGGAAAATATCTTGCTGTCTTAAATCAGATTTATAAATACAATACACTAAATACGTTTATTGAGGAGCGCTCTTACTCATCAAAGATGGTTGCACAGCTTTGAACAGTGTCTTACACATGCAAATGTGTAATAGGTTTTTCACTATTTTCTCGTGACCCAGATGGCCGATCAATCTCAAACTTCTACAGGTTTGTCAGTTTATGTATGGTGGATTATATAAAGTGCTTAACAATCTTTGTTCAAATAGATGAGTTTTCAGGGCCCTCTTAACAATTTCACAAAGCACTAAGATCCATAAATAAATAAATAATAAATAAATAAATAAATAAATAAATAAAAAAACCCATATTGAAAGAACATTTCTAATTTCATAAAACAATGATGATATAAAGAAAAGTTAATATAGATTTATAAAATGGAAAACCCAAAAAATAAATGTTAAAAATGATAATGACAAAAAATATGTAAATATCAAAGAAAAACATGAAATGCGACACTACCTTCGAATGAACCTCGCATCTCCTTCCAGTACGAATTCAAGAAACCCTCCTCCTCGGCCGAGCCGACTGAGACGAGGTGCGCCGTCTCCTTGCCCTGGCAGATGGTATACCTCTGGCAGGTCGCCTCCGCCTCCTGCCAGGTTCTCCTGATGCCAAAGAGACGATAGCAGAAGGAGCCTGTGGGTAGCTGGTACTGAGTCCAGACAGGAGGGCAGTAGTTGAGCCCAGTGGCCCCATGGATGGAGGCCGCCAGCATCAAGGCCAGTAGAAGAAGGGCCAGTCTGGTGGCCGCCATATTCTTGACGGTGTCTGTCAGTGAATGCATTATTCTTCCTTTATGAAAAATGATTACACCACAGGAAAAAAGAAGAAGAGAAATAAACAAATATGATCACGATTATTGTTATTATTATATATTTGTGGTAATGGAATCAAGGATGCCTCATAAGTGAAATTAATCACTGTAGCTCACAAGCCTGAGGAAGGTAACCTGTAAACAAGGGTGTTGCTATGTGAACCAGAAACACTGTGGTTAACCCCTACTCTTCCACGATAAGTGTTCTGGGTTCTTTTGCGTGCACTACCAATCCTAGTACACGAGACCTATGGCTTAATGTCCCATCTGAAGGACAAAGCAATTATGGTAAAGTATCTTGCTCAAGGATACAAATGACAGACCGGGACTCGAACCCACACTCTGCTGATCAGAAACACCACAGCTTGAGTCCGATGATCTTAACCATTCGGCCATGACACATCACGAATTGTAGCTTTGGTAACCACAACTCTACTACCTGTCTTTGGGTAGCAATTCTATATTGTGGTGGCATTGTTGGCTTGTGCATAAAGCGCTTGCCTCTCACCATTGTGGCCCTGGTTCGATTCCCGACTAAGGCCATATGTGAGTAGAGTTGTGTGTTGAACTTGGTTCTCTCCTATGCCAGTGCGAGGGTATTTCTCTGGGCCCTATGGTTTTCCTCCCTCCAGAAACACTTTTGATCTCTGGCTTTGCTCAATGGTCATATATGAGTGGGTCGATGTGGCTGGCTGCCAAAGGCATCCTTGCATGCCTGCGGCTCGAACATGTTGTAGCCTCGTCCTTCGCATTTCAGCTTCTCAGCTGCGATTAATGATGATTAGCTTCCCAAAATTATTATTATTATTATTAAAGACTACTAAAATACAATCAGGATGTAAATTTACAGTATAAAAAACCCAAACAGACACACCAGAGCTTGAGTCCAGTGACACTTGACCGAGACACGCCACATTATCGATCATTACACAAAGGTGGAAATTTCATAATTTCAACATACTTTGTTAAATTTAAATCAGACCTTTTTGTTCATCAGTGACATACCCTTGTATTCACCTTAAACCAAATTATTGATGGAGGGTAAAACCAACATTAATATGAATATGTGCAGAATGTTAAAATAAATGTTTACTGAGGGAAGTATGGTAGGGGTGTGGTTAACTAATTAGCAGGAAACTTAGTTTAACATTATGTAAGTTGCATGATTTACATAAATGTAAATTTCATGATTTACATAAATGTAAATTGTATGATTTACATAAATGTAAATTGCATGATTTACATAAATGTATGTAATTTGCATGATTTACATAATGAAATTTATTTACATGCATGTGCATAGTTGGCTAAAACATGTACAGTACCTGTAGCCTAATTCTGATTGAAATCAAATAACCCAGTGCTCAGCATACTTGTATTAAACAAAACTTTGCCCTTTGTTGCATGGTAATTACTTGACCACATTTGCAGAAATATTTTAAATAACCCAGAAGTGTCACAGAAGGCAGTCCCCCAAAGCGTAGAGCAATGCTAGCCTTGAAGTTGTCCCACTGCTGTTGCTGACCCCATGGACAGCAACAATTAAAGAAATTCAGGAGTGTTTTTTATTTGAAGGTCATTCCAGCCGAAACCAACACCCAAGTGTGAATCCTTGACCCATTAGGTACAATAAGGTCATAAATATTCCATGTATCTGAACCAGTAGGCCTGTACACTTTCCTTAAAGGTAAGGTTCATAGATGGGTAAATACTCAACAAAATTTATTACCATAAAAAATTACTTGGTGAAAAGCACTGCAGCTGGTGATAGTATAAACTATTTTGAGAAAGGATTCACTTCGAAGTAATGTGGTTTGGATAATTGGTCCCCTGTAATAACTATTTGAATCTGAGAAACGATTCATTCAGATTTCTGATGGTTGGTGTTCGATCGTGAATGCTGCAGCCAGACAGTGCAGTTGGTACTCACTGTCACCACGCTAAACGTGAACGGACTTGACGTTTTTGTGAAAATACTGGGGTCTAAGTAGAAACTGTAGTCACCTGAAACTTTCACTTGTGACTTTTATTGTACCTTTCTTGGTAATTTTGCCTATAGGCCTAAATCAGCATTATGTTGACAAAAACCAATCTATGACTCTACCTTTAAAGCTGCAATGCAGCAACTTTGATTGCTGATGAAAATGGTGTCTTTTTGTAACCCGGAGCGTTCATGTTTGGAGAAGGTGCCATGGCTCTAGACAGGGTGAACTTTTGGACTTTTTGCAACACCCATGTGTGGCCAAGTTAGGGAGGAATGCAAAAATGAGCAGGCCGTAACTCGAGGCTAAATCAACTCGTGGATTGGTCTTGACATCCCCTTGAAGCCTATTGTTTTTAGACCCCCTATAGGTCAAATGTCAAGGTCATTATGATTAAAACAAAAGAAAGGTTGTCCGAGCGAGCGGTAACTCGAGACGAATGAGATTAATGTCAGTGGTCATTTGTGTCAACACACCATTCTTGTTATTGTCAGCAGCATGTCCATTGAGCCCTACCTGGGCCCCATTACATAGAGCTGCTTAACCACAAAACGTAGTTAAGCACAAGAAAATTATGCTTACCAGACTAAGGTTACCAGCCAAAAGACAATGTCACCTGTGCCATTTGTGACTGGTATCCTGCTCATTTCTGCTCAGCAGAAAAAGTGTTAAGCAATATTTTCTGGTCTAGTAAAAGTTTTGAGCTACAAGCCCTGCAGTCTTGTGGATTTTCCCCCAAATTTGAGCCATGATACTTATTCTTTATTTCAGCTCCAAGTATTTAAAACTCTCTATCAGTTATTCTCCCATTAAAACTGTAACTCTGAACAGCAGGCCCGAAGCCAGTGAATTTATTGTTGGGCCAGTAAACTCATTACTAGAGAAGTCCAGCAGTCTTGTGTAATTTTTCAATCGAATAAAAATACTATTCTGTGTATAATATCTTCAAAAATTAGATCATAAATGTTGTTCCAATTTTGACTTTGAGTCTGATAAATATCTTTCAACTCTGTTGAGTTTAGAAGTATACTTAGCAAAAAGGCAAATGATATAAATGTTCTCTTAGTGCTTGTTCAAATATACACAGTTTACATATTAAACTGTGTGGAAAAGTCTTTTCTCATTTTGATTCTGATCTTGTAAAATAAATTCTCATCCAGTAAAGGTTTGAGCTACAAGCCCTTGTGGAGTTTTCCCACCAAATCCAAGCCCAGTAACTGTCATTTGATTCTGTGGAGAACACATCAAAGTTGACATGAAGTTGACGAGAAAATTTCTTCCCACTGATTGTCACAGTGCTGTTCTCCTATCTGTAGCTGGCTAATTGCCAAATTTGATTGTTTCTGATCAGCAGAGTGTGGGTTTGAGTCCCAATCATGACACTTGTGTCCTCGAGCAAGATACTTTACCATAATTGCTTTGTCCTTCCGATGGGACATTAAGCTGTAGGTCCCTTGTTCTAGGATCGTTAGTGCACGTAAAAGAACCAGAACACTTATCGTGGAAGAGTAGGGGTTAACCCCAGTGTTTCTGGTTCACATAGCAAGCACCCTTGTTTACAGGTTTCCTCAGGCTTGCGAGCTATAGTTATTAAGTTCACTTATGAAGCATCCTAAGTTGCATTAATACCAGAAATATATAATAATAATAATAATAATAATAAAATAGAGCACCAGATGATCACCAATAAAACTGCACTTGGCGGTTAAAGTGACGTGCACATTGCCTACATTTGTGGAAACATTCCAGATATGTGTCACTTAGCAACCAACCAACAAGCCAATGCATCAGGTTACATGCCTGAAATATTAAGATTACTGTCAGGTGGTAACTTCATTTCTCTAATTGGGAGTTTGTTCCTGTCGCTCTTCATAGGTTTTTTTCCCCCAGGAATAAACGGTATAGATTTAAATAGAGATAATTACATGTTAAGGGGACATTGACGTCAGACTTTCTTAAAATCAGCTTGCTGTCTGAATCCTGCATGGTATTCAATGCTTACATGTTTAAGTCTTTTACAAAAGTACAAATTCTTGCACAGTATACTCAGGCCGTGTCTGAAACAAGTGACTTTGGTTAATGGCTATGGCCGCTTTTTACTGCAATGTATGTACGTGGAAGTGTCGTGGCCGAGCGGTTAAGAGCACCAAATTCAAACTCTGGTGTTTCTGATCAGCAGAGTGTGGGTTCGAATCCCCAGCCGTGACACTTGTGTCCTTAAGCAAGACACTTGACCATTGCTTCGTCCTTCGGATGGGACATAAAGCCGTTGGTCCCATGTGTTGTGTAACGCATGTAAAAGAACCCAGTGCACTTATCGAAAAGAGAAGGGGTTCGCCCCTGTGTTCCTGGTTGTGGCTGCTGATGCGCCGTAGCACCTTGTAAAAAACATTATAAGATGCTACATAATTGGGTCTCATAATTCATAACTTCAATAACCCATATTTCTGTTTAAAGTATATACTAAGCGCCTTGAGTACCTTGTTTGGTAGATACGTGCGCTATATAAGACTTCAATATTATTATTATTAAAGGGTCTGTATACATTTGGTAATGACTCTGAAAATTAATGGCAGTACAAAACTTACTTGGTAAGAAATACAGCAGCTTTGGATAGTAAAATGCATTTTAAGAAACTTTTCACTTCAAATTACTGCGGTTATGGAAACAGATCTCAATTTTTATCCTCAAAATTTGAATCTGAGAAGCGTTACTGCAGTACACGTACGTTTCTCAGATTGTGTATTCCAATTGCAGATTATTCTTCCTGCGTGGACATAACCGCTCCAGTTTTTTTGGCAATATCTCAAAAACGCTACCACCTTTTGAAACGAAATCTTCACAGGTTAGTTTTATGTTATATATCTATCTATATAGGATTGAAACAAACAGTGGGTTCCAATTACCAAATGTATACAATCCCTGTAAAGGATCTTGTGTACAACATTGGTTAATTATCAAAGACCAGTCAGGGAACGAAATTAACACTGGACCGCAGGCCCGAGGCCAGTGATTTTAGCCTCGGGCCAGTAAACTCAGGACTGGACAAACCCGGTGGTCTTGTGTTTTTCAATTGACTAAAAGTACCTCACTGTGTAATAAAATAATAAAAAATTATGTTCAATGTTGACTTTGAGTCTGGTAAACATCTTTCAATTATGTTGGGTATTAAAGCATACTTAATTCTGTAAGACAAAATTAATGAGATATTCTCATAGTGCTTGTTCAAATAAAAGTAGATTACATTTTTAAACTGTGTAGAAAGTTCTCTCTCATTACATTCTGGTCTTGTAAAATAAATGCTGGTCCAGTAAATTGTAACGTACATGTACAAGCCCTGCAGTCTTGTGGATTTTCCCCCTAAATTAGAGCCCTGCCAGTATCCACACTGTATGTGACCCAACTTTTAACATGAAATAACAAACCTGTGAAAGTTTAAGCTCAATTGGATATGTTTTCACTTTTTTCAAACATTGGGTTTTGGACTTGGGAGATCAAAACTAATTGTTTTACAAATTTCTCCAAAAACTATATCATAACACTTTAGGAAAAAATATTTCAAGGGGAGTTTCCCAACAGGACCATCTTTATACCACAGAAGTCTGTGAACATTCATATTTTCAATCTTACCAATGTTATAAACACCCTTGAAACTAAAATTGGGCTTTCTTAATTTTACGGATGCTGTACCAGACTTTTAAACAATCGATTAACGAAATCAAATAAAAACCAGTTGTGTGGAAACTGTTCAGGATGTGGTCTTTGTGGTTCTGGACCTGAGGAGCCACAAGAAGGGGTCCGGATTGTGGTTCAGTCGTTCACACTGTTTTATGGTCTTGCGGTTTTTCCTTTCACAGGATCTTATATATACTGAGCAGGAACCATTTGGGTATTTTAATAATATTTGGTTTGCCCTAACACCATGTGATACTATCTACTTTGCTGTGTAGAATTGCTCTTATAAGAACTTGTCCTGCTATTTATCTACCGCTGCGAGTAGATTAGGAAAATGGGAGACTACCTAGTTCAGATAAGAAGTTGTCCTGCTATTTATCTAATGCCCTGGAGTAGATTGGGGGTTAAAATAATAGTTGCCCTGAAATTAACGATTGTTGAGCAGAAAACGTTGAGGCGGTTTTGAATAATGAGGGACTGGTTGGAAGGAGACAGGTATATAAGTTGGGGTTTGCCCTTCATTTTTTCAGTGACTAGCCAGCAGGACCAGTTAGCTTTTCATTTCACTAGTCCGTCGGCTTTTTCAATTGTCCATATTTCAAGTGAAATAGCGATGCTTTTTAACACTGAACTAGCCAGCTGGACCACTTGGAGTGAATTTTGACTGGTCCTCATGTGTCTTAACTGGCCTTTGGCCAGAGGACAATTGTTAAAGGAACATTACAGAATTGGTTTTTGCTAACAAAACAGTGTAAGCACTTTATATAATCCACCATATACATAAACTGACAAACCTGTAGAAGTTTGAGATCGATCGGCCATCTGGGTCACGAGAAAATAGTGAAAAACCGATTACACATGCATGTGTTATTCAATAAAAAGCTCATGAGCGATAAACTCCAATCGGAAATTAGTTTTATTTATTTCTCATCAAATATGGCATTTCAGACAGAAATATTTCTAGGGATGTTTTCTACTATCATCATCATTAGACCGTGTAAGTTTTATGTAAATCTGTGATATTCAAGAAAATTTTAATTACCAGTTCTGTAACGTTCCTTTAAGGGAGAACACTATAAGTAGGATTGGATGCACACAGTGAAGATAGTTACAAGAAGTCCCCTACTCCCCTGAAAGTAGAAGTCCCCTTTCTCTAGATCTACTCTGAGAATCTCTGATCTAGTTGATAAACAGCAGGATAAGTTCTTATCTGAACACCGCAGCTATTAGCAGGACAGTTCTCAGAAGAGCAATTCTACACAGCAAAGTAGATACTATCACATGCCAGGGTTCTCCCCATGTACAGCTACTGTATCGGGCTGATACATAATAATAATAATAATAATAACAAGTTCTTATATAGCGCATTTTACAATAAACGTATCAATGCGCGTTACATTATAGTGCCCTGGTCATTGGGCCAATAACAGTCCCTTAATCTTTCTCAGCTCCCTGGGGAGTATACAGCCCTGGGCTGCCGTGGCGCTCTGAAGGCTTTTTCAAACACAATATCAACCTCTACCCTCGCAGGTACCCATTTGTACCCCTGGGTGAAGAGAAGCAATTATAGTTAAGTGCCTTGCTCAAGGACACAAGTGTCATGACCGGGATTTGAACCCACACCCTGATGACTTAACCACCAGAACTTGAATTCGATGCTCTTAACCGCTTGGCCACAACACCCTAAGTTAATATATATTTGTATAATATATATTTTTTGTATAATATATATTTTTTATAATTTCACAAAAAAACATCAAGAGAAAATCATATAGAATGCTCCAAATCGCACAGTAGGGCTTTTAAAACCAAGATAAACACCAAGTAGAAAACTTTCCGAAGACCTTGTTTCAAATTCAGCGTGCTTCGGCCAAACTTCCAAAAATTGGGTCCAGAATGTCCCACAGGCTTGAAAAAACCTGGGGAGAACCCTGCATGGTAATACCGCAAACTGAATACTCAACCATGCAATGCCTCAATGCCTTTTTGAAAACTGCCTGTGGGTTGGAGTGGCAGATACTGTAGTGTAAATTGTTCCAGAGTTTTTGGGCGGCAGCCTGGAAGCTTTTGTCGCCAGTGGTTGTTCGGGTTTTGGGCACAACGGGTAACTTGGTATCTGTAGATGATTAGAGGCTTTTGGCTGGCTTGTACAGTTGAATGAGTTCCGTTAAGTATAAAGGTGCAGAGTCAGTACTAAGACATTTGAAAACCAGGGTCAGTATTTTGAAGTCAATTCGGTTAGAGAAATGCCATCATTTCATCATACCTTTCTAAATTCAGATTTTAGTTTCAGACTTTTTTGTTATCAATAACTCTCACCCTTGGATATATACCGTATTTGGCCGTGTGTCCCTGCTCAAATCACCAGTAACAAGAGTATAATAAAAGACTCTAAACTGATTGTTCATAAACATGTTTTCCTGCTTCACTATGAAGCTCTTCTGACTTCGGTTGAACTTGTAAAAATGTTTTTCTCCTAGGTGCAGAACTCAAACAAATAACATATCAAGATCATATCAATCACTGACCAACTCCCACATGCCCCCTCAACATAAAAAACTGCATGGAGAAATTTACATTATATTTGTAGGTTTTGTATGCATTGAAACTGTTTGTCAGTATTTATACGTGAATGCATAAATCATTTTTCTAAAGTCTAATTAAATTAGCCCATGTCTGCCCAACTACGTGATTTCCCGTAGAACGCACAAACGTCGCACATGCCTGCCTAAGGGAAAACACGCGGGAACAATAAGTTTACATGTAGTGTCTTTCTTTATGCTCTTGTTGCTAGAGATTTGAGTAGGGAAAAATTGCCAAATATATATATCACATTAAATGACAATTATGCACAGAAGTGCTAAAAGTGAGAATTAAAGGTATTATACAGGATTGGTCTGTATAAAAAATATCATTGTTTAATTTTCTTCTGGAAGCTTACTGATTATGAAGTTCATACTAGAACCATTTTTGTGTGTGAAATATTAACATCTGAAATGAAATCATTCCAGAAAACTGTATCTGTAAACTTTTTAAAAACAAAAAACAACTGATTACAGTTGTAACAACCAAAATTAGGACAATGCTTTTATTAATTATTTATATGCTGGAAAATAATGCACGGTTTGTCACTATTTTAAATTTAAATATCTACAGGAACATTTCAATGGGCATCAAGGCAATGACCAAGGGCGCGGAGGCAATACCCCCCCCCCCCTGGAATTATCAGGCCTAGTGACCAATCAGACTGATATGTTTTGAGTTAAATTAATGGAAACAGTTCTTTTAATTGTTGCAGTAAACAGATTTTAAAGTGACGCCGTAAACATTTTACACTTGGCTGTATTTGATGAATTTTGAAGTGTCTTAATAACTGTGTTCGGTGATGTCAATCTTAAATATCTTAATTTGCCTGATCCCAAAAATGTTTACTGATGGGATGTCGTTAATTAGTGGAAAACGGCTGCGTCTTGTCAAAAATGCCCAGGGAGTTAAGATCAATGCTTTAAAACCATCATCAAGTTCCTGCATACAGTGAGTTTAAAAAAAAAATTATATATATTTTTTGCAAGACCTTAGTGACAAGTGTTTGAGAACACACTTCCAAGGAAAAGTTGGTGACAAATATATTGAAAGGGTGTGCACAAGATTGAATACAAAATAAATGTTGACAGATTTGCACACTATATAACTTAACTTTTTGTCAAGATGGTCATGGTGGAAAACTTTCCTTGAAATGTTTTTGCCTGAAATGCTATAAGTTTTGAGAAATGAGTAAAACTAAAGTTTGGAAGGTAGTGCATTCTGCTCTACCAGCCAGGCTCCTAGTGGGTGATACCCATGCCTACATCCTTACAGACTGTGAAGGGGGTAACCCTGTTTCAGCCCCAGGAGTAGGTGGCAACATGCCCCTGGTGACAGTTGATTTGGGTCGACAGCCCAAATCAGTTAAGTGTAGCCCTCACCTTGAAGTGGTTGTCCGGCTTTGTGATGTTAGGCGATATCCCATAATAATAATAAATGTAAAACAAAATGTTTCCCGCAAATCCGAAACCCGATGTTTGAAAAACCGTGAAAACATCCATGGATATTTTTGTTTCACTATTTTCTTGTGACTCTGATGACCGATTGAGCTTAGAGGTAGGGTCATAGTTTGGTTTCTGTCAGCGTAATGCTTATTTATAGGAAAAATTATAAAGAAAGATACAATAAAAGTGTGAAAGTTTATGCTGAATAGAGTGCAGGGTTCTCCCCACGCACAAGCTAGCGTATCGGGCCGATACGCAGGATTTGCATGCCCATGCGTGCAAATTTCAGCCGATACACCTTTTAAAAAATAAATAAAAATTACTATTATTCTTTGTATATTTTTTTTCACAAAAAACATCAAGAAAAAATCATATTGAATGCTCCAGATTGCACAGTAGGGCTTTTAAAACCAAGATAAACACCAAGAAGAAAACATTCCAAAGACCTTGTTTCAATTCAGCACGCTTCGGCCAAACTTCCAAAATTTTGAACCAGAATGCCCCACAGTTTTTAACAAACTTGGGGAGAACCCTGGAGTGTCTATTTGCTGAAAAAAAAAGCAACAAAACTGTCACAGTATTTTCACAAGAACGTCAAATCCATCCAGTTTAGCGTCTCTGGCACCAACCCCCTCAGAAATCTGAGAAGCGATTTATTACAGTAGTATGTTCTGCCTAAGAGCAAACTTATTGATTTTGGCGCTTTATAAATGACTTTTGATTATTGAATATTATTGACTATTGATCTGCCGCATGCAAAATGTTGCCTCAAGTGCTAAGTAGTACCCTACCTCAGTTCCCCTTGTGTGGTTTATTATTTGATATCAAATTTAACCTACCTGTTTTTCACTGGGGATACATCAACGTTCACGATTCAATCCAGTATTAATTCCCAAACGATGGCAAAACTACTTGCACACTCCCTGAAGTGTGACAAAGTTTTCCCTGAATCCAGCACCTTCCCCACCATCACCTGGCGATAATGTTATTACAAGAGGTCCGGCTTGTATCTGGGTCTAGCAGTAGTTGCACTTTTTAAAACAAACAAACAGTTTGCCCCGCACACACACAGGATTTCCAACCTAAAGTGTTGCCAAGTTCAGCTAGCCAGCTGGTGGCAATCACCATGCCCTGATTGGCAATACGCTGGCAATTTGGGGGGGGGGGGTGGAAATGAGGAGAACTTTTGACAGTGAAACAGTCCGAGTGATTTTGGCAGGTAGTGGAGACACAGAGACACAGCACGTTCCCTCGATATTATGCTGTAATCAGTCAACTTAGCGGAGGGGAGCCAGTGATGATATTCCACCACACACACACATGTGTGAATAAACCAAGCTAGGAACTTGTAGTGTGAATAACCTTTAACCTTGATGATTGGACGGAGTATAGTGCAGTCAACTTATACATGTGAATCTGATTGTTTTCTTGACAAGAAATATATCTTTAAGTTCATTGATATGGGAGGGGACATGTTGTCAAAGGAATGCTCGGACATCTGCTGTAAAATGTGACATGTGCATTTTCCGATTCTCACTTCAGATGCCAGAAGTTTTTTTCTACAGAAGTCCGAAAGTACTGGAGTACACACAAATATATGGCCCTTCACCATTGTATACAAAAGGCCAGCACTGAAGTCAAGGTTTAAGCCAGAATTTGGTAAAAGGGTGTCCAAATTTGCTGGAAACTTAAAAACTGGGTGTCCAAATTGTTCACTTCAATACATTTACATGTAAAAGACAGATAAAACAGGTCGTCCAAATTTAAAACAGGGTGTCCAAAAAGACACCCAGACACCCCTCTTGCTAACACTATGCCTGGAATTACATGGAGGCCACAGAGGCCATGGCCTCTGTTGCCCTGGTCTTGATCTGGGTTCCCCTTTAAAAGTTTCCCATTAAGATTTTCCAATGGACATGCCCTTTACAAAATGGAAATGGCCTTGCCCTCTCAAAGATGAATTTCCAGGCCTGTTTAGGATGATATTGCTTGATCATTATACATTTTTGCTTAATTTGCATGACAAAAGTCAATTAATTATTCCCAATACAAGAAACAAACTTTATTGATCTGTAGAAGTTTTAAAGGCACTGAACACGTTTGGAAATTGTCAAAGACCAGTGTTCTCACTTGGTGTATCCCAACATATACATAAAATAACAAGCCTGTGAAAAATTGGGCTCAATTGGTCATCGAAGTTGCAAGAAAATGATGAAAGAAAAAACACCCTTGTTGTACAATATTGTGTGCTTTCAGATAGGAATAAAAACTTCTTGCAAGAAGTTTTTATTATTTTAGTGAGAAATTACCTCTTTCTCAAAAACTACGTTACTTCAGAGGGAGTCGTTTCCTACAATGTTTTATACTATCAACAGCTCTCCGAAGTAAGTTTTTATGCTAATATTTGTTTTGAGTCATTACCAAACGTGTACGATACCTTTAAGGTACTCTTTAGAATAGGGTTAGATCATGGATTCAATTCCTACTCGAGGTCGCCTAAAAGTACCTTCTATACTGTCCTTCATTGTCATAATTTAATGGAGGAAAATCTAGCATTTAGTTGAATCTTTAACACTTGAACCCATCATTTTACGTTCAGATAGATAACTAACATGCCCGTCCGTTTTTATTCGATGTATTTGACGCATCGTTTAGGGATGCCCGTCTCTTCGTGAAAATGCAAAATGCAATAAGTTAGATAAAAGCCCACTTACTAATCAATGTAATTAAGAAATTAAGCATAACTTTGATTTAAAGGAGGGTATACCTTGGTAATTGCTCCCAAAAATTAATTAATATAAAAACTTACTTGGTAAGAAGCACTGCAGCTGTTGATAATTTACATTTTGAGAAACGATTCCCTTCAAAGGAATGTGGTTTTAGAGAGAGTGATGCAAAAATTGTCAATCTGAGAAACGTTTCTGCATGAAATGTTTCTCAGATTGTGTTTTCCAATGACAGATTATTCTTCCTGCGTGGACATAACCGCTCCAGATTTTCGGCGATTTCTCAAAAAAACGCTGACCACCTTTTGAAATGAAATTTTCACAGGTTAGTTTTATTGTATTATATACCTGCATTTATATAGGATTAAAACAATCGAACGGTTCCAAAAACCTAAGGTATACTTTGCCTTTAAGCAGCAGTTCAGGATGGCTTAGAAACATGTTTAAAGGCAAGAAGTGAAAACAATATAGAAATCATTGACGTGCCAGCCTCTTCGTGAAAGAGAGGTGACGATTTTGCTGTCTTGAAAACTAAAGGATTGGGTTTGATGTACTGCACCCCAAATCATTGCTGCAAAGCGTAGATACACTCTCAGGAAAGGGGGAGATGTTTTGCGTCTGAAATTCCCTGGACTCTATGAGTCAATGGTCTTAACCCTAAATGGCAAGATTCTACTCACTTCCTGAAATAAAAAGACCAGATGGAAAGAAAAAGTTGGCAGCATTCCAACAGTTTTAAGCATTTAAAGGGAGTCCTTTATTAAACAGAGTTACTTGCCACAGGAAACTGTTTCACATTAGTAAGCAGTTTAATAGTGGAGAGGTTTCGCAAGCGTATGGATACAGATACAGATATAATAACCGTATCCGTTCACAATGGATGTGCATCAGATTTTGTTTCACGATCATGTGTCTGGCCTAGGCCAAATTATACATGTTGGCATAGGTGTTGCGAGCAAAACAAATCCAAAAAACATTTTGTATATTGTTCTTGTTACGTTGGAGAATTTGATTGAATAGTTTTGGGTTTTTTCACTGTTTGTTTTTGGATCCACATAGAATGGTTATAGGCCTAACGTCAAACGTGTGTAAAGAAAGTTTCCAACGAACATGGCGAAATAGAGACACTGTTTACGCTGCATTTTTCTCATTGTGTAGCTCACAAATGACTAACACATTTCTATTTATATCATGGATGACACCACCAAAAGCAATACCATGGGAAATGTTGTCAATCTAGGGCAAAAAATACAACTAAAATCTGCAAGCAGTATCCGTTTTTTTTACCTACATGTATGAACTCATGTCTTCGTTGTTAGCATCCATGCAGATCATGGATGCAGATCATGGATGCAGTGGTTATGCATCACTTTAACTTACAAAGTGTTTATGTTTCCAGTTCCATAGATGTATCCGTAGACTTACGAAAACTCTCTTATGATAATGTTACTTATACCAGGCATTTCCCCTGTCTTTATCCGCAAGGATAAAGACAGGTACTGGTTTTACCGAACCAATGATTTCATTGGATACAAGGATTTCATAAACGGGCAGTGACGTAAGCTTTCAATGTAATGAGTTATGATTGGTCTGCTCCGAAGTGACGTGTTTGTCAGCTTCACCATCAGCAGGAACTTTTCGATCGCCTGCTGCATGCATGCTGTTTGTAGGTAAAACTTGTGCATGTTACGTTCATACACAACGTGCGTGTGTACACGTGTATGTGACTACGAACCTCTGCTAGTGTGAATGGATGCGAGGTGTGTTCGGCAGGATCCCGCCCTTCGCTCAAGGCAGATCTATGGCGTTATTCACGAGCCTCGAAGTGTTACGTCAGATGTTCGGGCTTACATTGCCAGAATGTTTCTTTGTTTTGGTTTCTTCTTTCTTTTCTTTTATTTAGAGTTATTGGATGGTAGGCCTGGAATTTCATCTTGAGGGGGGCAAGGCCATTTTCATTTTGCAAAGGGCACTTCCATTGGAAGTCTATGGGAAGCTTTTGAAGAGGCAGCAAGGCCAAGACCAGGGGCAACTGAGGCCAATGGCCTGCAAGTGAATTGTTTTCACTGTGAGAGAATATTTTAGGGATGACCTTAGAGGAAAAGTCGATATATTTGTTGTTGTTTTGGGCGAGTAAAATAATTCCCATTCTCTTGTTTTCAATCTTCTTCTTTTCGTATCTTCAAGCATCAAATGGTCGTTTTTCAATTTGTCCACGCAGTGTTTTGCATTGATGGTGTAGTTGGCGAGGTCTGTGGAGCTGCATGGGTCACAGGGTAATGAGCGTTTGAGGCAGTGATCAATGGTGTGGTTTTGTTCTCTACACTCACAGATGATAGGGCCAGTCTTGTTTTCAATAAATACACCATACATCATCAGGCATGCACTCTCTCAGCTGACAAGCTGTTCTCTTTTATTCTTTTGTTTTAGCTCCATAGAAAAACTGAAAAACCCTGTTCAAATTTTGGTGTGTTACATGTAGTGGCGTGTCGTGACCGAGCGGTCTAGTTCACCTGGACCCAAGCTCTGGTGTTGTCAGCAGCAGAGTGTGGGTTCAAATCCCGGTCATGACACTTGTGCCCTTGAGCATAATTGCTTCGGAAAAGTTGGGAAGGTAGTGCATTCTGCTCTACCAGCCAGGCTCATAGTGGATGATACCCATGTCTACATCCTTACGGACTGTGAAGGGGTAACCCTGTTTCAGCCCCAGGAGTAGGTGGCAAAGTGCCCCTGGTGACAGTTGATTTTGGTCAACAGCCCAAATCAGTTAATTGTAGCCCTCACCTTGAAGTGGCTGTCCGGCCTTGTAATGTTAGGCGATATCTCATAGATATAAAACAAAAAAGACAGTTTCCACTTTCTTTTTGCAAACAAAATTACATTTCTGTCAATGTATTAAAATAACCTGTAAAAAATGATCAGATTTAAAAGGTCACCTGATTTAAAGGTCACCTGATTTAAAGGTCACCTGATTTAAAGGTCACCTGATTTAAAGGTCACCTGATTTAAAGGTCACCTTTGAGAGAGAGAGAGAGAAGGAGATAATAAAACTCACTTGATGTTTTGTCAGGGACCTTGAGGGCATTCACATCAGGCTTATTTTTATTGCAGTAATCAAAATAAAGCTTTTAAAAGTGATTTTGGGTGTATTATTAAATGCTATTATTCTCTGACAATATTTTGGATGGAAATATTTGTACGGAAGCAGGGAATTTCACACTTATGTTTAGCGTATTTCACAGGTTAGCAGGGAATTTTTGCTTGTGCGCGTGCGTACTCCAAGTCACTAGGCATTCTTCGCTTAGACAGCTAGCGCGGAAATTTGGCGCTTGCACTGCAAGCGGAGAATGGAGATTGTAAGTGCAAAATTCGGCGGTGAGCAGAGCCACGAAATTGAGCCCAGATCTAGTCCTGGTCCATGTAGGATGTAGGATGTCAGTCTCTGTTAAACTACTACTGAGCAGTAGTAGTGGCTTAAAGGCACTGAACACGTTTGGTAATTGTCAATTTGTGTGCTTTCAGATAGAAATAAAAACTTCTGCATAAAAACTTCTGCAAGAAGTTTTTATTATTTTAGTGAGAAATTACCTCTTTCTCAAAAACTACGTTACTTCAGAGGAAGTCGTTTCTCACAATGTTTTATACTATCAACAGCTTTCCGTTGCTCGTTACCAAGTCAGTTTTGATGCTAATATATATGTTGAGTTATTACCAAACGTGTCCAGTGCCTTTAATGGAGACTGGCATCCTACCAGGGCTAGAAACAGATCCAGTGTTATGTAAAAAGAGAGAGTAAAGGGCATATGTATGAAGGAGTTGTAACTCTCTATGTCCTGGGGCATGGAGGCAACTACATGTATAGTGAGATTTTTTTCTGAAGTTTAATTGCATTGATGTCCAGTGCAAATTGTATCCTGAGTAGAACAGGCCAGACTCCATCAGGGGGGGAAAACTTTTGAGCAAAATGAGGCAAATCTGTGTCCTAGTACATGCACCTGAAATGTCAACAACCCCAGGGCACCTTATCGGATTATTTCAAATGCTCAAAGTCACGAATTTCAAATCTTTGATTTACAGAAAACGTTAGGGGCCTATGGGTTTAAAAATTGTTCATGCATGTCATGAGGCTTAGTGATTTTTCTCACTATGTAGTGTAGTGTACCCTACATAGTATGTAGGTTGTTTTGTGATTATAGTTCATTAGATCTCTTGTGATATTAATGTTTTCCATTTTGGTTTTTGTTCTTTTCTTTCTGCAGGCACGGTAATTGCTTGAAGAAAGATTCACTCTCCGCTCTCAAGTAAGTAGAAATTCCAAACCTTGGTAAAGCAAAGCAAAACTACCATGTTTTACATGCATGTATGGGGTGTCGTGGCCGAGCGGTTAATAGTATCGGACTCAAGGTCTGGTGTTTCTGATCAGCAGAATGTGGGTTCAAGTCCGGGTCTTGGCACTTGTGTTCTTGAGCAAGATACTTTACCATAATTGCTTTGTCCTTTGGATAGGTCCCGTGCCTAGGATTGGTAGTGCACGTAAATGAACCCAGAGCACTTTATCGCGGAAGAGTAGGGGTTAACCCAGGTGTTTCTGCTTCATATAGCAAGCACCCGAAAATGCCGTGATGAAGGCTCAATGCATTGAACGCATAAAGTATCGTGCACGGTCATGTAAACAACATTTTTGTGAACACCGAATGTTGGCGCTGGGTCACATTCAGTTTCTGACCTTTTCAATTTCTTACAATCTCATCCCTGGAGGTAAATCTATGATGAAACAATGGGCATTGCACATGAGGGGCCATTAATGAGCAATCTTCATTTGACCTCTAGCTGAGGGCGCCCAACTCAAATGAGGTCATGTGCGTAAGGACTAAAACAGCAGCGGTGATTTGGGGGTCTATGGACTATGGATCTGAGGCGCTAAAGGGGGGTGTTATTTAATGGACAGTATTCTACGTAATATATGGGCTATTCCGAGTGCTATCCTCTCGACTAGGTTAATGTTAATGTTGCCTGGGATACGGTCGATGAATTTATCCAGTCCCTTTTTCACTAGTCCTAGTGCTCCAATGACTACTGGTATTGTCTCAGTCTTCATTCCCCACATCCTGTTGATCTCAATCTCTAGGTCTTTATACTTGGACAGCTTTTCTGTTACTTTCACGGAGGTGTTTCGTTCAGAGGGTATTGATACGTCTATGAGTAGACACCTCTGGTCCTTCTTGTCCTTGATGATGATGTCAGGGTCCAATTTGATGGCTCTGCTTACCGTGGAATTCTGCACTTACAGCCTGTAGAACTATGTGCTTTACAGGGCGCCATAAGTGCAGAGTTCCGCAGTAAGCAAAGCCATGAAATTGGGCCCTGGTGCATGGCATTTACCTCCCTGTTGGTGTGGAATGGTATGTCCCAGAGGATGGTGACAACATCATTTTCAGTGACCGTTGTCGGCTGATGTCTATGCCGCAGAGTGCTCCCCTGCCATCTTAACATTGTATTATAGGTTTTCCCGGCCAATTTCAACAAAAATCCATGAATGCTCCGTTGAATCAGCATTCAACAGTCAAAAGGAGTAATTCAATTTCACCAGTTTAGCATTCACTGGTCAAATAAGATCATTCAATTCCTACAGGCTGCAAGACTCATTCGATTTCGTAAAAGCCAACAGCAAGAGCTGGTCTACCATTCAATTTCATCAACTTAAGAATGGTCAAAGTGTAGTCTTGAATGCCTATGAAATGAGATAGAATGACTCAAATGAATCTGAATGAGAAAAAACGAAACCATGTGTGCACGAAAACGAAATTGAATGCATTAATAGCTAAAAAGAATTTGAACTTGTGTTCGTGAAATTGAATGAATTTTTTGCTGAAATTGGCCTGGAAACCCTATATTAGAGAGGTTTCGCAAGCGTACGGATACGGATACAGATACAGATACGACAACCGTATCCGTTCACATTGGATGCGCGCCAGAATCTGTTTCGCAATCATAGATACATGCGTCAGGCATGGGACAAAGTATAGGCCCCCCCCATATACACTTTGGCATAAGTTTTGCGAGCAAAACAAATCCAAAAACATTTTGTACTTTTCTTGTTACGTTGGAGAATTTGATTGAATAGTATTTTTTCAAACTGTTCGTTTTCAGACCCATATATACATATGTATATGTTAAACGCGTGTAAAGAAAGTTTCCAGCAAGCACGGCAAAATAGAGATCCTGTTTACACTGCATTTTTTTAATTGTTTGCTTACAAATGACTTACACATTTCTATCTATATCGCTAATGACACCCTTAACAGTAATATCGGGCAAAATGTTGTTAATCTAGGGCAAAAAAAACACGAAAATCAGCAAAACGGTATGTGTATGAGCTCCTGTATCCGTTAACGCCATGCAAAACATGGAAGCCGCAGTTACGCAAAGTGTTGACGTTTCCATATCCGTAGCCTTACGAAACCTCTCTATTATTAATGGTTACCAACAGAATATTTTGGGTTTCTTGTTTCTCAGGATGTTAGTTGGAAAGGATGAGATGTTTGACGAGTGTTGGGATGTTGTACCTGAAGCTTCTCGAGTTGAAGAATGTTGGGCTGATAGGGCTTCAAGGCAATACACACAGCAGCCTTCCATCCGAACTGTGATCCGGGCAAAGTTGAGAAAACTCATGATCAGGTAAAAACAAAAATTCTGCTGCAGTTGTGACCCACTGGCCGTAACGAGCTTTGTGTACTGTTGCATGTTATAAACCAGGAGGGAAACCTCTGTTCAATTTTTCTTTGCTCAACCCACAATTATTTCAAATTTACCTACTATTGTAATCAGTTTCCCTGTGTGATCCCTGGCTACACAGCAGTTACAGGTTGTATGGCTTCTGACTGGCACCCCTGAACAATTGACACACTAGGGAGACCGCCAACATTAGGGCTAGATAGCTCAGTTGGTGAGCGCCGGCACGCTAATCCGGAGGTCGCAGGTTCAAATCCCGCTCTAGTAAATTCTTTCTTTGTTCAACCCCAAATATTTAATTTTTATAGATTTTCTTCATGGTACTACATGATTATTGTCTCCTTCAATTAAAAAAAAAACTGCTCTAGAATTTGTTGACTCGGTAAATAAAAGACTTCTTTCTGTTCTCGCATGTTTGTGCTGGTGTTTTCTTTATCAAACCACCCAGATCCCTTCCACTTACAATCAGGAATTCCAAAACTTTTTTTGGCATTAATTTTCGGAATTTCCAGAATATTTTTGTTGAGAATATCGCTCTCACAATGAATAAAAAATAATAATAATATGCAGTTCTTATAAAGCGCTTTATACTCAAAGCGCTCAGTATTTTCCTACAAGGTAAGTGGAGTTACGTGTTGAAATATGAGACCTATTCCTTTGCATAGCACCATGTAATGGTTTACAAGGTGCTGTGGCGCAATATACAGCCAATCAAACCAGGAACACCGGGGCGAACCCCTTCTTTTTACGATAAGTGCACTGGGTTCTTTTACGCGCATTACACAACACACGGGACCTACGGCTTAACGTCCCATCCGAAGGACGAAGCATGTGGTTAAGTGTCTTGCTTAAGGACACAAGTGTCACGACTGGGATTCGAACCCACACTCTGCTGATCAGAAACACCAGAGCTTGAGTTTGTTGTTCTTATCCGCTCGGCCACGACATGCCATAAATGAAGTCATGACTTAACCAAGTAAACGCAACAAACATTCTCATAAGAATGTTCCGGGATTTTATTTTTGTTTCAATAAAATGTGGCTTTTGTTCACTGTGAATCAGGTCAAACATTGGTCGTAAGCCATGGCCGATAACCAGCATGGCATGCTGGAATGGCGAACTTACCTGGCTTCTCATGCCAAATACAGTGCAGGCAGCCTAACAATCTCTCGTAATCCTGGGTCTGTACTTTGGGGTTACAAAATAATCCCTGGAATAAGGAAGAATTCTGAGCGTGAGTTCCAGTACCCTTTGTCCCTCTTGTTACGGAGCAAGCGATGCAACAAGGTGACTGGAAGCACTGTGGAATGTCTGGGCTTGTTTACATGTCTGCCGGAAGCATCCCTGAAAATTTATTTTTAACAGGTTTATCCGACTTCCATTTTTTGTGTACTTAAAGGTTTTGCTTGTAGTAAATGTCTTCCAGTAGTAACTGGTTAAAGTCCTTTGCGTGAGTGGGCAGCCGTCATGCAACTCGGTGATCAGCTGATTTGCTCGTTTTTTGGTGACATTGAAAATCAAAACCACAGTACAAAGTCTTGCTGTGCTTAGCACTTTACCTGTTTTTGGGGTGGTTTCTTTTTGCCGAACTGTATTTGCATGCCTCTGGTAGACATGCTCATGTACATCTTGTGTTAATTTGTTTTTTTTTAATGGAGTATCCAGTTTGAGAATGAGTTTTGCTTTTTTCCTCCCCATCCTTCTGGCTGCAGGTTGGATAATCTTCCGAAACATGGTCATTGCCATCATAAATCAAGCTGTGTGAGCTATGTGCTCAAGGTAGGTGCCAAAAGATCCAACTATTTCCCTTCTAAAATTCATCCGTGGAAGTTAAAAGTGGTAAAGATTTCAATCGTACAGATTGTGTTTGAAATGTTACAGATGGTTGGTAAAAAATGAAGCAGTTCCGACTCCACAAATCGTACAAACAGCTGGCAGATGAATGAGGGTCGTGAATGGGGTATGCAAAGTTATAAAAAAAAAAAAATTCATTATGTAGTGGCACACCGGATCATTGTTCCCCCTTAAACAGTATTGCTGGGATTATCTAGGAAATTGTATTTATTTAATATTTTGCAACTAAACAGAAAGTGACCACAGAAACTCGAGCGGTCTAGTTCACCCGGACTCAAGCTCTGGTGTTGTCAGCAGCAGAGTGTGGGTTCAAATCCCGGTCATGACACTTGTGCCCTTGAGAATTATTATCCGACTACCTGTCCTGGATTAATTTTGACAAGACCCCTTTGATCCGTCTTTTGCTTATTTCCAGGCTGCTGTCAACAAATTTGCCGTAGGTTATGCGATACAGGCAGTTTTGAATCTCCTCCGAGCGCTGCCGAAGATCGCCACGAGACCTAAGCTGCTATTTATGGCTCTCGTTCGTCGAGATAACTTTGACCTGGCGCTCTTTCTGGGATTGTTCGTGGGTTTGTTCAGGGTAAGTTATAATTATGCATCTAAATGTGTGAATTACGGCTAATCGGCGGTCAGGTTGGTGTAGTGGTATCTTTCCCCGCCTTTCACCTCCGGGACCTTGGTTCGAATCTCACCGGTGGCACCATGTGGATTGAGTTTTCAGTCCCTACCTGACTGCGTGAGTTTTCCGTGGAATAATTCTCCGGGGTTTTCCTCCCACATCTAAAACTGAAACTTCCTTTGTCTTCTCTCCATGGGGTTCTTGGCTAGTATAGTGATTAAGTTTGTTTTTTCTGAGAGTCCTTGGCATTACAACCAGAATTGATAAATTAAATTAAAGGTACGGTCATAGATTGGTAAGTACTCCAAAAATGAATGGCCATAAAAACTTACCTGGTGAGAAGCTCTGCAGCTGTTGATAGTATAAACTATTTTTCACCCCAAAACATTTGAATCTGAGAAATGATTCATGCATGAATGGTATCTCAGATCTCTGAGGGTTGGTGTCCGTTCGCGAATGCTGTGGCCAGAGATGCAGTTGGCATCCGCTGTCATGTCGCTAAAGTGGATGGATTTTACGCTCATGTGAAAATACTGTTGTAGTCTTTTGCTGTTTTCTCAGCAAGTAGAAACTGTATTGAGCTGAATCTTTATGTTGACAAAAACAAATCTATGACCCTACCTTTACTGTGATACTCACCATTAAATATTTGTACATTTCTTATTATGTTCTTGCAGAGTGTAAGTTGTCTTTTACGATGGCTTAGAGATACAGATAGTCCTCTTCATGGACTAATAGCTGGTAAGAATCTTATAATGTTTACGTTTTGACTTCTGGCTAACCAGTGAGTCTGAGTATACAGTTTGTCCTAATGATGGGACATTAAGGCCCTGTGTGTACATGTAGTAAATTGCATTTAAAAGCATCGGTCAGATGGTAAGGTTGGCGTAGTGGTACAATGAAAAGTTTAAAGGTCAAGGGTAACAGTGTTGAGTTATAGCTAAATGGTTTCCGGACCTTAACTCCAGTTGAAAGTGACATTTGGACTTTTAACTAGGGTGGAGGTTGCCCTTAGGAAAATAACAATTGGGATGTTTTGGGTGAAAACGTCAAAGGTTAAGGTCATGGTGGTGAGTTATAGCAAAATGGCTACCAGATTGTAACTCCATTTAGTTTGAAGTGACATTTGGACTTGTTATTTGGATGGGGGTCACCCTTAATAGGAAAAGGAAAATTGGGATGTTTTGGGGTGATAGGTTCAGCGGTTAAGGTCATGGTGGTTAGAGTTACAGCGTAATGGTTTTAGGACTTGGGTGGGAGGTTGCCCTTGGGAAAAGGAAATATGAGAGCGTTGTGTATCTCTCCTCGCCTTCCACCTCTGGGACCCTGATTCGAATCCCGCCTGGGGGCACTATGTGGGGTGAGTTTTCAGTCCCTTAATGCTAGTGTGGGTTTTCCCTTGAATAATTCTCTTGGGTTTTCCTCCCACATCTAAAACTGAAACTTCCTTCCTTGTCTTCTCTCCACGGGGTTCTTGGCTAGTATTGTGATTAAGTTGGCTTTTCTGAGAGTTTTTTGCTTCACAACTAGAATTATTAAATGAAATGAAATGAAAATGATAAAAAGGACTCAATTCACTAATGGTGAAAAAAAGAAAGAGCTTGCCACAGTGTTTCTTGGGTGGCAGCTGTATAAATTGGACATCATCCACAGGCATGAAATTCTTCCTACTTTAGTATGATGCCCGATTTTTCTGCCTCTGGAAAAATCAGAAAAACTGTGATTAAACAGCCTGAAAAGTCCATTAAACTCTACACCATATGAACAAGTGGGTCAGTCCTTGTGATCAAAATATTTTCCTACTTTTTTCCGAGGACCACTCATCATCCCTGCATCCAATATTTCCTCCATCACAAAGTCCCCTTACTAGGGTTGTTCATCTACGTTCATTTTCCTAGGCGGTTAAACGGAACTTGTGACTTCTGGTTAACTGTTTAATCGTTTCTACCGATTCCTGTAAAAGAAGCAAATGCCAACACATGTTCCAGGATGGATCAGGATTTAAAATAGAACACTTTACCCAGTCTTCACAGTCGCAAAACCACAAACCACAGGTGTGGGAGCGTACAAAGCAAAATGAACAGCAACATGTAAATAAAAAATTGTAGGGGATCGCAAATAATCTACTACAAATTGTAGGGGATTAAGATGAGACACTTCCACCAACAAAAGAGATGTCAATCATTCTCCCTGGAAAGCATTTGGGGCTAAACAATTTAAGAAAAGAAAGGTCCCATTTTTTCAAAATAATATGTGTTACTTTTTTGTTTTACTGTCCGCCTTTTAAAATGTTATATTTTTTTGTCGGCTTCGTTGAACCTTTTTGGAAAATTAGAAACAGGTTAACTGGTTAAACATTCCAGCCGTACCTACCCCTTACCTTAAAGGTATCGTACACGTTTGGTAATGACTCAAAACAAATATTAGCATAAAAACCTACATGGTCACAAGCAACGGAGAGCTGTTGATAGTATAAAACATTGTAGGAAACGACTCCCTCTGAAGTAACATAGTTTTTGAGAAAGAGGTAATTTCTCACTAAAATAATAAAAACTTCTTGTAAAGAAGTTTTTATTCCTATCTGAAAGCACACAAATTTGTACAACAAGGGTGTTTTTTCTTTCATCATTTTCTTGCAACTTCGATGACCAACTGAGCCCAAATTTTCACAGGCTTGTTATTTTATGCATATGTTAATAATAATAATAATAAATAATATTGTAATAATGCCATATCCCACCTGCTGGGTGTTGTTCAAGGCAGTAAAAACCAAAAAACCCAAAACAAAACAAAACAAAACAAAGACAAAACAGACACAACAAAATTAGTCCTTGAAAACCTGTGACATAAGATATACCAAGTGAGAACACTGGTCTTTGACAATGTCCAAAAGGTGTTCAGTGCCTTTAAAACAACTGTCTTGTTTTCAAGTCCTCAATCTTCGAGTTCAAGTCACAGGTCACTTAAGTTTTAAACAACAAACCCTTCACTTAAAATGAACTAGTCCTCAATTCTCAAGTATTATGAGTGGGAGTCCTCATCAGTGTTGAGTCTGGGTCATTTTGGTCGAGTATGATTCCAGGTCCGAGTCACAAGTCACTTAAAGGGACACACCGTCTGAATTGGGCTTTTTGGGCTACAAAATAGACTAAAATATGACTTCAGCGGTCTTCCAGGAATGAAGAAGAACAGTCTATAAAAAAAATCATCAAATTTAGCCGTTTTTGAGCATTTTTAAACAAAAACGAAGGTCACGTGATAGTTTGAACCACAAACTGGTTCAAACAATCACATGACCTTCCGAGTTAGTTTTACTTCCAGCCGTTTAAAAGTAACTTACCAAACCAAATTGAAATTTTTTTTTTACACAATTATTAACGAGTAATTGATGAAAAAGATCATGTATTCAAATTATCACTACAAGATGTAAATAATGGTGAAAAATCCAACGTAAGATTTGCATTCAAAGAGTCCATGTAACGGAGGCGTGTTGCATGGCCCAAAGGCGTGGATAAATCACAACGTAAGCCTTGGGGGCATATCCCGTTAGCCGGCGCTACATCCCGGGGCCAGAGAGCGTTGAAACCTAGGGGCATGAACTCCTCAGCTTGCCAATAGCCGTGGCTTCGGGCCTGTCTGGGGGTTGGGAGCCAGACCATAATCACGTTTGGTTCCAAGGGGGTTTTAGGCAGTGCCCGTGTTGGATTGACTGCGCTGCACACACTCGGCTGGAAAAGCGTATACGCTGACCTTTGACCGCGTTTTGGTTTTTTCACTATTTTTCGTTAATTGCGTGCTAATTTTATGATTTTTTTTGTTTTAACATCAAATTATTTATTGTTTGTGACTCTACTTCACTAAATTACGTAAATGGTGAGCCGGTGTGCCCCTTTAAGTTTTGAACAAACTCCTCAATTGAAGATGATTGTCTTATGTTTGAGCCCTCAATCCTTGAGTCCGAGTTTTGAGTCACTGCTTTATCATTTAACCATTGTCTATTCCTTTTACCAGGTGGTGTAGCTGGTACATCCAGCATCTTCTTCCGTAGTACAACCATATCTCTCTATTTTGCATCCAAGATCATTGAGGTGTGTACATGAAATCATCTTTGTCATCTTCATTGCATTATACTTGGCTCAATAGACTCTGCAAGTTTGAAAACAACTTGAACGAAGACTATAATTTTCCAATGAAATCAATTTCTTGAAAATAAATTATTTGTATTATATAAAAAATGAAATTGTATATATAACATTTGGCCCATAATACAATTTCAACTTTTATATAATACAAATAATTTGTTAGAATTGACTTTGAAAAAAAGAAGGAAGAATTTGGCCAGTTAAACTACCCACTGGACTAGGTTAAGTTACCTGAGGTGAAATTTTCCTGCACTGGATTTCAAGTGGTCAAGTCACCCATTTTGCTCAGTTAGTTTACCCCCAAAAGTCCAATGCGAACACGGCTAACGTCTCAGTTTTCCTTCTTCAGGGCTCAGTTTGACAAAGCACTAAGATTTATCTAAAAATAAGTTGTCAATATTGCGTAGCAATTGAGACTGATACACATCTTACCTCTGTGTGAATTCAAACCCTGGGCCCGATTTCATAGAGCTGCTTAAGCAGAACAAAATGTTTAACATGTGTTTGCTTAGCAGAAGTGAGCAGGATACCAGTCACAAATTGTACACACGACATGGTAGTTTGGCTGGTAACCTTATTCTGGTAAGCATAATTTTGTTGTGCTTAGCTACTTTTTGTGCTTAAGTAGCTTTATGAAATTTGGCCCTGGTCTCATCTTGTCTTCGTTTTTCGTTTTCTGTTTTCAGAGCCTTTTAATCAAAGGCCAGGAGCGTGGAATTGTTCCAGTCATACCACGTGCTGAATCCATCCTGTATGCAATATCAACCGCAACGGTGCTGAATGCGGTAAGAGTTTTTAACATGTCACATTTATGATGTTGTCTATTGGATGATGTCCCCACTGACGCCACGCAGCGAAAAACAAAACATTACATTTCTGCCTGTGTGCGCATGCATTGTGTTTTGCATAAATTTGGGTTAGGAGTGACGGAAATTATGTGACATATATATCCAGGACTTCAACCTCAACAAACCTCCACGACAACTGCGCTCTGCTGATGGCCTACTCGTACAGAGATCTTGGTTCACTGCATTCTTTGGGAAGTCGATCGTTCTGAAGATCTGGCCCCTCACTTTGGAACAGACTCCCTACTGAACTCAGAAAATAAACTTCATTGGCTGTCAGGTTGGTGTTGTGGTATCTTTCCTCGCCTTCCACCTCTGGGACCCCCGTTCAAATCCCACCGGGGGGAACTATGTGGATTGGGTTTTCAGTCCCTACTTGACTGTGTGGGTTTTCCCTGGACTAATTCTCTGGGGTTTTCCTCCCACATCTAAAATTGAAACTTCCTTCCTTGTCTTCTCTCCATTGGGTTCTTGGCTAGTGTAGTGATTAAGTTCGCTTTTCTGAGAGTCCTTGGCTTCACAACCAGAATTAATAAATGAAATGAAATGTACACAATTCAAAATTCAGTTAAAAACCTACCTTTTTTGTAATTCCTAACTTAATCAGTTAGATTGATGTTTTCATTCATGCGGCTCTGCCCTTTGCTCTCATTTGCGCCAGGAGTGTCAAGTCTGACAGACATGGCGAGCTATAAATGTTCACTATTATTTTTATTAACTGGCGTACATGTAACGCCTTAAAAAAGTTTATCTAAAACATGACGCATGTGCACAACGGCAGACAGCTTTAAATCCTGTTTGTAAGTGCGATGCACCTTGTAGTTCCATTGTGAGCCATACCCACTTCACACAGCCTGGCTCCAACGATTACCAGAAACCCATACAAAAATGCGTCGAGCAAGGGTTTAGTACATTGGTTACTATTTGTAGAGTATCATCCAATAGTTGCTATGGGTACATTACATACATGTAGTACCGTACAATGGTTGCTATGGGTATAGTACATTGGTTTCTATGGGTGTAGTACATTGGTTGCTATGGGTGTAGTACATGTAGTACCATACATTGGTTGCTATGGGTGTAGTACATTAGTTGCTATGGGTATGGCTCATCACTTTCTTTCTCCTACAGATATTATATCATGTGACACGCTTTAAACCAATCACAAGGCAGAATCTACGTATGGGGTGTTATAAAATACAGCCATGATAGCATGGGTTTTTTTTGGTTACTTTTCTTGCAGGGGGTGTTTGAGCCGCATAACATCCGGCCAGCATACTGGAACTTCCTGCTCGGCCTGACTGGATCCTAGTAAGTAGCACTCAATCTCTGAAGAGTACTCTCTGTGATCTTACTTTTATGCTGTCACCATTTTTGTTATGGCCCCTTTCCATGATAGCATTGATTAATGCTGATTCTTATTAATACACTTTGTGTCGTTGAGCAAGACACTTTAAACTATAATTGCTTCTCATCACCCAGGAGTAAATGGGTACCTGTGAGGGCAGAGATGGTTCTTGTGATTGATTTAGCTTGGTGCTCTTTATACTTGGCAGCACAGGCTGTATACTCCCCAGGGAGCTGAGATGGTTTAAGGAATGAAATATGTGGCCCAGTGACCAGGGGTGCATGTAATAATGTTCGAAGCGCAATGATCATTGTTTGGAATTGCGCTAGATATAAGAGCCGATATTATTATTATTATTATTATTAATACAAGAAAACACTGCGGCAAACCCCTTTAGCCTTTGAGAAAGACTCTACTGGGGTTGAAACGTCAGGCCACTAACTAATTTTTGCAAACCCATTCTCTTAAAGGCAGGGTATACTTTTGGTAATTGTCAAAGACCAGTATCCTAACTTGGTGTATCCCATAACATGAATAAAATAACAAACCTGTGAAAATTTGGGCTCAAGTGGTCATTGAAGTTGCAAGAAAATACACCCTTGTTGCATAGAATTGTGTACTTTCAGATGCCTGAGAAAGGCTTCACGCCTGAAGCCTTTTTCAGATTCAAGTTTTGGGGTGAAAATTTATATCTTTCTCTAAAACTACATTTACTTCAAAGGGGGTTATTTCAAATAATGTTTTATACTAGTATCGACAGCTCTCCAGTACTCTTTACCAAGAAGTTTTGTATGGTCATTAACTTGTGGAGTAATTACCAAAAGTATACCCTGCCTTTAACAATAAGTGTTCTGTGTTCTTTTGCATGCATTACGCAAAACACAGGACCTACGGCTTTACGTCCCATCCAAAGGACGAAGCAATAATGGTTAAGTGTTTTGCTTAAGGACACAAGTGTCAAGAACGGGACTCGAACCCACACTCTGCTGACCTGGTTCTTACTGTGTTTTGTTGTTGTTTTGTACTCACTGCAGTTACGGCAAAATGAACCGCATGCTGATCGCGCATCTCGGTACGAACGCAACCAAGCTGTACCCTAATTGGCCCATCTACGCAGACACTTCACGACTCAACTTAATAGACAAGGATGGGCTCTGTGTGAAGTCGTTGCAACCTCCATCCCAAGGAAAGTGTTGATGGTAACTTTTGGGGTCTGCCGTGATATCGTCCGGATCAAGGAGTGTCTTAAAGTGGAATGTCTTAAACTGTGGCTCCTGAGACTTGTCATCCTTGAAGTTTTTTTAGATGTCCTCTTTTCAGAATTGACGTTTTCACGTAAAGCCTTATATAATGAGCTGTTTAAACTATCCTGACACTTCATATTTTACCAACTCTTTCGATTTTTGAGATAAAATAAAAGAACCGGTTGTGAGAGGAAATTTTGGAACCACCGCAACTCAAAAGAGGGATTTTGTGTTAATGTTGGAACCGCAAACCTCACTAGATTTTATCTCCACCATGCAATAAGTTCCAAATTCTTGCATTGTGTTTATTTGTTGCCAAGTAGAAGACAAGTGCTACTGCACTCTGAAAGGTTACTATACTTGAATGTGTTAAAAGTTATTCTTGTTTCCCGCTCATTAAACCTTTAAAGGCCCTGTACACGTTTGGTAATTGTCAAAGACCAGTGTTCTCACTTGGTGTATCCCAACATATGCATAAAATAACAAGCCTGTGAAAATTTGGGCTCAATTGGTCATCAAAGTTGCAAGAAAATGATGAAAGAAAAAACACCCTTGTTGTACAAATTTGTGTGCTTTCAGATATAGGAATAAAAACTTCTTGCAAGAAGTTTTTATTATTTTAGTGAAAAATTACCTCTTTCTCAAAAACTACGTTACTTCAGAGGGAGTCGTTTCCTACAATGTTTTATACTATCAACAGCTCTCCCTTGCTTGTTACCAAGTAAGTTTTTATGCTAATAATTGTTTTGAGTCATTACCAAACGTGTACGATACCTTCAATCATCTTGACCCTGCATTTATTTATTTTTTTCCCCTCCTTTTTTTCTTGTTTTATTTTTTTCTTGATAATCCCCTCACTGGGTAAGTTCTATGATCTGCACCTGGTTAGGTTTAGGGTAAGGGTTAAGGTAAGGGTTAGGTTTAGGTTAAGGTTTAGCTTTAAAAAAAGGTAAGGGTTAGGTTTAGGTTAAGGTTTAGCTTTAAAAAAAGGGGGCTCTCTGAAAAGCTCTTGAAATTTACTGACATGAGAAAAAAAATTATTTTCCTTAAATAAACAAAAATACGTTCATTATTTTTTTGCAATATTTTTGTTATTTTTATGCAAATGTATGTTGACTAGTTATTGATTGCCATCAACCTAAATTAGTATTGCAGATGACACCTGGGAAGGGAATTGAATGCAGTCATGATTTGTTGACAGTAATATCGTTATTTTTAAATGAATGTTGACTATTCATTTATAGCCATTACAGACACCTGGGATGGGATTCGAACCAACAACCTTAGTCTGAGCAGATGTATTATCTCTTTACTGCTGGACTACAAGAATCTTGAGGTTCCAATCCCACCAAAGGTGTTGAATTTTGTCTGCCAAACCCGGAAAGCACTAATTATGCATTTATAATCATATTATTTTGATTGGGCAATAATGTTAATTCTTGAAGCAAGATTTACATTAATTAGGAATTAAAGGTACTGGACACGTTTGGTAATTGTCAAAGAACAGTATTCTCACTTGGTGCATCCCATCATATGCATAAAATAACAAACCTGTGAAAATTTGGGCTCAATTGGTCATCGAAGTTGCAAGAAAGTAGTGAAAGAAAAAATACCCTTGTTGCACAAATTTGTGTGCTTTCAGATGCCTAAAAAAGGCTTCAGGCCTGAAGTCTTTTTCAGATTCAAATATTTTAGAGAGAGATTACTTCTTTCTCAAACACTACGTTACTTCAGAGGGAGTTGTTTCTCACAATGGATTAAACTATCAACAGCTCTCCGTTGCTCGTTACCAAGTAAGTTTTTATGCTAAAATATATTTTGAGTAATTACCAAAAATGTCCAGTGCCTTTAAGTATACGTTTGGTAATCACTCTCAAAATTAATGGAAGTAGAAACATACTTGGTTAAAAATACAGCATGCTAGATAGTATAAAGCATTTTGAGAATCATTTCACTTCGAAGAAATGTGGCTAGGGAAAAAGATATCAGTTTTTATTCCCCAAAATTTGATTCTGAGAAATTTTACTGTCAGATACGTTTCTTAGATTGTGTATTCCAATTACGGATTATTCTTCCTGCGTGGACATAACCACTCCAGATTTTTTGGCGATATCTCAAAAACGCTACCACCTTTTGAATTGAAATTTTCACAGGTTAGTTTGATTGTATATCTACATTTATATATAGGATTAAAACAATTGAATGGTTCCAAAAACCAAAGGTATACTTTCCCTTTACGTTTTAACTTTTGGAACCACTAATTTCTTTTGGGATGTTGATCCTTCTACTCTTGGTAACATTTTCCAGCGAGTTGACCAGCCATTTGAATCCTTTGGACTGCATAGGATGTCTCTTGATTGGTGGCGTTCGTTTTTGTTAACGTAGCCGATACAGCAACATGAATTACTGGAGAAGAGATATCTGTGTCAAACAAACAGTTTTGATCCAGATTCGTAGATTTGTTTTTTTCACTGAATAGTAAAACTGTAATATCTTGAACAAAACCAAAGAAAAATTTGTTTAAAGGTATCGTACACGTTTGGTAATGACTCAAAACAAATATTAGAATAAAAACTTACTTGGTAACAAGCAACGGAGAGCTGTTGATAGTATAAAACATTGTAGGAAACGACTCCCTCTGAAGTAACCTAGTTTTTGAGAAAGAGGTAATTTCTCACTAAAACTTCTTGCAAGAAGTTTTTATTCCTATATCTGAAAGCACACAAATTTGTACAACAAGGTGTTTTTTCTTTCATAATTTTCTTGCAACTTCGATGACCAATTCAGCCCAAGTGAGAACACTGGTCTTTGACAATTACCAAACGTGTACGATACCTTTAAATGTTGATTTTAACTCTTATATCTTTCAATAAGACAAGTGGGACTAATCTTCTCTTATTTCTTTTGTAGTGGTGCTCGTTCAAATAAAAAAACAGTTTGTTAAACTGTGTAAAGAGGTTTTCCTCATTTTGATTCTGGTTTTGTAAAACAAATTCTGGTCCAGTACAAATTTTGAGCTACAAGCCCTGCATAGTCTTGTGGATTTACCACCCACCTTTGAGCCTTGCAAAGTGAATGATGAACGGCCAAACAGTAGGAGGGTTAGAAGTAAATTGAAATTATATTTAATATTTAAAAGCATGATATCATGTAACACTTGCTTGCACAGGGATTAATAATATATTTACGGTTCATTTTTTTTCTCTAAATTTGGCTGATGTTATTTTGTTTCTTGAGAATATTGTGATTAAATCAATTTTCAAGGTTTATCTGTTTATGATGAAGAAGTGGATTGAATAAACGAGACTGATTTTCTTATGTGTGGTGTATCTGTTGAATTGTTTGTTTATGGAGTGAACCTGCCAATAAATTTGTGTCCATTGCAATAAGGGAATGAAAGGAGTGTATAAGACAGCTATCATCCCCTAATGGTTTAATGTTGTCGCATTTGGGCCGTAGCTTTTGCCTGTCAGTTATCTTTATTAGATAGAGTACAGAAGTGTATTTTTAATTTTGTTGGTGAAGGGTTGGGATCAACATTACATCCTCTTTCCCCGTCGTAGGTCTGTAGCCAGCCTCTATCTATCTATCTATCTTCCTTGAAGTACAGTTCCTCTTAGAAGTTCGGAGACCCCGAGTAATGTCGTACTATGTGCAGTGCAAAGGGTGCAGGTACGGGAACACGTAAGTAGTGTCAGTGACGAACTGGGTGTTGAAGGGGGTGTGAGTAAAAAAGGGGACAGCAATATTTAGCGGAGCGGCAGTGGCATCAATCGGCTCCTGAAAACTTCCAGGGGCTGGGCCGATACAACTGAGGCAGGGAGGGCATTCCATAAGCAGATCACGCTTGGGAAATAACTGTGTTGGTAAGCAAGTATTCTACAGTGTTGCTGTCTGTATTTGAATTGGTGACCTCTGGTAGCTTTGCTAGATGATGGGATGAGATAGGGTGGGGCAGCTGGGATGGCGATGGGCAGCTGGGATCATGGCCTCTGTTGTTTCTACAGATATTTCATGGTAAATGTGCCACCAGTGTGTCTGATCTGGTTCCTCCTATCAGGGTATTTGAGCGTGAAACCCTGCTTGTTCTCACCCACACACTCTTGCTTTGTTGAGATGTAGAACAAAGAGCCATTCCAAAAGCTTTATTCCAGGTATTGCATATCTCTTTAGAACCCCTTGCCTAAGGTGCATGTTTTGCTCCATCCTACAATCTAGACAATTTTAAGAAAAATATCTTCTTGTAGCCTCTTACCAAGAGTGGCTTTTAGCTTTGTTTTAGGCGAACTTACATAATGAGTAATTTTAAATGATTACAGTAAAGAGGGGCACATAAGCTGAAGCTTCAAGCCTCAACACCAAAGTAAACCAAAGTAAGTAAGTAAGAGTCACACACTGCGTAAACAAAGTTTTGAAACTTGTTATTGTTATTGTTGTCTAGCGCCCTCAATGTTTGAGATTTCATTAGTCAGAAAGATGGCGGCCTTCTTGAGTGATCTGGAACACGCGGCGCAAGTCATTATGGTAAGAAAATGTAGCTTTTTGGTGAAGTCTTTCATGTGGGAGTGTGTGTAATTTGTAGGGCGTGATTGAATGACTGGGTTGTGCATTGATATTTAAAAATATGCTTGCTGAAATGGTAGTATTTATTAAAATGACTGCACGTCAACCATATTTGTTTGTTGTGTCATGTGTGTTGTGTGACCGACCGGATAGTACGTCTGCTCGGGGTTCGTCTGCTCTCTCTCTCGGCGGCCGTGAGCTGCACATGCTGCCACCTGCGCTATGGAACCGTTGAATGAACTTGAACAATACATGACGTGTACACAGCCACAGGTGTATTCACATGCACGGGTGTACAATGTATGTCCAGCACAATAGTTAAACTAACAAAAGTTAATGTCAGTTCATTCCTAGGCCTATATTAAAACAAAATTATTTATTTATTTATTTACTTAATTTAGGCCTATATAGTATATAATTTTCCCCCACTTTTTATGAATTATTTTTCTAGGGCCTACTTGTCTTATTTATTTGTTTTCTATTGTTTACTTTTTTTCTTTTTTTTGGATTATTACTTCTTTATTCATCTTCTTGTACTTGTTTTGTTTGTCTTGTTGGTCAAATAAATAATAATAAAATAGACCCAGGAGGTCCTGTATTTGGGGTGCCCCTCATAAATCAAGGCATAAGTTTCACGTCACTGCGCGTGATGTAAACAACCCCTAGAGACGAAGTAACATTTTCTACTTGCCAAACATTGAATCTCCTCTCCCTTGACCTAAACTTGGAGACAGGTAACCTTCCACCGTTAAGTTGTACTTATAATATCAATTCAAAGAAAAAGCTATGGTACCCCGAAAACCGGCGACTGGAGGATACTAACGTCCACTACCAGTACCACCAACTCATCTTTGACATCTGCAGTCGTGTGACCACACCGCAGGTGTCAAAATTGAAAAAACGAAAACAAATAGTACAGTGTCCTCGTTACTGGGTCTACATGGTCAACCTAAAATACCGATGAAAAGAGTAAGAACTAAGATTAAGAAATGTAACCAAGTCCAAAAGACACAATGTTACTGTTAGTTTGGCTACCTGTACAATGTGTAGTACTTATGTCATGCATAGAGATAGGACCACTTTCTCTATGTGTCATCATGGAGGCCCCCCTCCATTGTGTCATGCAATGGATGAAGCACTAAATAATTCCTGCCAGCGTGAAATAGCCTTCAGTCAGTGTACAGCAAACCTTCATTTATGAATGAAAAATGGTTGAATCTAAACAAACCCGGTGTTGACAAAATTTAGAGTTTAATTTTTAAAAATAATTTAATTTTTAAAAGCATAGGCCTACATTACTTATTAGCCTATAATTTAAAAATAATAAAATATTGAAATTGCGATAATTTTCTAAATGTGTAATAACTGTATTAATGTGTACCGTGGGAGCAGAGACAGGGTTTGCCCTTACAGTACGTACATTGATAACTTTTTCATTCAGTGACAAGCCAGCAAGACCAGTTAGCTTGTCATTTCACTAGTCCGCCAGCTGTTTTCACTGGATGCTTTCCAACAAGAACTAGTCCAAGCCGGACTACTTGGAGAGAATTTTGACTGGTCCTCAGGTGTTGGCATTTGGCCATCAGACCACTGTTAGAGGGAGAATGCTGAGAGCACAGCATCACAGCTAAAAATTGCACCGTTTTAGTAAAATTACAATCGTGAAACTTTCCTCCCATCCAAAAGTAAAGATCAACATATGTAACCCCCCCCCCCCCCCCGCCCCAATTGAAAGTGGATAATTCCAGTATTCTGAGGATGCATGGCCTCAACGATCTTGATCTTGATTAGATATAGGCCTAATTGATTCAAAGATAAGATCCAACTGGAGCAACACTTGATACCAGGAAAGTGCCGTTATCTTACGCTAATATCACTGGAAATTTTGTTGATTGTTGAAATGTATACAATTACAATAGCCACTGCAAATTTTCCGATCATGTGGATGTTGGACGAAATGATTTTGGAGAGAGCCTTACATAGTGTACATCAGGCCTGGAATTTCATCTTTGAGAGGGCAAGGCCATTTTCATTTGCCAAGGCCACTTCCATTGTAAAATCTGAAAGTCTAAGGACACTTTTGAAGGGGCACCAAGGCCAAGACCAGGGGCAACAGAGGCCAAGGCCTCTGTGACCTCTGTGTTATTCCAGGCTTGGTACATGTTGGGGCTAGGGTCTAATTTTGTTTTGATTTTTTGCATGGTTGGATCAACACCCAAACATAAATCACATTTAAAAGACATTTCTATGTCCCGATTTGCAGTATTAACCAAAAAACATATTGCTGCATATATCTAACCTCAGCATGGCTCAAATTTTACACTGGACCTCCGGCCCGGGGCCAATGATGTCAGTGTCAGGCCAGTAAACTCAAGACAGGACAAATCCGGTGGTCTTGTTTTTTTCAATTCAACATCTTTGTCTCAAATGAATGATAATGATGTTCAAATGTTGATTTTGAATCTTACATAGTCTATCTTTCAATTCTGCTGAGTAGGCTATCACCATATTACAGAAGAGATAAATCTTCTCTTAGTGTTTGTTCAAATAATAAAAGTGGCTTGCTCAAGGACACAAGTACCGGGACCGAGACTCAAACCCACAATTGTAATGACTCAGCTGACAGAACTTGGCCACAGACATGACAGAGCAAGAACCCAAAGATACTATCACTAGGGAATAATGGTAACAATAATAACTAATATTGAAATCTATCTGAAAAGACTCTCAATGTGCTTCACAGAATTAAAGATGTGATCATGAAGTCAATAAAAACATCCTAACAAGTTTACAGGCCTGGAATTACATGGAAGCCATGGCCTCCAATGCCCCTGGTCTTGGCCTTGGTGCCCCTTCAAAATTGTCGTATAGACTTTCAGATTTTACAATGGAAGTGCCCATTGCAAAATGAAATTGGCCTTGCCCTCTCATAAAAATGAAATTCCAGGCCTGAGTTTAACAACTCTGTAATACAAAAATTACTGAAACAAAAATAAAATAAAAAAATAACCAAATCCCAGACAGAGCTAAAAGAAGAAAAAATTCTCTGATCTTCTTAAAAACAACTAAAACTACTAATTATTGCAAGGATTCCTAAAAGGAAGAATAAAATAAAAGAACTGGTCACCAAACGTGCAGACTGTGTAAAGTAAAAATATAGGGATGCAGAAGTGCTCTACATGTTTTGTTCCATATTCAACTCGCGATTGTGTGATAACTAATAAATGACTTCTCGTGTGTTCTGGACTCCCTGTAGTAGATTCTAGGCCATACTGCATACAGCACATAGTGGCCCAGGGTCATTGTTGGCTAAAACTAGGCTTGTTTAATGCCTATTTGCCAGCAATGTTCATATTACTCATGATTTCATAAAGGTAGCCAATAAGAAATAAAGCTGCTCTTAAAGCTGCTCTGGTGACTCATTTTCATGTCACTTTTTTTTTTACAGTCGTGTCCCGACTAAAGGGATGCTGTTGGAATCTTGACTAAATTCACTTGCTTCCTCTGATTTTCTTCTACCAAACACACAGATCCTTGTCATTTGATTGGTGGAACATGCGTCACGTATTATCCTTATTTAGCCAGGTACAATGTATACTGCCGCGACACTCAAAACTTTAACATTGGAGTCCTAATATGGATTTTTCATGGATGCTTCACAGTGTCATTTCCAAAATAATCGTTCTCATATATCCAAACAAGTTTTTTATTGAATATTTTTCATTACTAAGTTGTAAAGGGCCTATAGTATACTTAACCATCACAACTCCTTAGGAGTATGCAGCACCAGCAACTGAAAGTTAGTTTAATTCTAACGTTCCAATGGAACATGCCGGCGGTCCAATGGAACAGTCTGTGTGGCTCATGGAATACTTACCAGTTACAAATTAGTCTCTTTTGAGGCACTCCCCAACCCACAGTTAGAATTAAAAGATTAAAAATCGTTACTCGGGCTTGACCCTTTAGAGATTGTTCATCTGCCCAGACATTGCTAATTTTGTTGATTTTTTGCCCCGTTATTTTCAGGAAAAATGTCAGGAAAATGATTAAGAAACAGAAATACATGGTTTTGATTTTTAGAATTGTAGATTCTATGGTTACATGGGAAACATTTGAAAATGTCAGTTCAGTCCCGATACCTTTTCTTTGACCCTCTTGTTTGAGCAAAGTCAAAACTTGCAGGCGATTGTGGCCGTTATGGGCATTTTGGTTCAGGCCGCTTGCTAAAGGGTTAATACATGTAGGTCTACCTCACTGAGGCAACAAATGCCTCCTGGTTATTGCCTTGGCACATGTACTCCTTGAAATGTTTCTTCTTCTTCTTATTAATATATTTCTGGTAATGAAACCAAGGATGCCTCATTCATGTAAGTGAACTTAATTGCTGTAGCTCGCAAGCCTGAGGAAATCTGTAAATAAGGGTGCTTGCTATGTGAACCAGAAACACCAGGGTTAACCCCTACTCTTCCACGATAAGTGTTCTGGGTTCTTTACGGCCACTACCAATCCTAGTACACAGGACCTACAGCTTAATTTTCCATCCAAAGGACAAAGCAATTATGGTAAAGTATTTTGCTCAAGGACACAAGTGTCATGACCGGGACTTGAACCCACACTCTGCTGATCAGAAACACCAGAGCTTGTGACCGATGCTCTTAACCGCTCGGCCATGACACGCCACAAATTTTCCTCATTGAGCAGGCATGATATTCTTCCTACTTAAGTCTGATTTCCAATTTTGTTTCGCCCTTGATAAAATCAGAAAACTGTGATTAAATAGCCTGGAAAGTCTATTAAACCCTACACATATGAAGTAGGCCAGCCCTTGTGCTCAATAAATTTTTTCACCTTTTTTCCAAGGACCAAATAGACCTATCATGCCTGATTGAGGTGCCCTTAACCAAGAGAAAGACGCCTTGCCCTTACCAGAATGAAGTATCAGGTCTGCTAGCTGTTGTACCTAATGTATGTTTGATTTATTTTCTTTGCTGTCTGTTCTCTCCCTTCCCTAGGCACCCCCAGCCATGATAAACCACGAGCAGCGTCAGTCAGCAGAGCACGTCATTCTTACCTTCAGGAAGTCCAAAGCTCCCTTTGCGGCTTGCAGATATATTCTAGGTTAGTCAAACAGTCCAATGTTGTTGTTGAACCAATTAAAGTGCTCACTGCAGAGACATGTAGATGCAACAAATCTTGAACCTTTTTTTCTACTGGGATAGAGAAGGAAACACACCTTTTTATAAAGGCATGAAATGTGTCCTCTAAGCTGGGCCCAATTTCAGAGGGGAAAAAAATAAAAGACAAAACTTCAGGTACATAATATAGTTTTTGGGTGTTCTCCCTGTTTGATGTTGAGAACTTTTTGTATGATCTGTGACATTTGAAATATCAAAGTCATCCAAATCACTCACGGTAGTCAATCTGAGTCCAACATTTGGGTATTACAGGGCTCAAATTTTTGGGGAAAATCCACGAGGTTGCAAGACTTGTACATGTAGCTCAGAATCTTTACTGGACCTGGATTTCATTTACAAGACCAGAATCAAAATGAGAAGAGACTAGAATCAAAATGGGAACACAGTTTTATCATCTAAACTGTTTTATTTTTGAACAAACACTTAGAGAAGATTTATCTCTTCTGTTTTATGGGTGATACTCAGCAGGATTGAAAGATATTTGTGAGACTCGAACTCAACATTTGAGCATCGATCTTTTAAGATGAAGATGTGGAAAGACCACCGGACTTGTCCTGTCTTGAGTTTACTGGCCCGACACTGAAATCACTAGGGGAAGGGCCCAATTTTATGGCCTTGCTTGAATTCTGCGCTTACAGCCCATACATGTATTACATGTAAATTCACGCACTTTACAGGGCTCCGTAAGCGCGTAGATCTGTGGTAAGCAGTGCCTGAAATTGGGCCCAGGTTATGCTGTGGCCACTAATTTGTGGCATGTTAGGGCCAAGTGGTCAAGAGCAACTGGACTCGAGCTCTGGTGTTTCTGATCAGCAAATTGGGGGTTCAAGTCCCGGTCTTGACATCAGTTTCCTTAAGCAAGCCTTTTAGCAAGCCACTAAACCATTATTGCTTCGTCCTTCGGATGGGACGTAAAGCTGTAGGTCCCTTGTGTTGTGTAATGCACATAAAACTAAAGAACCCAGCTACACTTATCGTTGAGAGAAGGGGTTCGCCTCAGTGTTTTCTGGTATGGTTGGCTGCAGATTGTGCCTCAGAACCTTGTAAACCAGGTTACAATCCATTGTGCTATGTAAATAACCGTGTCTTATTTCGAACATAGCTCTGCATACCTTGCAGTGAAAGTAATGAGCGCTTTGAGACGCCCTCGGGTGTGATATTTATTTATTTATTTATTTATTTTCTTGTTCATCCTGGGTAATCCATTCAGTGAAAAAAACCCTCATTGATCTCCCATGGATTTCCAGAAACTACAAAAATGCACTAAAGATACAAGAATAAAAGGTTACAGGGAAAACATTGCGCATTGATTAAAAAACACTGGATCCTTGCACACATAAAAAACTTCAAAAATGGAATAAAAATAGGATGAATAAAACCGCTACATGTATAAGAAATGTGTATTATTATAATTAATTTGGAAATGGCCCTTGCTGGTTCAGAATGATAATAAGTTGTTCATTATTTGTTATCTCAGAGAACAGCAAGGTGGACTACGTATTGTTTCAGGCAGCTAGTACAATCAGAGAAGCGGTGATTAGAGAGTGGATCCTGCTGGACCACGAAGACATCAAATCCATGAGGAGCTTCCTTCTGAAGTATGTGATGCAGAACATGAAGTAAGTCCCATCATGCCATCTTGACACTTGTGCCCTTAAAGGGTCTGTATACGTTTGGTAATTACCCATAAAATTAGTGGCAATAAAAACTTACTTGGTAAGAAGTACAGCAGCTTCTGATAGTATTTAAAACATTTTGAGAAACATTTCACTTTGAAGTACATTGTAATGTGGTTATGGAAAAAGATATCTGTTTTTATCCAAACAAATGTGAATCAGCGTTTCTGTCGGAAACGTTTCTCAGATTGTGTATTCCAATTGCAGGTTATTCTTCCTGCGTGGACGTAACCGCTTCAGATTTTCGGCAATATCTCAAAAACGCTACCACCTTTTGAAATGAAATTTTCACAGTTTAGTTTTTTATGGTATATACATGTATCTACAACAATAAAGGATTGAAACAAACAGTGGGTTCCAATTTTTATTTTGCAAAGGGCACTTCCTTTGGAAAATCTTAAAGTCTATCAGAAACTTTTGAAGGGGCACCAAGGCCAAGACCAGGGGCAATGGAGGCCATGGCCTCAGTGGCCTCTGTGTAATTCCAGGCCTGGGCTACTGAGTGCCCTGCAGCACCTTGTAAACCCTTGTGCTACATAAATAAGTCTCAATTTTTCAAACTTCAAAACCTGTCTTAAAAAGTGTTTCTCTTTGTTCGAGCATCTTGAGCATCACGCCAATAATGCAAATTATTTACATGTAAGTCAAGAATCTTAAGAAATCAACCCTGTGCAGTGCATCTCAAAAATGGTGACGCCAAGGAAGTAGTTACGTGTATTGGCCCAGTTCATGAGACATGTGGGCGAAAGAGCGAGGTGAGAGGGAGGGGGGAGGGGAGGGGATTCATGAAAAACCAACTCATGTTGGCACCTGGCATTGCTATTGTCTTACACTTGTTTTCACGAGTCAAGTGGAACAGGATGTGATTCAATGTCTGGGAACATTGATGCTGTCTGTGGGCGAGTTACTGGAGAGGGGGGCGGGGGATGACAATGAGAATTGTATTATATGTATTAAGACAATGTGCAACGGCTGTCGGAGTAATTAAGAGGTGTTTACTACCTGCATTATGACTTTTTGTGTCAGTGTTTTTGTTTCATGTGATCAAGATTGCTTAGGTTTTTTTTGAAATGTGTTTTAAGTTATTTTTGAGTGTGAATAAAACCTCATTTAACCAGTAAACTGGTTATGATTGCTACCATGTATGACAATACATGTTTAAAATCTGGGCTACTAAAACTTCCTGGGGGCAAGTAAAGCGTACAGTAGGCCTACTACACATAATGTACAGGGTGGTTTAAAAAAAAGTGTACCCATATTTGATAGCCATATTTATCTACTCACTTATAAGTTTTTACAATTTTTTTTGAATTATAAGAAAGTGGTTAAAAGACTGTTAAAGGCACTGTACAGATTTGGTAATTACTCAAAATATATATTAGCATAAAAACTGACTTGGTAACGAGCAACAGAGAGCAGTTGATAGTATAAAACATTGTGAGAAACGACTCCCTCTGAAGTAACGTAGTTTTTGAGAAAGAGGTAATTTCTCACTAAAATAATAAAAAACTTCTTGCAAGAAGCCTTTTATTCCTATCTGAAAGCACACAAATTTGTACAAGAAGGGTGTTTTTTCTTTCATCATTTTCTTGCAACTTCAATGACCAATTGAGCCCAAATTTTCACAGGCTTGTTATTTTATGCATATGTTGGGATACACCAAGTGAGAACACTGGTCTTTGACAATTACCAAACGTGTTCAGTGCCTTTAAACATTAGTGGTGAACAAATCTAAGAAATCGGATAATTTTATGGTAGTATGTGCTAAACTGATTTGTCCACGAATGCTCTTTCAACTCCATCCACTTTGAGGCTAACCTGGCCAACAGTAATTGATCGAGAGAGAGCTTGACATTGTGTCACTGTTCAAGGACTTCATGTAGAAGGCAGACACTGAATGAACTTGAATTAGGAACTACATGTACATGAGTTAAATACTCTTATTTAGTGCTTTAGTGCTTAAATTGTAAGTTAATGTATTTTTTATAACGAATCCAACCATATGTGGTTGCTAATAAAATGAACCTTACATTACCTTACCTTATTCATTAAAAGATTACAAAAGAGAAGATGCTATCGTTGGTGTGTATTTAGAAGTATTAGTCAAGCGGAGAAAAGAAAACCTCCAATGACAAATCAATTTTGCGCATGATACATGTATCTTTAAACTACCATATTTTGAAAACAAAATAACTGATTTCTTAGATTTTTCACTACTCATGCTCAACAGTGACCACCTTCATAAAATACAAAAATAATTGTAAAAGCTAAGTAGGTGACAATGGTAAATAGTGGGTACATTTTTTTTGGAACCACCCTTTACATGTCAGCTAATGCGTTAATAATGACATCACTTTAAAAGTCTTGAGGAAAAACCAGCGCCCGAATTTCACCATGAACTTTTGCCACCCTCCCTTTGCCCAAGGGATGCCAGAAAGAACAATGGAACCATCCCCCAAGGTCACGGATGACATCACAGGGGGAACAAGATCTAGGTCGGGGGTGATAAGTCATCGGCGTGCGTGCATTGTTTGATCGGCACTCGGGGTGTGATTCACTGAAAGGAACAAAACATTTACAGGCGCTTACACACAAACGCAGACATGGCTACAACACTTTTTTGTGTTTCTTCTTCTTCGTCTTCACTTTCTTGAACGGTATGTGTTTGTCTTTAGACTACAGAACTATGTCCGAGAGCAGATCCTGCAGGCTGTGGCTGTGATCTTTAAGCGGGGCACCATGGAAATGAAGGATTCCGGGAGGGACGGGCTGTTTGCCGACGTCTCGCAGATGATCGCCAGTGGACAACCGTCAATGGTTCGTAAAAATTTGAAGAAGAAAAAAATACCAGTAAATATCTCAGGCCTAGAATTTCATCTTTGAGAGGGAAAGGCCATGTTCATTTTTACAAATGGCACAATTTCTATTTTAAAGTCTCTGGGAAACTTTTAAAGGGGCATCAAGGCCAAGACAACAAATCAGTACAATTCTTATTAAATTGCCTAAAAGGTCTGTAAGCCTATACCATGTCGGTCTGCCCTTGTACTTGTCCTGCTTTTCCCCAAGGGCCAAATATCATGCTCTGTGGAACTAACTGTATTATCTTAGTCCCTTACAAAATTGAATACATTAGTTTCAAACTCCTACAACTTGTCATACATTTTGCTTTGTAAGCTGCCACACCTGTTAAACGTTAAACAGCTACTTGAGCGAAACTTTAAAGAATTTGTTTGCACCATTTTCACGGACACCGATGACCAATTGAGCTTTACTTTTCACAGGTTTGTTATTTAATGTAGATGTATATGTTGGATCTCATATGGATTATTGACATATCAGTGTTGGTCATGTGTTTTACTCATCTTCATAAATTGCTCAAAGTATGATGCACAAGTCTTAACCCAGTCAAATGTTTTACTCCAAAACATTTGTTGTCTTTCATTTCATTTATTAATTCTGGTTGTGAAGCCAAGGACTCTCAGAAAAATGAACTTAATCACTATACTAGCCAAGAACCCCATGGAGAGAAGACAAGGAAGGAAGTTTCAGTTTTAGATGTGGGAGGAAAACCCCAGAGAATTAGTCCAGGGAAAACCCACGCAAACAGGTAGAGACTGAAAACCCAATCCACATAGTTCCCCCGGTGTGATTCGAACCGGGGTCCTAGTGGTAGAAGGCGAGGAAAGATACCACTACACCAACCCAACCTCCTGTGTTATTTTAATTTCTTGCTATTTTGTTGAAACCTATTCTATAGCAATTGATGGCATGTTCCATGTTGACTGCATTACTGAATGAGTACTCAAGCTCCAACCGTACCAGTCCCATTGGACTCAGCTGGGAGTTCCACAACGACTGCAAAAGACTTTTTGAGGTACGGATAAATTGTAAACACTTGTTTATTATATGATTTGTTTTTACCCATACACCGATGTGTATTAAGCACTGTATACTCAGTACTTTCCTGAGTTCTGTGAAAAAAAATCAACAGGCAAATCACTCTGATGGGAATTGAACCCATGACCTTTGCATTGCTGGAGCAGATGTCTTACCACTAGACCACCGAGCTAGCCCGGTGGCTAGAGGCAGTTCAAATCCTATGTCTTTGGAGCGGGTACCGCATCAATTAAATCAGTTGTTTATTGCTGGACCAGATTTTACAATGACCAGAATCAAAATGGGATAAAATTTTCCACACAGTTTAATATGTAAACTGTTTACATTTGAACAAGCACTAAGAGAAGATTTATGTAATTTGTCTTATGGGAAAGTATCCTTTTATATATTTGCTCGGGGTTCCATAAATTTTTCTGGGAAACTTGTCTTTCAGTCATCCGTTTGTGTGTGCAGAAAATATTTTCTTGTACATGTACGTCTTCTGGCAGTAAAGACACGTTTCCAATTTTTTTTCATAGAACCCTGAGGCAGATATGTAAGCACGCCCGGACACTCCATTGTGTAGCATGTACAGTGCATGGGCTCACTTTGTTTGCCCTGTAAAAAAGAGAGACAAAGGGTACTGGAATTTCATACTCCAAATCTCCCTTTTTCCAGAGGTTATTATATATTTCCAAATTCCAGCCCTTGTCCTTTTGTTGGACAATTGAGGATGACGAGCGAATGTTAGGCTGCCACCATTGTATCCGGCATGGTGATAGCAGCACCCTTTTCTGCCAGGGAATTAAATTTGTTGTCTCTGTGTTTTTTCCCCGCAGAATCATGATTTAAAGAGAGTGTTCCTGTTTGCCGTTCAAGTCTTGCACCAGGTGGAGGCCAACCATGCCACCCTGAGCCGTGAAGCCATGACTGTCTTCAGTCGCTTCTTGGCTATCACAGCTCATGTCCTCAGCTGGGACTTCCTACTCGTCAGGCATATCCTTCTCAAATTTTGTTTGTAGATTTTAGGGCTGTCTCCTGAAGACGACAAGAGCAAGCTAGTCGAAATGTTGAGAACAAATCCAGTGGCTTTAAGCCAACACCTTCAAAAAAAGGATTTTCACACGGTTTTACCAGCAAGATTTACAAGAAATAACTTATAATTTTGTTTTGACCCTTACACCGATGTGTATTAAGCACTGGATACTCAGTACTTTCCCGAGTTCTGTGAAAAAAATCCACAGGCAAATTTACTCTTCAGGCACATCCTTCTCAAAAATGTAGTCACTTTTTTGTAACAGTCTCCTGAAGACGTCTAGAGCAAGCTAGTCGAAATGTTGAGAACAAATCCAGTGGCCCTTCTTAAAACCAACACTTTCAAAAAAGGATTTTCACATGGTTATACCAGCAAGAATTACAAGAAATAACTTGTTTAATTCTATATTAATTCCGGTCATTTTCAGCAAATAAGCGGCCAATATAAAAGTCGCCTAATTCTGTTTTATGCCAAATTAAATGCTCCTCAAAACAGTCAGTAAATTTCTCTTAATGTTAGTCACAAGTTACTGCTTATACTTGATTTCCTGAGACAGTTGCTATGTCACATGGTTCAGGCAAGCTATTGCATAGTTCCACGACAGATGACGAACACCCATACACAATTTTGAATGAATATGTATGGCACAATGGCACCAGGGTTTGCCCATCTGGAGGTTGCTATAAAAAAGCTTGCCCCTACAATTCACTTGATTCACTTGACATAGCAATAGCCCATTATGCACAAGTGCCATCTTAAAAAATATACCGCAATCCATTTTGGGAAACTTTGTAAATTAAAAAAAATCACTCAAACTGCCAAGATTAACGCCATGCTTTTGTTTACATGTAACCATGCAAGGTTTTATAGTTGTGCATCACATTGCTTCAAAATCAGCGCACCATGATGGTTGCTAGTGTTGCTTGGGCTCAGATTTCACCCATAGTCCTATGCATGCCGGTCATGGGCATTTGGGCTGTTGTCTTTATAGTCTGAGGAATTCATTTTTAAGCAGTAAGTTGTGACTAAGCAAGTCATGGTACCAGACATTCTTCAGACTAGAGCAGCACATCCTTACCCTGTGTCTGTGGTAAGCTGCATCTCTGTGTATTCAGTTTGCGGTAACACCATGTGTATATCTACTTTGCTGTGTAGATTTTGTTCTTTGACGATGACTAGAGCAGGCTAGTCGAAATGTTTAGACCTATTAAGAACTCACTCTGCGGCAGTGAAGTTAATAAGAACGTAGAAGTTAATAAGCAGGACAGTTCTTTTCAGATCTAAGTTGTCCCCCGAATTCCGAAATCTACTCTGCGGCAGTAGAATAAATAGCAAACCAAGCTCTCAAAATCTACACAGCAAAGTAGATATACACATCTACTCCGTGGCAGTAGAATAAATAGCAAAACAAGCTCTCAAAATCTACACAGCAAAGAAGGATATACACACGGTGTTACCGCAAACTGAATATACATTGATACCTCACCATGCAATGCCTAAAAACCTATAAACTACATCTTGTCTTTATGCTAAATATTCTTTAACGGAGACTCACCGCCCAGACGTATTGTAGGTGTCTTTGAGTCCCTACAGACCCCGCCCCTGAAGCCAGATGTCAACTGGAAGGACGTCCTACTAGACAAGGCATTGCTGCAGTTATTTTTCAAGGTACAGATGACCAGGGACCCTATTTCACGGCACTGCTTTTTGTCTGGTAATGAAACCAATGATGCCAAATAAGTAAGCTCAACTCTTTCATGCGCCGACCGGTCGCTAGCGACCGGTTTGAATCCCTTCAGAAAAATAGTTGTAAAATAAAACATTAAGATCGCACGGCCACAAAGTTTTCAGAATGGGAAAGAGGACTCTTGAGGGTGATATTGTGACCTTTTTTTTCGGGGGTCGCCTTTTGTAAAGAAAATTAAAAAAAAATTAATGTGTCCATATGATCAATTTATCACTAAAATAAATGGTGTATGAAAGGGTTAATCACTGTAGCTTGCAAGCCTGGAGAAACCTGTAAACAAGGGTGCTTGGTATCTGAACCAGAAACACCAGGGTTAAACCCCTACTCTTCCACGATAAGTGTTCTGGGTTCTTTTGCGTGCACTACCAATCCTAGTACAGGAGACCTATGGCTTAATGTCCCATCTGAAGGACAAAGCAATTATGGTAAAGTATCTTGCTCGAGGACACAAGTGCAACGAACAGGACTCGAACCCAGACTCTGATCAGAAACACCAGAGCTTGAGTCCGATGCTCTTGACCGCTCGGCCACGACACGCCGAAGTCAACCTCACACTTGACAAACAGCGGTAAACATGCATGATCTACCTTCTACCAAATAAGTTTTTACCAACAAAATAACTCTGCCCCCAAAAAAGGTATCGGTTTAAAACCTGACTATTTGTTTTTTTCTTATGTCCAGCTGCACAGCCGAGTGAGACAGAATACAGAGATGTGCCATCATGCTCTGCAGTGCCTGGGTCAGATGGCATCTCTAGGTGGGCCAGTACTCAGTACGGATAAGATCACGTTGGACTATCTCTCCCATTACATACAGTGCCTTCTGCAAATGCTCAACAGGTACGTTTACACGCGTGGAGGACAGTTAGACTGGTCCCGGATAAAGACAGGCACTGGCCTTACAGGCCCAATGATTTCATTGGATGCAATGATTTCATTGGGTAAACGTGCAGTGACTTAAGCTTTCCGTATCTGTGTTATGATTGGTCCGAGGTGTATGTAGTTTGTCAGCTTGCACTTTCGATCGTCTGCATGCAGCGTGTGCATAATGTTTGTACATGCTTGTAATATTGTTTTATTCACTATATGTAATATGTGTACATATGTACATGTGAATTGACTGCCAATCTCCTGTGTGAAATGGATGCAAGGTCAAAGGTACATCTGGCAGGATCCGGCCAGGCGCTCAAAACAGTTATCCGGGCATTATTCACGAGCCTCAAAGTGTGACGTCAGATGTTTGAGTCTAGGAGGACAGTAGGGCCTCAGAAAGCAGAAAAAATTGCCTGACGGTTTCAATCGGGAAGCAAACGTTAGTAGTGAAACCAATCACAAGTAATGTACATCACACAGTACTTTGGCTGGTAACCACTTTCCGCAGGCATGTGAAATTTCTTTGTTTAAGTTTTTTTTATCCCAATTACATGTTCCTCTCGTGGCTCTGCTTTTTTCCTGGCTGCACCATGAACACCAGACTCCTTCATGATAGTAAAGGCTCAATATTTCGTATTTTTCTCCCATTATTATCTGTGATTTTTTTGGAATTTCAGTTCAGCTGTACAGGACCATGAAGCGATCGGTATTTCCAACATAGTCAACAGCCTCGTTCTGAGATTCCCTCCGGCGACCCTCGTGGCTCTACCAGTTGACATCTTGACCTCCTTCATAAGCTGCGTCTCGTCCCTGACGTGTCTTTTTGGGAGGAATGCCGCATTAGAGGAAGCGGTAAGTCATCTTTTGAATTTTTTTTTAAAGTGTGATTTTCCGCGTCATCTTCATCCAAGGAGGAAGGAGAAGCTTCAAGAGTGCTTGCTAACCCTCCTACTGTGTGACCATTCACTATCATCCTAGGGTTATGAATGATATGTAAACTCTGCCAGTCTGCAATATAGCATGTTGTGAATGCCTATAAATGGTACACAGTCAACCCTCCTACTGTTAGACCAATCGATATAATCTTAGTTTTATTAATGATTTGTAAACTCTGCCAGCCTGCAATACACTGTAACATGTGGTAATGCCTATAACATTACACAGTCAACCCTCCTACTGTTAGACCAACCGGCAGCCTGCAATACACTGTAGCATGTGGTAATGCCTATAACATTACACAGTCAACCCTCCTAATGTTAGACCGATCGATATATAATCCTATGTAGTTTTATTAATGATGTGTAAACTCTGCCAGCCTGCAATTTACCATGTGGTGAATGCCTATAAACATGACAGTCAACCCTCCCACTGTGTGACCATTCAATGTCATCCTAGGTTTTTGACTGATGTATAAACTCTGCCAGCCTGTAATTTATCATGTGGTGAATGCCTATAAACAGTAGACAGTCAAACCTCCTACTGTTGGACCATTCAGTATCATCCTGTGGTTTTGAATGATAGATAAACTATGCCACCCTGCAATAAGATACAATGTGGTGAATGAATCTACTGTACACAGTACACAGTCAACCATCCTACTGTCTGACCATTCATGTTGTGAATTGCAACTCCACAACATGTGTACAGTTATTTCTGTAGGTGTGCCACCATAAACAGTTGAATGGTTTTAAATGGTTGGTCAACTTGCTGAAAAATATTATCAAGAGCAGGAAGGTTATGTTTTGAATAACCGTTTCATAGCAACAGTTCCATTGATAGTTCAGGTCGTCGTTTCATACCCCTGGTTCAACACTAATTGATTAGATTTCTGTGTGTTTGCAAATTGTCCATGTATTTGATCTGCCATTGCTTTTTTTTTCTTAATACAAATTAAAATGGTCCCCTGTCTTTATCTGCAAGGAAAAAGACAGGCCCTGGCCTTATAGGCCGAACGATTTCAGTGGATAAACTTAAAGTGACGTAATCTTTGAATTTCTGTGTTATGATTGGTCTGCTCCGAATTGACGTAGTTTGTCAGCTACACCAGCAGCTAGCAGTTAACTGTACTTTTGATCGTCTGCTGCTGTGTCCGTGTGTGCATAATGTTTGTATGTAATGTTGTTTTATTCAATGTACATGTAATGTGTGTACACGGGCAAACCGGGGACTTCTAACAAAAGAGGACAATATGGTCCCCGGTTGGGTAAAGGTCCCCGGTTGGAGAGTGTGTACAAAACCAATGGGAGCTGTTGCTAAAAAGTTAGTGTAAACAAAAAAAGGGAACAATAGGAGGTACCTGATTGCAGGTGGTTACACAATTGTGTATGTGTGTATACTACGAATCTCTGCCGTGTGAATTGGGAAGCTAGGTCAAAGGTCAACTGGCAGGCAGGCAAGGCCGGTATCTGGCGTTATTCACAATCCTCGAAGTGTGACGTCAGATGTTCAGGCTAAGTACAAGTTGGCTAAAGCTAGCCAGCATCTCACCACACGAGGGCAGTATTGATGACTTACTGTTACTTGCTGGTCGTTGTTGCAAGTCGAGAGTTTAAATTGCAGTGAAGTGGATTTGTTAAGGTTATATTCAGGGATGAACAATTTTTTTAAGGGGATAAATTAACATAGTACTCTTCCCCCATGATTTATCATATACCTGCAAGGTTTGATGCATTATAAAATCCCCCGACTGTAAACTCTCAGAGAGTTCTCAAGTATTGATTTCCGGATAAGTTTCAAGTGTACACTCTGTGTGCCAAACTGGATCCATCTTCAACTAGAACATGTAGTGCTTGTCAAGACAAGATGCACTTGAGGATTTCCTGCTTGAGGTGTATGTGATTGTCACTGATTGATGGTGTCAGGAGGAAGTAACGCAGTCAGTTAATTGTAGGACTTCTTGTCATGATTCTGTTTGATTTTAACATAGAGGAACTCATGAATCAAGGCGGTTCATACTTCACGCGATTTGTGAAAAGTAAAGGAATTTTCTTGCACTTTGTAACTGCCTACTTGTATCTTGTTTTCAACCATCTTCCAATCTATCCCAGTTTAAGAGGAATGTGAAGAAATACCTTCTCTATCTTGAAACTGTATTTTTTTCTGGCGGTATTGATGACTTACTGTTACTTGCCCGGTTCATACTTCACGCAAATTGGGAAAAGCAAAGGAATTTTCTTGCACTTTGTAACTCCCTACCTGTAGGCCTATCCTGTTTTCCACCATCTTGCAATCTATCCCAGTTTAAGAGGAATGTGAAGAAATACCTTCTCGCTCTTGAAACCGTCTGTTTCTTTTTATTGTAGCCTTCACCTTTGAGTTGCCCTTTGACCTTGTTGTGGGCGACTTTTCATTAATAAAATTAAGAAATACAAAATCACATTTGGAGGACAGTGCAAACATGATTGTTTGTGTCCCGTAATTCACTTTATATTCGCTTTCGCGTAAAGTATGAACAAGGCTTTAGACAGACAAGGAATTCACATTTGAGTGGCAACTTGTGTGTACATGTATACTGTACATGTTTTAACGCTACATACGAAGTGTGGACCTGAGAACAAAAGAGGTCCACATACTGAAGGGACTTGAAACACTTTGTGGACTTACACACGTCCACACAGTGTTTTTTTACAGTGTTGAAGAAAAGGTTTTTCCTTAAATGTCATAACAAAGGAATGTCCGCAGAGTGACTGCATCACAGCGCTGTGTGTCCTTGTGTGAATTATTCTTACACATATGTACATGCACTGTACATGAACTTCTTAGGGTTCTCCCCAGGTTTTTTTCCACAACTGCATGGCATTCTGGACCCAGATTTCTGACGTTTTGCCTAAGCACCCTGACTTGAAGTTGAAACTTGCTGTTTATCTTTGGTTTTAAAAGCCCTCTGTGCAATCTGGGGCATTCTAAATGGTTTTTATCTTGATAATTTTTGTTAATTTGATCTCAAGTTTCCCCCCCAAAAAAAAAGATTTTGCGTATAGGCCCCTTATTCGCAGTTCGTGCGTTGTTAATATTGACTTTCCACCAAGCTGCTCTTACATGTACATTGGAGGTCACTGCTAAAGAGTGTGTAGGCTGTTCTCAACTCCTCACTCAATGCCAGGAAACATCGAGGACGATAAACCAGCTAGATAATAACTCTAATCTCGCCAACACTGTGTGCCATTATCGGCAGTTTACTCTAAACGACCCAAGGGCAATACCTTCCCCATCCTACACTTGCACTTGTGACTTGCTCCTCAAGATATCAACCATCTCCCCCCCCCCCCCTTCCCCGTCTGATCTCACCCAGATGACCAGACCAAGTCATCCAAGGCATCTCAGAAATGTCTCCTGATTTCAGAAACAGAAACAGCAAAAAAAAACCTTTGGAGAAAGTGATCTTTCCCCCTTTGGGTAGAGTTTAACCACAGTTCACTTGAAGAGTAGGGCCTACTAAGTGTATGTGGATTATATAGTTGTCAGGCATTTTTTTTCATTTCACAGTCAAGAGAGCAGTAAATCAGAACTCTAGTTAAATGCAATCAGGTTTATTTCAACTCCTGGTAATAAAAAATGCTGTAAATTTGTCAATGAAAGTCATGAAATACTGTACATTGTACAACCTGGAAGTGCGAAGTGGCCCCAAGTTATTTTGAAAGTTATGGAGTTAGTAGTGAGTTGTTGTAAATATTTAGCTGATTTCGATCGTAAAAACTTAGAGGGTTATCAATGAAGATCATAAATCTGTTTTTATTTATAAAGATTGGGTTTTTTTATGAAGAGGTTGGGGTTGGACTTTTTAAAGACCAAGTATATGATATGAAATTGTAACACTTTATTGATTTGTCCTGAACTCTGAAAGCTCACTGATTGTAAAGTTCATACCAGTACCCAACGTCTAGTAATTAGTAATTGTCAAAGACCGGTATCTGCACTTTGTGTGAAAAAACGTCAGGCCACTAACAAATGTTTTGTATTTTTACCATAGGTCCTTTTTGGTTGGTAAGCAGTTTCTAACAGCTATTTTCTCAACAATGGAACTGCCCATTTGAATTTTGAATTTCGATTTGCCCATTTGAGTTTTGAATTTCGATTTGCAGTTATTTCTTAAAGCCTGTAAGCATAAAAACTTGCTAAGCACAGAAAAATCTTGCTTAGCAGAAACAGGTAACCAGCCAAAATTCCATAGAGTTTCAATTGTTGCGACTGGTGCCCCACTCATTTTGTGCTTAGCAATTTCATAGAGCCGCTTAAGCACAGAAAGTAGCTGAGCGCAAACAAAATTGTGCTTACCAGAATAAGGTTACCAGCCAAACTACCATGTCCTGTGTAAAATTTATGACTGGTATACTGCTCATTTCTGCTTAGCAGAAAATTGGTAAGCAATATTTTGTGCTTAAGCAGCTCTATGAAATTGGGCCCAGGTCTTAATCCCTGAGGAAAGAAACCTCACAGAAATTTTCCTACAGCATTCCTGGAGTAGCTTTACATCAATCTTGAACCTCGGGGAAATGCAGGAAGCCAAAAAAAAGATAAACAAGATAAAAGTCCATCCAGTTGACAGCTGTACTCAAGACTGCTATTCCTCAAATTTCAACTTCAGAAACGAAACCTCAAAAAGGAAAGAAAAAAAAATTGAAATCTGTTACACTACTTTAGAGATGAGTATAAATATTTGTTTGGTAATCTAAACAAATGAAGAGAGTGGCAGTGATTCCGGTATTCCAGCATTCCCCTAATGCCCTACCATCTGTTTTGATTTAGTGCTGATATTTATCAAGCGATATTCAATTAAATGGTTATCCAATACAGCCCTGGAAGGTAAGGGTAGTTTTTAAATTAGACGTCTGTCTGCATCACACCACACATTTCAAACATTAGTCGATTCCCTGAACTTAAATTAAACCATAGCATTTAAAGGGATTGTGTACGTTTGGTAATTGGAACCCACTGTTTGTTTCAATCCTATATATACATGTAGTTGTAGATATATACCATAAAACTAACCTGTGAAAATTTCATTTCTAAAGGTTGTAGGGTTTTTGAGATATTGCCGAAAATCTGGAGCGGTTTGTCCACGCAGGAAGAATAATCTGGAAAAATTTGAATACACAATCTGAGAAGCGTTACTGCAGTTACGCTTCTCAGATTCAAATTATGGGGGATTAAATGTGAAATCTTTTTCAATAACCAGCAGTACTTCGAATGTGAAAAGGTTCCCAAATGCTATCCAAAGCTGCTGTACTTCTTACTGAAGTAAGTTTTTATGGCCATTAATTTTCAGAGTCATTACCAAACTTATACAGACCCTTTAAAAGGGAGGGTATACCTTTGGTAATTACTATAAAGAGCACTGGAGAGCTGTTGGTACTATAAAACATCTAGTTAGAAACGACGCCCTTTGAAGTAATGTAGTGTTTGAGAAAGAGGTCATTTTTCACCCCAAAATTTGAATCTGTGAAAGATTTCAGGCACGGTAATACGGGTGTCTTATATGGCACATTTATCTACCAAATAGGGACTCAAGGCACTTGAAAAAAAGAGAATCATTACAGATGGGCTTTTTTGAGATTTTTTAATTAGGCCTATATGAGATCGATTTATGTAGCACCTTAATACAGAGCTGCCAACTCCCCCTGATTCTGCAGAAAGTTCCCTGAATATAAACCAATCTTCCACGGTCTGATGATCAAACTTGAAAGTCTCCCTGATTATGGAAACCTTTTTCCAATTATGTTGAATGTAATTCTAGAAGTCTCCCTGATTGTTGTACGCAATCTCCCTGATTGCAAGATGCAAATGTCTATAAGGGTTTACAAGGTGCATGGAGGACCAACGTGATTCGCATTTCGAGGACGCCACTTGATGGATATGTAAGCAAGTCAAGCAGGCCTGTATTCATTTGTTTTTTCATGAAGTAAGAGTCGGTTTTCCTCAAAGTTGATTAGAAAACAAGTCGCCTTGGGTAGTGAAAAGTGGAGCACCATCTTTTGGACCTGATATCCAGATGGGCTGGACGTTCCAGCAGGGTCACTGAGATTCAATTATCAATGTATCTGTCAGTAGTTTCAAAACCTTTATCCTGTAACTGGTGACCTACTCTCATCTTGGGTTTGAAGCTTACAGGAGGTCTGGGAAAAGAATTATCGGAAGATCCATTATTTCAATTTAGATCCGGAAAGTTGTAATTTATTGTCATGTTCTGTAAAACATCTGGGAGATAATCGTTGTGTTATTCCAGCAGAGATGTGAAAACTTTAGGTTTCAAAATGGGTTGAAAAGTTCAACAAGTACATGTGTGTTGGAGCATTTCAGCCTCTACTTTGTTTTGCATATTAATTCCTTTCTGTGTTAGGGCCCATTTCGTAGAGCTCCTTAAAGGCACTGAACACGTTTGGTAATTGTCAAAGACCAGTGTTCTCACTTGGTGTATCCCAACATATGCATAAAATAACAAGCCTGTGAAAATTTGGGCTCAATTGGTCATCGAAGTTGCAAGAAAATTATGAAAGAAAAAACACCCTTGTTGTACAAATTTGTGTGCTTTCACTTTCAGATAGGAATAAAAGGCCCCAGGCCTGAAGTCTTTTATTATTTTAGTGAGAAATTACCTCTTTCTCAAAAACTACGTTACTTCAGAGGGAGTCATTTCTCACAATGTTTTATACTATCAAAAGCTCTCTGTTGCTTGTTACCAAGTAAATTTTTATGCTAATGGGGGGGGGGCTATATATTTTGAGTAATAAATGCTCAGTGCCTTTGAAGATAATGACCAAAGGGTGTTTTGATTTAGAATTTGAATGTGAGTAGATCAGAGGACAAATAAAGCTACAAGCAAGCAGTGATTGTAATCATTCAGAAGTCTCCAATAAATGTTTCTAAAAGAGATAAAATAAGGGGTTGGTCAAAATTGTTAACTTTTAGAGTTTTAAAGATAATGGCCAAAGGATGTTTTGATTTAGAATTGGATTTGAAGAAAACAGAGGACAAACGTCATTAAAGCTACTGGATAGGAAGCAGTGACTGTAATCATACATAAGTTATGAATTGACAAATATGTCTGATTTGTTCATCCCTTTTAAATTATGATTTGTTTTGGTACATCTGGAAGAAGTCAGCAGCATTGACGTCAAATGGTAGAAGGTTGGGTGTTCCAGCTGCTGCTGGCTTGTTTTTGGGCCATCTGGTTTAACCATCATCTAGGTCTTTGGAAACTGAACTTCAAATGCACGTATGCTATTTCTGTTATTTACAAATGTAGAATTCACTTAGAGAGCTCCAACCATGGGTGGAAACTGACAGTCACCATGGTCACACTGGCGCAACCCTTATTTACTTCATGGAGGCAATAAGCCATTCCGATCAAAATACTTTTTCGATCAACATGAAACTTGAAAAAGTTAGTCCGAAACTCGAAAAAAACTCAAAACTTGATGAAAAGAAACCTTCAATATGCTGGTGCTAACATTTAAAAGAAAAGGAAAGTCTCAATTCTCTTTTTTAAACTGTTGGCTTCAATTAACCGTTAAGGAAATTTTGAAATGGTTTTTAACGTTTATTTCCGGTTAAAGGTATATACAGGATTGGTAGAGCTGACAAAATAGTCGCAGACAGTAATCATGTTTTGTGTGATCAACCATGAAATAATAAACCTGTGAAAACTTGGGCTTAATCTGTTGTGTAGTCGGGAGAAAATAGTGAAAAACCAAGCACAATTTTCAGCATGTAAAAACAATAATTTTGGTTGTAACAACCGAAATCAGCTGTTACGTTTCTTTTTTTTTTGCTTTTCAGATACAGTTTTCTTTTATATGACTTCATTTCAGAGGGAAAAATTTCACAGAAAAAAATTGGTTCTAGTATGAACTTCTCAATCAGTAAGCTTTAAGACTAAAATTAATCAATGATCCTTTTCATCCTTACCAATCCTGTATAATACCTTTAAACAGTTGACCAGTTAAACGTCCCAACCAAAAATATAGTGCGTTCGCGTCCCATATCCAACTCGGCTGAAGGGGGTGCATGTGTGTAGTTTGCTGGCCAGGGACTAAATATTCACCCTTGGGCATGTTGGGTGTTGGGCAGGTCAGAAGATGTTTGCAATGAAGTCACAGTGTACTGCACTTGACATATTCTGTTTTGCTTTAAAACTGAAACTAGCCATATAACTCAAGTTATTAAGAACATTGTATCCCTATCAGAAACTCAACTCAAACTCAAAAGTGACACCATTTGACAAAGATACATTTCTAATGCTCAAGAATAACTTAGATTTTTGTTCTTCATAAAATTACTTAAGTTTTTTTTATTGTTTGTCAAGTAAAGCACGCCATTGCCTTTTTTTAAACCTCTGTTTGATGCTTTGTTTTGTTATTCTTCTCCTCCTTTGTTAGTTGTTTCCACACAAGAACAAAAGCAAGGGAACTCAGGTTTCAAATTTTACACTGGACCACAGGCCCAATGCCAGTGGTTTTTTTAGTGTCTGGACTGTCCTCATGTTGGTAGGCACCCTCTTCTTCTTCTTAGTTTTATCTTCTTTTTCATCTCGTCTGTAGAAACAACCTTCTTCTTTTTCTTCTTGGTGTGCAGCTCTTGTTTCCGGTCTCTCTCATGTCTCTCCTTGTCTCGTTCACGCTCGCGATGAACGAACAAAGTCCAGGGGTCTTGTGTTTTTTTCGATTGAATAACAAAAGCACACCGAGTAATATCTTAAAACAAAAACAAGTGATGTTTAACACACTGACTTTGAGTCTGATAAACACCTTATCAGTTCTATTGAGTAATAATGAAGTATGTAGGCCTTTACCCATGAAATAATTGAGGGTTTGATATGATTTTCTCAAGTTCCCTGGTTAAAGGTATTGTACACTTTTGGTAACAGCTCAAATCAGTGTCCACATTTTGTGTGATTCAACATATGCATGAACAAACAAACCTGTGAAAGTTTGAGCTCAATTGGTCATCGAGATCACGAGAAAATAGTGAAAAGAAACCCGTGTTTTCTGTTTTTTCAAAATATCGCGCGTGATAAAAACTATTGTTTTACTCATTAAATTCTCAGAAACAATAGCATTTTAGGCAGAAATATTTTAAGGAACCCTTTCAACCATTACTTACTTTTATTCATGTAAGTTGTGTGTGAATTTGTGACCATTTGTGTGTTTCGATCTTACCAATAGTGTACAGGGCCTTTAGATGAGAACTGTTGATGAGCAGGGGTGGGGGGGGGGGGGGGGTGTACAGTAGATATCGATGAACAATATTTTTGTAAATGATTGATGTAGGCCTACAAGAAGCAAGCATTTACTGATGCCAAAACTTATTTATATTTTAATTGGACTGACAACGGTCGCAAGAACAAATCTCATACATGTAGATCATAGATGTGAGAAGCAAGTCTCTGATGGAGCCACTAGGGCAATAAAGAAAAATGGGATAAATATTCTCTTATATACCATTAAATACCATGTCATAGTGCTTGTTCAAATTAAAACAATATGCATGTTAAAAGCATCATACATGTTTGGTAATGACTCTGATATTTAATGGCAATAAAATTAAAAAGTTACTTGGTAGGAAGTACAGCAGCTTTGGATAGTATAATGCATTTTGAGAAACTTTTCACTTTTAAGTACTGCGGTTTTGGAAAAATATATCACTTGTTATTCCAAAAAACATTTGAATCAGAGTGTGTATTCCAATGCAGATTATTCTTCCTGCGTGGACATAATCGCTCCAGATTTTCAGCAATATCTCAAAAACGCTACCACCTTTTGAAATGAAATTTTCACAGGTTAGTTTTATGGTATATATCTACAACCATAGGTTTGAAACAAACAATAGGCTCCAATTACCAAATGTGTACGATGCCTTTAAACTGTTCTGTCTTGTTAGAACAATTCTGGGCCAATTCTGGACATTTTGAGCAACAAGCCCTGTGGTCTTGTGCAAGATTTTAGCCAGGATTTGGTAAAAGGGTGTCTAAATTTGCTGGAAATTTAAAAACTGGGTGTCCAAATTGTTAACTTACAATACATTTTTGCATGTAAATGGCAGATAAAACAGGGTGTCCAAATTTAAAACAGGGTGTCCAAAAGACACCCAGACACTCTGGCTAACACTTGTGGGTTTTTTTCCCCCAAATTCGAGCTGGAACTGTGTGTTATATAATTATCAATATTCCTGCCCTTGAACACAGAGGGTGGCACTCAAAGAGACTGTCATTGAAACACTACAAGTTCCGCCAAAGATTGATGTAGACTCATTCTAAAGGCCCACCAATGACTGTTTGTGCAACATTAGGAGTTACGACAGGACCTTTTTATCAGGTGGCATAAAAAAAACCAAGACATTCTAAACATGTGTAATATCTTTAACCTCTGTACTCCCATGGGACAAGTAGGTTTACCATCCCCCCTCTTGTGAACAATGTGGACAGTTGTTCCCAATTGCTACTGTTGATTGTCTCGGCCAAGATCTGGCGGACACAGCTGAGAGGGTTGAAGGATGACCTCTTGGGGGGTCAGGTGACCTCTAGGGGTCAATTTACTTTAAGCCTTTGGTAATTGACCACTTTCTTGAATTGATGGAGATATTGGGCAGGAGTGCTGTGAGAGGAGTTCCAGCTCCCCACATACATAGGTAGGGCTCAAATTTTGTACACTGGACGGCAGGCCAGAGGCCAGTGATTTTAGCCTCGGGCCAGTAAACTCAGGATTGGACAAGTCCAGTGGTCTTGTGTTTTTCAATTGACTACCTTGCTATGTAATTATCTCAAACTAACAAAACAATCATGTTCAAATGTTGACTTTGAGGGTGATAAAATGTTAAACTTTGTAGAAAGTTCTTTCTCATGAAGATTCTGGTCAATTGTAAAATCAATTTTGGTCTGGTACAGATTTTGAGCTACAAGCCCTGGTATAGGACTCTACACTATCGTCAGTAACATCACAAAGTGCCAAAAAGCCCCCTGCAGCCTAACCTTAAAACATTTGGAGAAAACCACGTTTGAAGTTTTAGCTAATTTTAAAATTACTGGCTTGTAGACTGTTCGCCATTTAAATCTTTGAAATTTTACATATCAGGGAAGTAGAGATCTTAAATCATACAAATCTGTCTTAAATTTTGTTCATTACAGAAAATGTTGTGGGTTTTAAAATGAGGCTCCGTGCATGAGTTTTTCTCTATTTAGTGTACGTGTAGTGGGCCCACATGTACCATCTTACAGTATATTCAAAACACTAAAGGTTATCCATGCATGTACTGAAATTTTAAAATAAAATATTGCATGATAGAGCATTATTATTAATATTATTTAATATTAATACATATATATGTATAAAACATGTAATTTCATTCGTCAGGCCTGAAACTTCACAGAGGCAAAGTAGGTATTGCCTTCATGCTCCTGGTTATTGCCCTTGGTGCCCCTGGCCATTGCCCTTGGTACCCCTTCAAATGTTGCAGTAGAAAGTTCAAATTCCCTCATAGAGGTACATGTACCCTGTAGTTAGGAAAACTGCCTCGCCCTTATAATGTAAGAAAGAAGTATGGCCAGGCCGTACATTATACTGCGTTAGTGTTCAGCTTTCATCTAAATTTGAGAACTTCCTGTTGGGAGAAACAACGGTACAGTTGTTTGAGAAGGAAAACTTAAAACAGAAAGAACCTTCTCTGAATTGTTAACCTAAATGTTTCTTGCAGAAATGTGGATGAGTGTCTTTCCTTCTTTTCCACATTCCCATCCTCTACACAATTTCCACAAAGAGCCTGTGAATGTTATAACATCAAACCTGGTGGTCATGTTTTGAGTGAAAACAAAGAAAAACAGTTAACAGTGTGCGTTTGTCAGGGAGGTGTTCGCCCGATAGTCCGAAGGTCCGTTAGTCCGAAAGTTCAATAGTCCGAAGGTTCGTTGATCCGAAGGTTCACTGGTCCGAAGGTTCGGTAGTCTGAATCGACGATAAGGTCCAATAGTCCGAATCGACGATCGAACCTTATTGTCAATTCGGACTATCGAACCTTATTGTCAATTCGGACTATCGAACCTTCGGACTATCGAACCTTCGGACAAACGAACCTTCGGACTAACGAACCTTCGGACCATCGAACCTTTGGACTATCGAGCTGTAACCGTTGGGGACAGGTGCTTGTTCATTACATGTCTTAGGTTTTTAATTCGTTATTGCAGAGCTGCCAACTCTCCCTGATTCTGCAGAAAGTTCCCTGAAAATAATCAGTCTTTCCCTGTTCTGATGAACACATTTGACAATTTCGCTAATTATGGAAACTTTTCGGCTTAACAGCTTTAACAGCTTTATAGAAAATATTGCTTAATAATTGTTTTGATTAATTGCAAATAAGCAGGATACCAGTCACAGATGCTCGTGTGACATGTTTCTTTTTTGGCCAGTAACCTTTTTCTGGTGAACATAATTTTGTTGCGCTTCGCTACTTTTTCTGCTTTAAAATAAAGGCACTGGACACATTTGGTAATTACTCAAAATATATATTAGCATAACAACGTACATGCATGGTAACAAGCAACGGAGAGCTGTTGATAGTATTGTGAGAAACGACTCCCTCTGAAGTTAAGTAGTTTTTGAGAAAGAGGTAATTTCCTCTCTAAAATATTTGAATCTAAGAAAGACTTCAGGCCTGAAGCCTTTCTCAGGCATCTGAAACCACACAAATTTTGTGCAACAAGGTTGTTTTTCTTTTCATTATTTTCTTGCAACTTCGATGACCAATTGAGCCAAAATTTTCATAGGTTTTTTATTTTATGCATAATGTTGGGATTCAAGTGAGAATGATGGTCTTTGACAATTACCAAACGTGTCCAGTGCCTTTATATAAGCAGAAAATATTGCTTAATAATTGTTTTGATTAATTACAAATATGCTACATGTGACATGTTTCTTTTTATGGCCAGTAACCTGTTTCTGGTGAACATAATTTTGTTAACCTTCACTACTTTTTCTGCCTTAAAGCAGCTCTATGAAATTGGTACCAGGTTACTTCATATAAATACTGTAGATCAAATCTACTCATGTACAATGTACACTGCACTGTATTACTTTTATAGCTCCATGATTATACAGATAGGCTTGTTAACCCAAAGTGTTTCCCTTCAATCTTTCAGTACCCTGGTAAATATCTTTGGTTTACCACCCCAGTGACACCCCCTGAGACCCCCATCAGCTGACGCCCATAGACAATAGGACCCCTATTCTGTCAGGTTATGGGCCAATCAAGGTCCCCAGCACCCTTATCAAGGACCCTACTTTGGGCTGAGAGGGGTGCAGTGACAGGGTCATCCTAGATTAAAGTTTATTTAAACAACTTTTCTAGAAATCCTTGGAGCAAGGGAGTGGAGTGTTTGTGGACACCCTTGTAGTGTGGACATTTAGGTCAAGGGACTTACAGTGCATCACAAAATGACCCCCTTTGAAGTAATAGTGTTTAGAGAAAATGGTAATTTTTCATCCAAAATTTTGAATCTGAGAAAGGCTTCAGATCCTGAGGCATCTGACAGCAAACAATTCCTTGCAACAAGGGTGTTTTTTTTTCCTATCTGAAAGCACACAATACAACAAGGGTGTTTTTTCTTTCATTATTTTCTTGCAACTTCGATGAGCAATTGAGCAACAAATTTCCACAGGCTTGTTATTTTATGCATAATGTTGGGATTCACTGTGAGGATGCTGGACTTGGACGATATTACCAAAAGTATACATTGCCCTTTTAGGGAGATGGCTGACTAGGCGACCAAGCTTGCCTGCTAGAGGCAAGTTGTTCCTGGCAGATTCCTCTCTATCCTAAAAATGTACAATGTACAACATCTGCATGTTTGTACATAGGCCTACATGTATGTAGTTTGCATGAAGGTAGAAAATGTTTCATTCATTTTAAAGCCTTTAACAACAACAAATTCTTGTGTTTTTTAGCAATCTCAAAACCCAAAAGGAGGAAAACTCTGCTAGAGGCAAGTTGTTCCTGCCAGATTCCTCTCTTCTAAAAATATACAATGTACAACATCTGCATGTTTGTACATGTAGTTTGCATACGTAGAAAAAGTTTCATCCACTCCTTTAACAAAAACAACAAATTCTTGTGTTTCAGCAATCTCCAAACCAAAAAGGAGGATAACTGTTTGAAAAATACCTTGTAGAACTGCATAGGCCTAAACATTTGGGGTCTTTGAAGAAATTGCACGTGGTCACTGCCATGAAGTTATTGGGGTCAGTGTAAATAAGGGGTTCCCTCTGAGGGTTTGCTTCTGACCCACTTTCCAGAGTTAAGGTCTCTAGGTCTGTCAGCCAATGTTTACGCTCCTCAACTGAGACATCTGTACTTGTAGCCTGGACAAACTGTCAAAATGAGTGAGCCACAGTCCTGATTAAAGGGTCTGTAGGCCTATACGTTTGGTAATGACTCTGAAAATTAATGGCAATAAAAACTTACTTGGTAAGAAGTACAGCGTGTCGTGGCCGAGCAGATAAGAGCACCGGACTCTCAAGCTCTGGTGTTTCTGATCAGCAGCATGTGGGTTCGAGTCCCGGTCGTGACACTTGTGTCCTTAAGCAAGACACTTAACCATTATTGCTGCGGATGGGACGTAAAGCCATGGTCCCGTGTGTTGTGTAATGCACGTAAAAGAAGCCAGTGCACTTATGGAAAAGAGAAGGGGTTCGCCCCGGTGTTTTGATTGGCTGCATATTGCGCCACAGCACCTTGTAAACCATTACATGGTGCTATGTAAAGGAGTACATACATGTACTTACGTAGCCCCATATACCTTGCAGGTAAATACTGAATGTTGAAGCGCCTTGAGCTTCACTCAGTAATGAGTGACGGATATGAGCGCTATATAAGAAGCCACTATTATTATTATTACAGCAGCTTTGGATAGTAAAATACATTTTGAGAAACTTTTCACTTTGAAGCACTGCAGTTCTGGAAAAAGATATCACTTTCTATCACCCAAAATTTGAATCTGAGAAGTGTTACTGCAGTAACGTTTCTCAGATTGTGTATTCCAATTGCAGATTATTCCTCCTGCGTGGACAAACGGCTCCAGATTTTCAGTTAGTTTTATGGTATATCTACAACTATATAGGATCGAAACAAACAGTAGGTTCCAATTACCAAATGTATACAATCTCTTTAAGACTGGAGAGGGCATAGAGTCGTTTCTAAGAAAATGTTGAGTTTGAATGTGAATTGTAAGCGCAGCAGTCAGTCAGCACAACCACAGGGCTAGAAATACACCCACTGGACCACTTGCCTGAGTCTGTCATGAATTTAGCACTGCACTGGGGCCAGTAACCCCACACCTGAACTGGTCTTGCAGTCTAGTAATTTTTAGGGAGGTTTTCCAATTCCAAATCTCCCCCTAAAAAGGTCAGCAAATGTAATGAAGGAAATGAAAGAAGTGTGAAGGCCTATTAGGTATTGTGACAAATAAATCTGGTCCAGTGAAATTTTTGAGCTGCCAGTTCAAGACCCTTTGGGGAGATTGTCTTGAAATTTAATTCCTGACCTACAATTCCAGCCAAAATGCTTGTGCCATTTAAACACACCATCCCCTGTCCCTCGCCCCCCTGCCCAATGTTGTTGTAAATATTTTAGATTTGTTTGTTTAGGATTTTGAGTCACAGTGGTTTGATTTACTTTGATTAATTCTGGCCATTTCAGAATGAATTTGTCTAGTCATCTGACTCCAATAGTTGTTCTTGCTTTTCTGTTTACTGTTCCATTAAATCATTATTAAAGGCACTGTACACGTTTGATTAATACTCAAAATATATATTAGCATAAAAACTTACTTGGTAACGAGCAACGGGGAGCTGTTGATTGTATAAAACATTGTAGGAAACGGCTCCCTCTGAAGTAACATAGTTTTTGAGAAAGAGGTAATTTCTCACTAAAACAATAAAAGGCCTGAAGCCTTTTTATTATTCCTGAAAGCACACAAATTGGGTGTTTTTCTTTTGACATCATTTTCTTGCAACTTCGATGACCAATTGAGCCCAAATTTTCGCAGGCTTGTTATTTTATGGATACACCAAGTGAGAATACTGGTCTTTGACAATTACCAAACGTGTTCAGTGCCTTAACGGAACAGCAACAAATATTACTTTCTTGTATTGTTGCATGTCAGTTGAAATCTTGGCCAAATAAATCATAATAATAAGTATAATAATAATCATCATAATTAGTAACCATCCCAGCTGGAGTGCAGACTGTTTTGTTTTATTTTGTATTTATTTTTATGACCAGAATTGTAGGCTACACTGACCTACACTACCAAATTTGTCCCCTGCGCCTAATTTTGAGAGTGAAACTATTTATACTGGTCCCAGTCAACTTGAAACTCATAAAGTACATGTAGGCTTAAATTTGAACTTATTCAATTTCAATTAGCACAAAACTTTCAAAGTCAACCCACGAGCTAATCTTCTTTTTTTCAAATCCTTTGTCATTTCAAAAAGAAAACTTTGCAACCGCAAGCCCACTGTGAAGCAAACTGCACATCAGGTCAAATTAGTCTGTGGTAGAGATTTGTCGAATTTGAAGCTAAATGGCACTGGATCCAATGTTAAGGATCTAAAGATTTATTGGGCCGTATTGAGTGGATTAGGGGAGTTTAGTCTGGGTTAGGACAGTACCTTCAGCTGTTGTGTTGGAGTGACAGCCAAGGAGATGGGTTCAGGTGTGCATAAACTGTACATGTACATGTACATGGGGAGTCTACTCTTAGCAGTGTTGTATGACTCGAGTCCAGGACTCGGACTCGAGTCCGTCTCGAGTCACAATTTCGGTGACTCGGACTTGACTCGAGTCACATCTGCAAAAGACTCGGACTCGGACTCGGACTCGACTATCATGACTCGGACTTGTCCCCGAGGACTCGTGACTCGAGTCACGTATTTTCACAAACAATACCTTTTTTAAATATTAAAAACAATTCCGATGATCCGATTGTCATTCCCGGAGTGCACATGGAGGAATATAAACGTCTAGCACAAGAAATAAGTACACTGTCGTATGGTGTTGCAAGTAATAGTGTTCGTGATTATTGTGTAGATGGCCATGTACGTACAGCGCGTGTATGTTCGATTCGAATGTTCAATCGCATAATAACACTGGGATGCACGACACCAATATTAATGCTGGTATTCTGTCAAGGTTAACACCATAGTCACTGCTTGTGCTTGATGCATATTACCAGGGAAATGGCATGTCTGGTACCTGTAAAACACAGCCTGCATATTGCACTGTGATGGCTGTGTGTTGTTTGCACCAGTTTCACACATGGTCGACACACGTCACAGACACACACACACGACGTCAAGTTTGGTCACGTCACTAGTAAAAAGTAGTACAACATTTTTTAAATCATGGCATCTGCCGTTCCGCCCGTATTGTTTCTTTTGGTTATACCATGGAGGTAGTTCTACCTCCATGGTTATACCAACTTATACAAAAACTTTAACAGAACTTTGTTCAAATTAAATGTGTTTTATTTTTTTCATTTCCAAATCTTATTTTACGACATTTGGTTTGCAACCAATATTTAAACAAGTGACTCGTGACTCGGACTCGGACTCGGACCAAGTGACTCGTGACTCGGACTCGGACTCGGACCAAGTGACTCGGGACTCGGACTCGGACTCGACCCAAGTGACTTGAGACTCGGACTCGGACTCGACACAGGTGACTCGACTACAACACTGACTCTTAGTATGGCCAAATGCTAGCTAGTTAAAACACCACTAGTTAAAAGGACAAGTAAGAATTCTCTCCAAGTGGTGTACACATATAGCTGGCTATACTCCAGCATTGAAAAGCATCCCCATTTAAAAAAAAATGGACTTGTAAACAAGCTCTCAAACTAGTGAAATGACAAGCTAACTGGTCCCGCTGGCTAGCCACTGAAAAAGTTAAGGGCAGACGTGCGAGCAACACTCTTCTTACATGAACTACGACTTACAAGTATGGGTTTTTCAGTATTGCATAGTGAGGAATCGAGTATGTTCGGTTTGCAGTAACATCATTCCGAAATCTACTCCGCGGCAGTAGAATAAATAGCAAGACAAGTTCTAAAGAACAATCTAAGCTGAAACCAGGTGACTTACAGTATAGTGTATCTTTACTGACAATTTGGCCTATAAATCAGCATTACGTTGACAAATACCAATCTACATGTATGACCCTACATGTATGTACCTTTAAGAAATTTATAAAACTGCTGTTTGCGCAAACCTTGAGAAACAATCAAACGACCAAATGAGATTGGAACTTCTAATTTGATTGAAGTACATGTAGGACAATATTGTTTTCTTGTTAGTTTTTTCTTTGTTTGTTGGCAGTTTTTTTTTTTTGCCTTTTGGCGTTGATTCCACTGACACTTGTGGGATAACTACAAGTACACAATGTACCTTTTACACTCGTGTGAACATGTACTGTAATGTTTCCATCATTATCATGGGAATAATTAGGCCTATTATGTACTGTGATACAACAGTACTGTATGTGTAGATGTAAGATGTAAACTGATTGAACAAACATAGTTCATGTTCACTGGTGCTAGCATGACACCACTTATTGAGAAACAGAAAATCTGGCGATTCTTTCAACGATGTGATCCAGAAAAATGTCAGACGGCAATTCCCTGCATCCTGTTAGCGGACAGGGACCAGTTGCTAGAAATTGTTGGCTCCGAGTTAAAGGACGTCATTGCTTTTCTATGTTCTAGGATTCAGGAGTGAGAAACTTCAGACTTTTTATCTGAATTCAGACTTTCCAAGCCTGCCTGGTGAAGAAAAACCAACTTTTATTTTTCCAGAAAGGGTATTTTAAATGTGTTGCAAAATGTTCCTTTGTGATAGTGGCATAATCATTCAGAGCCGAGCCAGCGGGTTGGCTGCAATCAGGGCGTGTGGTTTCTCAGGCTTTTTCCTGATTTCCGGATTTTCTCAAAATCCCCTTGAGCCCCTACAATTTTCTTGAAAGAAGTAAAGCAGTCACCAAAAGGTATAGAAAGAGGTAGGCTATAGTCCACATTGTGTCCAAATCTGTAGTTTTGTATTTCCCGCGATGCACCTAGACTCTGTAAACCTCCTGAATTTTAACATCTGGGAGGGTATGTGTCTAGAATAAGCGGGTGCCCAGGTCCACCAGCAATTTTTCTGGATTTTTCACATTCATCAAATCTCATTTCTGATCCTGCTCTTTAATCTACCTGTACAAACTTCTCAAGTGCTGAGGATGCATGTACTGTTCCCAAAAGGTCATTGAAATACACATAACTCCAGGGGTTACTTAAAGACATCGTACACGTTTGGTAATGACTCTGATAATTAATGGCAATAAAAACTTACTTGGTAAGAAGTACAGCAGCTTTGGATAGTATAATGCATTTTGAGAAACTTTTCACTTTGAAGTACTGCGGTTATGGAAAAATATATCACTTTTTATCCCCAAAACATTTGAATCTGAGAAGCGTTACGCGTTCTCAGAATGTGTATTCCAATGCAGATTATTCTTCCTGTATGGACCGCTCCAGATTTTCGGCAATACAATGTATCTCAAAAACGCTACCACCTTTTGAAATGAAATTTTCACAGGTTAGTTTTATGGTATATCTACAACTATAGGGCCTATAGGTTTGAAACAAACAATAGGCTCCACGTACCAAATGTGTACGATGCCTTTAAAGGTGGAAATGCCATTATTTGAACATACATGTCCATGTAAATCTTAAAATTTGAATCCTGGTTTCAGACTGTTTTGTCAGCAATGTCGCTCACCCTTAGTATTTCTTGGGATTCGGATTTGATGTTTGCAAGCTGATTTTAAATCCTATAATTGTGACTGATTTCCTACCAAATTTTCTCATCTTGTTCAATTTGTGAATCATTATTTTGTTTCCTCTTCATCAAATTTGAGAAAGTTGTTAACTTTTCTGCTAGGCAGGGTTTCCAAACACTTTTGATAACTTTGATCGATCATGCATTCATTTTTATCTCCGAAGTTGCCTCAAAATTGTTGCCAGGTCGTCCCACCTTCTGTAAGTGCCAAATATAGAACTGGTAAGGCTGTCCGTGGAATTTTGCGAATCATTATTTTGTTTCCTCTTCATCAAATTGGAGAAAGTTGTACACTTTCCTGCTCGGCAGGGTTTCAAACCAATTTTTGATATCTTTGATCGATCGTGCATTCATTTTTATCTCCGAAGTTGCCTCAAAATTGTTGCTAGGTCATCTCGCCTTCTGTAAGTGCCAAATATAGAACTGGTAAGGCTGTCCGTGGAATTTTGTGAAGGGCCTGGAGGATTTGTGCACCCGCAGATTTTAGCTCATCATCCCCCAAGTGCGTACATGGTGCACTTGACCAGGTTTTTTTCTTCTGGCTGACGAGATTACCAGAAATTTACCGCATTCCTAGATACTGCATCTGGAGATCTTATCAGGGAGCTATGGATATTAGGCGAAGTAAAAACAAATGCATGTTTAGCGTTCCCGCCCGCTTCTATTTTGGGGGCCGCATGGATTTTATGTTTACCAATTCAAAATGAGATTTAAAAACCATAAAATGTCAACTGGATACATCAGAAAATAAAAGACTTGCAAGTCAGAACTTAGCCTGTGCCGGTTATACACAGTTAAAAACAGATCGTTTAGTTACACATTTACATTTATTCTTGTGAAGTGAGCTACAGCAGGTTTTTTATAATGAACAAACTACGAAATAAAACCACTTTAAATATGTTCAATGTCTTGTCTAAAATGTTTCTGTCATTATTGTGTGTTGAACAGCGGAAAAACCAATGGTTGTTTCAAAAGTTTTAAAAGAAAAGCGGCCATCTTTAAAATAAAAAACAAAAAATAAAAAGCCCTTCCCGCTTCCTTTTTTGTAGGAATCCGGACGCTAAACATGTTTTGTGTTTGACTCGGCCTTATGCACTGAATGCACACTAAAGTGAGCCGTCACTCACAAGTCGTGATTTTTTTGTCCACAAGGAGTTTTATGAAAGCGTTTTTATGTACATTTGTATCTTGATGTTTACTCAAAGGGTTTCCTTGTAAAGTAATTTTGTGCACATTGCAGGAAAGAGAAATTTCAGATTTTCTTTTTAAATTCAGACTTTTTTTATGTGTAGCAGGCTTGGAATTACACAGAGGCCACGGAGGTCATGGCCTCTGTTGCCCTGGTCTTGGCCCTGGTGCCCCTTCAAAAGTTTCCCATAGACTTAAGATTTTCCAATGAAAGTGGCCTTGCCCTCTCAAAGATGAAATAGATGAATGGCCTACATGGTGATATAAATATGTTACTGTAAAATGCAGTAATTTTCTATACACCAATCCTTCGCCGATCTTGAACTCTTGGTGGCAGCAGAAACGCCTCCATTACTGCGGTGGTACCTGGGTGGTACTCTGCTGCCTATCGATGAGCTTAAGGGCTGGGCTACACTAGTTAATTTATAAATGGTTATATGTAAATAATGGTTGTTTATAAATAATAGTTACATAAGTGGCAAGGTCGTACCACCGCAGTACCACCGCAGTTTGTCTGCTGCCACCAAGAGTTCAAGATCGGTGAAGGATTGGTGTATAAAGAAATCTTGCTCTACATGTATAATCTATTTCTTTAGTGCTGAGGATACAGTCTCCTGACGATGACTAAAGCAAGCTAGTCCAAACGTTGAGACCAATCCAAGAACTGACTCCGCGGTAGTACAGTTAATTACGATCCTATAAGCTAAAGTAGTAGTCCCAACCTATTTCTATACCATCCGCCCAGGTAATAGTTAATAAGCAGGACAGTTCTTTTCAGAACTGAGAAGTCTCCCGAACACCCGAACAATCTACTCCGCGGTAGTAGAATTAAGCAGGACAGTTCTCTAAGAACAAACTCTACCTGGCAAGTAGATACACACATGGTGTTACCGCAAACCAAATATATTGCTGAGGATACTGTTATCAAAAGCTCCTTGAAATCTAAAACTACAGAGTGTTACCAAAAGGTTGAAATGCCATCATTTCAACATTCTTCCTAGGACCTGGACCCAAGCTTTGGTCAGTTGACTTTCTTGCTGTAACGGATATAATATGGAACAGTGGAAAGGAAAGTTGTATTTTGGCAGCGGGTACTTACAATCGGAGTTCGAGTGAATTGTCACTCGAGTATCGAGTAGGCCTACATGTCTTCAAATGTGCAAATTATTTGTTAGTCGAGTATCGAGTATGGACTTTGAGTATGAGTATTTTGCCAGCCGAGTATGAGTAAGAGTACGAGTACCGTCCAAAAAGGTACATCAGTTGTACTTCAGTACCAAGTACCAAGTTTGAGTACTACAACACTGGCTTGTACATGTTATACACACAGCGTTCTCCCTTAACAGTGTTCCGTTGGCCATGTGCCAGTTAAAATACCCGAGGACCAGTCAAATTTCTCTCCAAGTGTTCCAGCTGGCTAGTTCAGTGTTGAAAAGCACCTCTATTTACATGTACATGTACATGTACATTAATATGAAGTATGGACAAGTGAAAAAGCTGGTGGACTAGTGAAATAGCAAGCTAACTGGTCCTGCTGGCCGGTCACTGAACAAGGACAAGCCCTGGTTGTACTTGACTACGAGTACCGAGTACCGAGTACCAGTACTACAACAATCAGTTATACATACATGTACATACATCTGTATACCCCCAGGATACAATTTACACAGCCTGCGCAGTGCGCACACATTATCACAACACCGTACATTACATAGCCCCACCCACCTGCCCCCAAAAAACAGGTTGGTACATACATGTATGAAACTTTGAACTGCTAGTGCTACACTTGACTGCAAAACTGACATACAGCATGAAGACATTCAAAGCAAATTGAAAAATTCTCCAATAAAAGATGCTGAATGCTTCATTGGAGCATTAATGGAATTTTTATTATGATTTTTTTTTTCTTTTTTCAAGTGTGTCAAAGAGTGTAGCATCCTGCTGTGTCCAACCCCCCATGGGGAAAATTAATACAAAACATATGCTTGGGTTGAAGCTCCAATGCACACCAAATTAAACAATTCTTCTGAAAGACAATAAAATTTGCCGCGATGCTAGCTGAAGGTGAATTGGAGCCATTTGGTATCAGTAATGGATTGACTGAAGCGAGTTCTCACAACATTCAATAATGAATACTTTGTGTAATGATTACAGTGTGTGAAAAAGTACTCGTACAACGGTGTCACTGTTATTGTCAGTGTCACTGTCACTGATTGTACTTATATTGTAAAGGTGAATATCAGTATGATAATAATAATACGTAATTTGCAGTTCTTATATTAGGCCCTAGCGCTTTATCGAGGGCATCTCATCTCAAAGCGCTCAGTATTTTTTCTACAGGGTATGCGGAGCTATGTTTGAAATGTAAGACACATTCATTCTCATAGCACTATGTAACGGTTTACAAGGTGCTGTGGCGCAATCTGCAGCCAACCAAACCAGAAAACACCGGGGCGAACCTCTTCTTTTAACAATAAGTGCGCTGGGTTATTATACATACGTGCACTACACAACACAAGGGACCTACGGGTTCACGTCCCATCCAAAGGACGAAGCAACAATGGTCAAGTGTCTTGCTTAAGGACACAAGTGCCACGACCGGGACTCGAACCCACACTCGGCTGATCACAAACACCAGAGCTTGAGTCCGGTGCGCTTGACCGATCGGCCAAGAGACACCACTATCAAGACTGATTGTTCAATTGTTGTTAAATATCCAGAAAAGCCTATCAAAGACCATAGGCCTTTTCACATTCCGCAAAAATCTGTTGGACACGGGTCTGACCCGGGTAAGTTTTACTATGGTTTGAGTGAAGTCTTTACACTTGCAACATTTCAATCCAGCATAGCCCCCCTGTGTGTAGAGCGCTCCATCCGTATCGAAACCAACCCTACTCGGGACGTGGGTTGAGGGTTTTTGACCCGTATAGAAAGTTACAGGTGTAGCGACAAAAAAAGAGCTAATTTCTTTTGGCGGGTAGTGTGAAAGTAGAGCGGATTTGAACCATGTAGCTTTCGACACGGATCAAAGCTTGGTAGTGTGAAAAGACCTTATGGCTCATGTGGCTACGGTCTGCCCATGGTCTGCCATTTGGGAAATCAAAATGCGTGTAAAGATATGGTGAGCGTGTAAAAGCAAAAGCGAACCACACAGTTAACACACAGGTACACTGACTGCCAAAACGGTGCAACCAGGGCCCAATTCCATAGAGCTGCTTAAAAAAAGCACAAAAATAAGCTAAGCAAAACAAAATTATGCTAACCAGACTAAGGTTACCAGCCAAAATACTATGGCACATGTACATTTTGTGACTGGTATCCTGCTCATTATTGCTGAGCTGGATTTTTTAAGAAGTATTTTCTGCTTAAGCAGCTCTATGAAATTGGGCCCAGGATTTACTGTAGATATGGCGTCGGGGAGGACATGTAGGGTAGCCCTTATACTGAATAAAAGTTTGTTTAAAAGTAATAAAAGTACATGCCTGTACACATGACATGGTATTACCAGCAGAGTTGAGACAGCAGAACAAAGGAACACAAAAGGGACAATGCTGTCCTCACATTGGAATCCTTTAAGTTAGAGGGACAAAGGAAAGTCCTCACATTGATGGCAATAAATTAATGGATGTATGTGTACAATATAGTCGACCATTTCATGGCCGGACATCCCCGATTGAGACCAAGCCGTCCTGAAGCTAGTTATTCGATTGGCTACCAAATTCTACCATGAAGATTTAATGCAACATGTACCTAACATGCAGTTGAGCCAGTGGCTGTATGTCTTCACACAATTAACACAAACTGCACGTTCACCAATAAAAAAATAGAAATTCCCTTTTATATATTACGTGAACCCTTTCATGCACCGTTTATTTTAGTAATAAATTGATCATATGGACACATTAATTGCTTACTAAGTTTTTTTGCAAATGGCGACCCCCCCCAAAAAAAAGGTCACAATAGCACCCTCAAGAGTCCTCTTTCCCATTCTGAAAACTGTGTTTTATTCTATTTTTCTGAAGGGATTTAAACCGGTCGCTACTGACCGGTTGGTGCGTGAAAAAGTTAATTATGTGTTGTATAGTAAAGCAGCATGAAATATCCTCATACAAAATTTTCCATAATGATTACATGCATGTAGAAGCTGAGAAATTAAAGAGCAGTTTTTTGTTCTAGCCCAGTTACCCCAACGGGATCTCATCCATCATCACTGAGGCGATATTGAGAGCTGAACCTGCATTGAGATGAGGACCAGGCTGAGTGTAAAAGGAGAGGCTGAAAGTCATGGGCATTAAACATTTATGAGTGATGACCGATCAATACCAGTAATGCATCCCTATAACTTATACACTACGTGTAATGAACATGTACCAGGAGGAGAACTTAGGTGTTGAAAAGTTCATTATTTGTTCGGTGTTCGGTGTTCATGGTACCTTGACTCTCTAGCACTGTACCAGGCCTGGAATTACAAGGAAGCCACGGAGGCTTTGGCCTCTGTTGCCCCATGTCTTGGCCTTGGTGCCCATTCAAAGGTTCCCCATAGACTTTAAGGTTTTACAATGGAAGTGCCCTTTGGAAATTGAAAATGGCATTGCCCTCTCAAAGACTAAATTCCAGGCCTGCTGTATGTGTACATCGTATATTGTACATGTACAGTACTTTGTCACATATGTGTCATGGCGTTTCTACAAAGCATAAAAAGTAGCTAAGCACAACCAAATTTTGCTCACTAGACTTATCAGAATAAGCTTACCAGCCAAAATACTACACGTGTATCGTTTTTGTCTGGTTTGTTGCTCTTTTTTTGCTTAATGTAGCAGACAAGTTTTTCAAGCTCCATTTGATGTTGAAACACTATGCAAAATGCACACTGCTCCAAAAGTGTTGACAGAGCCCAGGTCAGACCCGGAGCCCAAACCTACTAGAAGTTTGGAAAGCCCCCCCCCCCATTGGTGTCCTTTACTAACCAGCTTTAAAAGTCCTTGTTATTTATTTTATCAACCTGTCAAGTAATTAAACCACAAGGGAAACTGACCGGGTAAATTTTCGTGAGTTTTGGGTTCAACAAATTTACCTGAGCGGGATTTGAACCTGCGACCTCCAGATTAACGTGCAACTGAGCCAACTGAGCCAACTAGCCCTAATGTCGGCAGTCTCCCTATTTTGTTGATATCTGTGTTCCGGGGTGCAAGTCAGAAGCCATTCAACCTGTAACTGCCGTGTTGTCAGGGATCACACCCAAGTTTACGATACAACCTGGGAAGCAGCTCTCGGTCACAGGTTGAATGTCTTCTGACTGGGAGTGTGGGACCCCTGAACAAAGATATTGACAAAATAGGGAGAACGCAAACATTAGGGCGAGATAGCTCAGTCGGAGAGCCCCGGCACACTAATCCGGAGGTCACAGGTTCAAATCCCGCTCCAGTCAATTTGTCTTTGTTCAATCCCAAATTTTCTTAACCTGTCATAAAAAACGATCAAGGAGGAATAACTTTTTAAGTTTCATTCTGCAGTGTCTCCTTTATTTATCCTTAATGTCTGCCCATCAAGAGCCCCCCTGTTCCCACGGGTCCAGCATGGTCTGCAATATTGCTCAATATTGGTAATGCATGTATTTTCAAAACAGATGCTTGTTTGTCAATTGCTGGTATATCACAGCTGGGTTGGAACATTCCCGCTTGTCTGTTGCACAGTTTGCACACTGAATGAGGTAGACCCATTATGATCAATCTGGTAAATTGATATCATTGGCATATTATAAGGATGAAGAATGTCAAATTTCCTGTTTTCTTTTTCATAAAATTTCCGGCCTGGATTTACATAGAGGCCACGGAGGCCATGTTGCCTCCTGTGGTCTTTTGGCCTTGGTGCCCCTTCACAAGTTTCCCATTTAGACTTTAAGATTTTCCAATGGAAGTGCCCTTTTCAAAATGAAAATGGCCTTGCCCTCTCAGGCCTGAAATTGAACACTATCGTTTACATGTGTGGTAGTGTAGATATGTGACTTTCTGTGATTTACTTTCTTTGGTTTACTACTGTGGAATAATAACAATACATATGCTTAGTTCTCACCGCGGACGTCTGAAAGCGCTCTTTATTTTTTTACAAGGTACGAGGAGCTATGTTCAAAATATAAGACCCATTAATTTGATCGCACCATGTAACGTTTACAAGGTGCTGTGGTGCATTCTGCAGCCAACCATACCAGAAAAACACCGGGGCGAACCCCTTCTCTTAAAGATAAGGGGGAGTCTTTTGGAAATTGTTGTGGTGTCCGTTTAAATGAGCCCTCGGCCAGAGATGTGGTTGGTATCCGCTGTCACTTCACTAAACGTTGGTGTTTTCTAAACAAGTAGGCATTGTATTGAACTAAATTTTCTCAAGTGACTTAAATTGTATCTTTCTTGATAATTTTGCCTGTAAATCAGGATTCAAGGACAAAAACCAAAGACCCTATACCTCTAAGAACATGCGAGTACCTCTGATGATTCACATTAATTTACCAGATGAGAATGCAGGATTGAATTAATGGTTGGATTGTTGGCGGATTGTTATTTTTGTTACATGATCAAAGCAAATAGACCTTGTATAATACATAGGATAATTCATTTCCTGCTGTATTTAAAACAAAACCCACTTCTGTATCATATCTATAGAGCGCACACACGCGTGCAGTAACTGGGTATGAGAGGGCCTGCTTTGATCATGACGACACAGCTTCTTTTAATTTTAAGGAGTTCTATTTTTCGCTTTCCTCAGACAAGTTTAAGGAGTGCAGAGGAGGGCATTTGCACTTGCACTCCTTAAAAATGACGCTCTGCTTTACATGGTTAACAAAAATAAAACTTTCTAATTGAGTTCCTAAATCATAAAGAGACACAGAATTTCTACTTAAAAAGATGCTATTGTGTTTTTATTCAATACAAGAAGAACAACAAATTACAAAGTTTTGTACAAAAAATACTCATGCAAAATTAACACTTGAAAGCAAAGTAATTATTATAGGAATTACTGTACCATGGTCATAACTCATGGGTGTATGGAGTCTCTTTGGTTAAGGGGGGGGGGGCGGTGGAGGGGTTGATTGCCCGAAATTGTACACAGATGAAAACACAAATTTTTAATACCTGATAAATAGTCTGTTTTGTTTTCTGTGGCAATTTTTTGTCTCTTCTTGCTGTGCCCGACTTTTCCCACACTGTTTTGCCCGAATTCTCCACCACAGTGCCTCACAAAATGTGTGTAGACTTTCTTAATTACTAAGGAAGTGTCCTTCTTGGAAAGTGCCATGACCCCTACATGTCCACAATGTACATGTACGTAGGCTTAAGGGGAACGTCCCATACAGGTTGTGTTCTTTTCTGCTACCAACTGAAGTTTCCAAAGCATCCATTTATTTTAAGATGCAAAAAAGGTGAAAAACCCCTCAAATTTTCAGGTCATTATCTTCTGATCATTTCTAGCCTTTGGGTCGAAACACGAGGCCATTACATGTACTACTTTTTTACATTTACAATGTTGGTCACTTTTTGTCAGCAGTAAACCACAATTTTGTTTCATTTATCAGGTTACAATTTTTTAAGGAATTTCAATAACATTGTCTGTGTTTGTTCCACTCCAGAAGGAGTTCATATGAAATAGAGTATAATTTTGTAGAGTGATTGTCCCATTACCCTTTTAAACCCAGAAGTGTCCCCAGCCAGTTTTATCAGCCTAGTCTTCAGACTGTGTATTTTTGGCAGGGCTGATTATATCGGCCGTTATTCATAATGCGTCAGTATTGGTTACAGCACACCACCTGACCTCAAAATGGCCTTTGTGAAAGTTCAAGTCGTGTCAGGCCAAAAAATCAAGTTTGTGAAGTCTGCTTTGAACTTGTGTATTATGCCTTCCTTGACTGTAGTCATTTGTTTCTAGAACGTTTACTTTAAAAGTGCTAATTTGCAGCTGAAAATGCATTGACATTACACAGGACACGTAGCTGGGCTCGAATTTGACACTGGACCGCAGCGGGCCCGTGGCCAGTGATTTTACCTTTGGGCCAGTAAACTCTGGATTGGACAAGTACGACTGTCTTGTGTTTTTCAATTGAATAATATTAATAATTACCTCTCTGTCTAATTGTTTTAAAGGAACGTTACAGAACTGGTAATTAAAATTTTCTTTAAGATCACAGATTTACATAAAACTTACACGGTCTAATGATGATGATAGTAGAAAACATCCCTAGAAATTTTTCTGTCTGAAATGCCATATATTAACAAAAAATGACATGTTTCAAAAAAATCTTTCAATTCTGTCGAGTATCAGAGTACACTCACTTATAAGATTGAGATAAATCTTCCCTTAGTGTTTATTCAAATAAAACAGTTTATATGTTAAACTTTGTAGAATTTTCTTTCTCATTTAAATTCTGGTCTTGTAAAATCAATTCCAGTAAAAATTGTCAGCTACAAGCCCTGTGGTATTGTGGAATTTTACCCTAAATTCAAGCCCTGACTAGGGTTAAAAATGTGGATTGCTTAAACCAAGAGGATTGTTGAAATAATTCTTTCAATCTTTACATAGTGGCAGGTAGTTGGTGGGATTGTGACTTGATGATACAAACAAATTACAAGCACAGACTCGGGAACACGGAGTATGTCATGAAAAAGATATTTGGCTGTAGGGCTGTCTCAGATTGGTCCATTAAAAAAATATCTATTAGGTAGAACAACAAGCAATAAGCCATTTTGAGACAATTATAATAATAATAATATAGTGGTCATTTATAATGCGCCATGTCCGTCTAAAAGACACTCCTGGCGTAGGAGAGATGCAGAAACAACTGGGCCTACAATGAGTTACAAAGATGGGAATTTAAGCATAAAAGTAAGTTTTCAAATGAGTTTTGAAGCTGGTTTTTGTCGAAGATTGATGGTCATAATTATTATAATTGCACTGACATTTGGTTTGGGTAAATCTGTCTGCATTACACACAAATCAAATGGTCTACTCGTATGGTGTTGGCCTTACATGTATCTCAAAAAGGAATGGCAGTTAATTTGACAATTTTGAAAACTGCCTGTTATTCTAGCTATAGAAGGTGGTAGTGTTTTTGAGATATTGCCCGAAATCTGGAGCGGTTATGTCCACGCAGGAAGAATAATCGGTAATTGGAATACACAATCTGAGAAACGTTTCCCAGATTGAAATGTTTTTGAATCCCTCTCTCTAAAACCGCATTCCTTGGAAGGTTTCATTTCTCAACACGTTATACATTATCAATAGCTGCAGTGCTTCTTACCAAGTAAGTTTTTTATGGTCATTCATTTTTGGAGTAATTACCCAAGGTTCACCCTCCCTCTAAATGCCTGGAAACACAGTGTGTGTTTTGAAGTTTGCTTATTAAATCTAATTGGGTGAGAAACTGTCAAACCAAATTTGTTTACACGATGTACACATACATTAAAGGGAAGGTACACCTTTGGTAATTACTCCAAACATTAATGACCCCAAAAATTAATGACCATAAAAATTAATGACCATAAAAAGGTACTTTGGTAAAGAGCACGGAGAGCTGTTGATACTATAAAACATTGTTAGAAACGACACCCTTTGAAGTCATGTTGTTTTAATAGAGAAAGAGGTCATACTTCAGGGGAACATTCGAATCTAAGAAAGGCTTCAGGCATGAAGCCTTTTCTTAGGTATCTAAAACCACACAATTATACCCTGCCTTTAAGAGCCAAAGCACTTGTTTTAACTCTAGACAGACTATACAGTTTAGCTAGCAATGAGGCCAAAATCTTTCCATTTTCTCTTCTCCAATTTCACTCCACACCAAATTGTTTTGGACTTGGATAAGATTGGTACGCCTGACCCTGTGATAAGCACTATAGTACATGTACTTGTAGGTCCCATTCCTTCTGAGTTATTCACTTATTGGCAATTGAATTTAGAAGGAATTGTGACCGTGGTTCAAACATATCGCATAACATACATCATTTAAAAAAAAAAATACATCAACAAATTTATCTTTTGAATTATTAGATTTCCTTATTATTCTGAACACTATTTTAGAGTACATTCCTCTACGTCATCGTTTACCTGAAGTGAGTGAAACTAGTACAAGTTAAAGTGTTGACTGAATAAAAAGGTTTGCAAGAAACAAAATTGGGAACCACCAAAATTGACATCTTTTCCAAAACATCTTTACTTTGCGTTCTTTAAATTATATACATAATGTATAGGCCTACCTACAGATACATGTAGAAGACTAAGACGATCTCATCCATAAAACACACAATGAGCCATTGCTTTTGTATTTACATTGAGGTTGTGATTACATTGTATTTGTAAAGAGAGGCGATCAAGGTGAGCCGTTTGAATTATACAAAACAATAACTTAAAAATTCACTCACATCAAATTTTAAAAATAAAATCCTTTGTACTTTTAAACTCAAGTACTGAAAAGCTTTTAAAATCTTGGCTAACATCTTTATCAACACTATCAACAATTTTGTACAATTGTATAATCCCGGCCTGATCAAGATTTTAGCCAGGATTCGGTAAAAGGGTGTCCAAATTTGCTGGAAATTTAAAACTGGGTGTCCAAATTGTTCACTTACAATACAAGGTAAATTGACAGATAAAACAGGGTGTCCCAATTTAAAGACACCCAGACACCCCTCTGGCTAACACTATGGGCCCAATGCTTCATGGAGGCAAACAGAGACAACTGCCTCCTTGCCTCAAAATCGTGTGCCCCTTGAAATGTTCTGGTAGTAGTTGAAATGTCCCGCCAAAAATATAGGTGCCATATTAGAAGGAAAAAACTGCTTTTCCCTTACAAGAACAAAGTACCAGGACTGTAATTTGAAACTTCAAAGCCCTCTTCACACTACTGCCATTTTCCTGTGCACCTTTGAAAAACAAATTCACCTGAAGGTCTCCTGAGGTCAAGCATGAAATAAATCAAGACTAGGAAGATCGCAATCACAGCTACAAAATAGTACTATGTAAATATCTGGTTAAAAATTGTGGTGGCTCCAAAAACCACTACTTAGAGTCTACGACCACAACTACCACAGCAGTGTGTGCATAATTGGTTGTTAATGTACAAATAAAAAGTTTGGCACGATGCACAGAAAGAAAAACAAGTTTACAGTTGGTTTCAAATGCAATCAAAATCCAGTTCTAGTCATTGACATTGTTCTGCTATGCGTCGGTATGTTCTCGTACAGACTGTCCTTATGAGTCTTGTCCCAGTCTTGATAGGGCGGATTGTACAGAAATGTCTGGTGCACGGGAGGTTTTGTGTGCCTCATTGGCAGTGTTTGAACGTAGCACCGTCCAAGACTATCGTAGTGCATCAAGTCCGGACGCGGATGACTGTAGCCGAAGGGGTTCTTGCAGGAGGAATGACCCCAGGTCTGAGTCCGCACTGTCGCCCTGGCCATTTTAGGATGATGATATTGGAGGGTCCTACTGGAGGGAGGGGGCGGGGGCGGTGGCGGGGGAGTGGGTGGTACCTCCTGGTAGATGGACTGATCGTCGACATTGCCCGAGCTCGTTCGCAGCGTGGTTTGGTGCTGCTGGTTGATGGCGTTTTCATTGCCGGAGTGGACCACTACGTGCAGTGTCGCCTGCACCTGCTGCTTCTGTTGCTGGCTTGATGAGGGGAGGGGTATGGTGGTGCTCTGTCGGGTACTCTCGGTGTCGCTGTCGGTGGACTCGTACAAGTTCAGGGATTCTTGATGTGCGATCGCTCTGGTAGGGGATCCAGTGGGTTGCTGAACATAGTGCATGGTCGTGAATTGTGAATCGCGACGTCTCAGTCTAGGGTCTGACTTTGTGGAACGGCAGCATGTCTTCGGGGTGCAGACTACAATCGCGATCATGGTAGTCAGCAGTATGACCGCACCGAGGATCAAGTAAATAAATGGTCTGATGTCGAAGAACTTATTGCCAGAGATGGAGACAACGCCCTTGAGTGGGGGTTCAGTTAACAAGTCGTCCCCTGTTCGAGTTGCTGTGGGTAGATCAGCAATACCTTCCATGTCCAGGAAGGTGCTGACGTTACCAAGCGATCCCTGCGCCCCTTGTGCCTCGCACACTATATGGATGCTCTGAGCAAACAACGACAAATCAGTTACTTGCACCGACCTCCCGCTATCCCCGAGCACAAACCCTGGGGTCTCTCCCGTGATCCGGACACTGTTAGCATACCACGTGTAGTTAAACGCCGACAGCCCCGAGTAGGTCACGTTGGAGTTACTGCAGGTGAACACAACACGAGGATCCCGTCCTGGGCCATGTTTAGCTATGGTCTGCGTTTGGATTCGAAGGGGCGAGATAACGCTAAGCGGTCCGACGGTACAGTTCCGGCTCTTTTTCAAAACAATTCCTGACGCCATACAGGATAGAACTGCTCCGCTATCCTCAGGAGTTATAGTCTTATGATACACACTAATGGAGTAAGGGGTGGAAGTATAGTCAGCTACAAGGTTCTCTCCTCCCCGCATCCATTGAAGTGCTACTGATGGTCTGCCGCCCATTGACTCGCAAAGGAACGTTACCCTCTTGCCGACAACTAAAGTGCCCGTCCCGTCGCGGACTCCACATATAGGATATTGATTCCCGGGTCTCTGGACAATGTAAAGTGACGCCTTGGGTGTGAAGTAAGGGTGTCCGTAATGTTGGGGGAAACAGACACACCGGTAATCGCCCGCGTCGGACTCCACCACGTCTTGCACCTGCAGCGAAAAGACGCCGCTGGATTTGTTCCCCAAGATGGAATAGCGTACTTGCATCCCGGTGTCGTTGGGGAGATGTCCGATGATTTGATGGTCCTTGCTGATGTAGACCTGCTTGTCTGAGCGGTACCAGAACACCTTGTTGCAGTAGGACAGGGTGGTGTTCTTGAGGATGCAGGGGACGACCACGGTCTCTCCCAGGGCCACATTAGTGTTTTGCGGTTCAATCCTGAAGGGACTTGCCATAGCGACTTGATGTCCTCCACAGCACAAGAGTAAAACCAAAATGCACATTCCTGTGGTCGCCATCTTCAACCCTTGTCAGTTAACTACACTTCACATTCACAAGATATCATTTCAGATTGATACAATGCATTGATGGTTTCATATAGTTACATGAGTCTGTCTTGAGTGCAAAGGTTTCTAGAAAAATCTTCAACTTCTCTTTAAATTGAAGTGATTGTTTGCTCAAAGACAAAATAGTTCAACCAATTCCAACGAATTGGGCCATCAGTAATGACTGCCCAAGTGTAAACTGGCTTTGGACCGGCTCTGCAGTGCTATTTCAAGTAATCCAGGTTTCCACTTTATAGCGGAGTTGATGAGAAAACAGTCGATCCTTTCCGCCTTGAGAAAGAATTCCAATGCAGGAAGATATAAAAGAAAAATGCTTCTCTTTTTGAAGACTATAGTTCAAACACAGCCTAAAGCAAACTGCAGACTAAGTAGGTTCAACCCAAGAGTTCAGACTGCAGCTGTTGCCCAACTTAAGATGCCACTCCAACCATGGAGGTAGAATCTTCCAGTCTTCTGCCAGTAAAGTCCAAAAGTGATTTTAATCTCCAGCCGGAATTTACTCCACTGCAGCTCGAAATTTGAGTGAGTTTTAGAAAGCATCTGGACACCACTGCTCTGATCTAACCCAATGAATTACTTGAGATTCTCTCAAAGTGATAACTTTTAATGTAGCTACATGTATATGGTAATGAACACCAAGGTGAGCCTGGGGCCACTGTTAGCAAACTGCCCATCCTGGCTGTACACTCAAACAGTGAGAGGATGTTTGCATGATTGACAGAAGGGGAGGAGCTGTAAGTGGAACTAGCCACTAGCAGCGCAGGACTCCAGTCATTATCATTGCTCTGGATGGGAAAGTGGGTGGAGCTTAAAAGTTTCTGCAGATGGACTTTACCATTTGATGCAGGGGTGGTACATTATATGTACAGTAGTTGCATTGTGTACATACATGTAGGTGTACATGTGTACATGTACATGTGTATCATGTAGGTATTGTACTAGAAGCAAAAAGCTTTGTCTTCTGTGATATGAACATTTACATAGCAGTACATGTATGTTGTACATGTACACTGTACATGTACAAGCATGAAGTTGTACAAGTCATTACCTGTTCAGTTCAAAAGTGTGATTTATTCCTCTGTAAGTCCTGGAAATTGTGTGGTTTTCCTTTTACTTTGTGAAGTAATACAGTCTGCCATTTTGTAGAACTAACATTTTTGACTCGACACAAAATGGCGGTTCGTGTTAGTTCTTGAAGTAAAAGGAAAACCACACAATTTCGAAGGATATTTGTGTGTATCATTATTTTCTTTTAAGTCATCTTTCCAACCATATTCTTTTCATAATAAACGCTTTTTACAGCACAAAACGCCCAATCTGAAGGCAACGTGTCCCTTTAATCGTCTCGCACACAGTTGACAATGAATGCGGGTTAACAAGGTTTGCCCTTAACTTTTTTAGTGACTCAGGACTGGCAAGCAGGATCAGTTTAGCTTGCCATTTCCCCTAGTCCGTCTCCTTTTTCACTAGTCCGTAATTCAAGAAATAAGGATGCTTTTCAATCACTGATCTTGCCAGCTGGACCACTTGGAGTGAATTTTGTCTGGTCCGCAGGTGTTTTAAAGGGTCTGTAGGCCCTATACCTTTGGTAACGACTCTGAAAAATTAATGGCAATAAAAACTTACTTGGTAAGAAGTACAGCAGCTTTGGATAGGTAGGCCTATAATGCATTTTGAGAAACTTTTCACTTTGAAGTACTGTGGTTATGGAAAAAGCTATCACTTTTTATCCCCAAAAATTTGAACCCGAGAAGCGTTACTGCAAACGTTTCTCAGATTGTGTATTCCAAATTTTGCAGATTATTCTTCCTGCGTGGACATAACCGCTCCAGATTTTCGGCAATATCTTAAAAACGCTACCACCTTTTGAAATGAAATTTGCACAGTTTAGTTTGATGGTATATATCTACAACTATGTAGGATTGAAACAGTGGGTTCCAGTTACCAATCGTATACAATTCCTTTAACTGGCATTTGGCCAGCAGACCACTGTTAATATTAAGGCATTGGACTATATTGAATCATGATTAAGTAGATCACTGTGGTTGGAGTAAACCATCTATGATGTACATGAGACCCCTACCCCTGCTTACTGCATCAATGGGTTTTTTAATTACTTTTAATTACATACGAGGTGTCTTGGTTTTTTTATATCATTTTGTTGACGGGAGCTGAAACCACAAACAGTAAACGCGTAGTCAGGGGAGCGTTGCAACCAGGAAACCATATAGTCAGTTTTGATAGATTTGTGTTGTGTAGTTAGCCGGGCATCTAGCGCATGTATGTGTGCATAACACCTGAGGCATGCAGTGATTATTCATTTCTGTATAATCATCACAAAACGCCCAGACATTGCAAACACTGTTCATTTCTTTAAGTTTAATCGAAATTTGTCAGTAAAAATGTAAACAGAAATAACATGAAACAGAAAATTTAGTTTTGTGTTTAGCAATTGGGTTACTATGTAAACATGCTACATTGAAAAATTTCCTATTCGGACATGACCTTAACTTTGACCTCTTTATGTAGGTCAAACCTTGCGGCCGTTTGCGGCCGCTATGGGCATTTTGGTACAAGCCGCTTGTGGCCGGTATGGTCTCTAAAGGGTTAAAATAAATGTACTAAAGGGTTTGCACATTATTGGTAAGATTGGGAAGAAGAAATGATTGACATAACCTACATAACAGATTGACATAACCTACATGGTGTAAAAATGGTCAAGGTGGAAAACTTCCCTTTAAATATTTTTGCCTGAAAAGCTATAGTTTTGGGAAAATGAGTATAAAACAATTTATTTTTCATCTCGCGAGACCAAAATTTGATGTTCTAAAATACATTTGTTGTGAAAACATAAAAGGGGGTTTTCCACTATTTTCTTGTTACTCCAATGACCGATTGAGCCTAATATTTCACAGATTTGTTAGTTCGTGTATATGTTGGCTCATATAAGGTGCGGATACTGGTCTTTGCCAATAACCTGCTGATTTAGGAAGGATGTTCAATGATAGATTCATAGTTTGGCTTTTCAAATCAAACATCAACTATAATATATCAATAATTGAGCAATACTCGCATTGCGCTAATCGGTTCCCCATACATGTCCGTCTGATTAATCACCCTGTTTTGGTAGACAGTGTCATTGTGGATTGGAGACCGTAAAGGAAACAAAAAGACATTGTTATTTCCTTTCTGATATGATTGATGGCCCAATTAGTGTATAGTCCTCTTTTGATAACCACTGCTATCTCAAGCAAAGTGTTAACCCACCAGAGGAAACACAGCATTACGTTTCCTTTGGGTTTCTTAGCAACTTGATACAAGGGGGTTATCTAAATTTTATAGACCTGAAACCCACAGGCAAACAAAATCTAAAGAGGGGCTCCAAGGTCAAATTCAATTTTGCTATCCAATCATTTTCCAATAGATCGAGTCCTTATGAAAATGGAATAACAAATTACAAGTCTCTAACCTCAGGTTAATACGGTGTAAAATGTCATTATGTTTGATAGGCTACCATTCAAGTACAGTTTTTGTCAAAATCCAAAAATGTTCAATGATGTAACATTTCATGGTTTGTATTGTACATTTATGTACAGATAATGTTTTAGTTAATTCCTGAATTTTGATGATATTCAATCAACACACCAGTAAATTTAACCTTTTGACTGGCGCAAAAAATTCCCATTGGAATGTACAGACCCATTTGTTGTTGATGTTCGATGACGTCATGTTTTAAATTTCCCTAAACAGTATCAAATAAAATGACATTTTTCCCCACGTTTCAGATCAAATTCACAAACATCTTGAAGATAAAAACCATTTAGAATGCCCCAGATTTCGGCACAGAAGGGCTTTTCAAACCAAAGATAAACACCAAGTGAACACATTCAGAGGACCTCGTTTCAAATCAGCGTTCTTTGGCCAAACTTCCAAAACTTGGGTCCAAAATGCCCCATATTTTTTTATTTTTAAATCCCGGGGAAACTTGTCACAATCAAGGCTAGCAACCCTTTAAACAGTGGTAACTGTAAAGTACTTATTCATGTATAGATCATGATCATTTTATTTCTCTCCACAATTCACACAGAGACAACGGGCAACCATTAGAAAAAACCAAAATAATAAATCCGGTACGTCTTATGATGGATATCACATTATCTTCTTATGACATGAAGAATGATTTATGGCTTGCCATTAGGAATATGATGCAAGTACAGTGGTTATCGTAGTACCACCTGGCCTTCAATAAGGAAGCATTGGGGGGGGGGGGGTAGTAAAAGGATTCATTGTCTAGGGTGCTGCAGAGTTTATCTTTATAAGTTTTATGAGAAAATATAATTACATGTAGCTGTTGCAGACTGCTAAGGACCTATGGTTCAAATGCAAAAAAAAAAGGTAATGGCCTGATATTTCGACCCTAGCAGAGTCTTTCTCAAAGGCTAATTGACAAAACAACACACAAAAACAGTTCATAAAAGTTTCACAGAAGCAGTCAAAGGGAAATACATGAATGAAGAGAGACAGAAAGGCAGAGACAGAGGCAGAAAGCACAAAGAAAAAGCAAGGAGTGAACAATGAATAAGGAGGGAAGGGGCTGGCTGGACCACAAGAAGTTGGAAACACAAAGGACAAAATCAAGGTGGGAAGAGGGAGAAAATGTAATTTAATATAAAGTTTTAGTAAAACAGTGGTCAATGACTTCTGCTTCTATAGAATGTAGACTGTTTTCCTGCATACACTGTAACTTATCTTCACTTGGGACTCTTTTCTGGAGGTCTCTAAAAAAGCAGAGTGCTTTTGGAGTCCTTCTGGACAGTAGTTCAATTCAATAATATATATTTTTTTCAAGGTCGGTTTTCGTTTGTAAAGGGCACTTCAATAAGGGAAATATAAATTTCCACTTGAACATTTTTATTTGGGCACCATTAAAGGTAGGGTCAAAGACTTTTTTAAATTTTTGTTGTTAACGTAATGCTGATTTATAGGCAAAATTATCAAGAAAGACACAATGAAAGTCACATGTGAAAGTCTCAGCTGAATATAGTGTCTACTTGTTGAGAAAACAGCAATCAAACTGTCATGGTATTTTCATAAGGATTTATGGGTTGAACAAAGAAAAATTGACTAGAGCGGGATTTGAACCAACAACCTCCGGATTAGCGGGCCGGCGCTCTACCAACTGAGCTACATGTATCTAGCCCTATGTTGGCGGTCTCCCTATTTTGTCAATATCTTTGTTTGGGGGTGCCGGTCAGAAGCTGTTAGCTGCTGTGAAGCCAGGAATCACACCCAAGTTTACGATACAACCTGGGAAGCGGCAGCCAGGGGATCACCTTAATAATAATAATAATACACAACGTTTAGTAGGCGCTTAATACGGATGTTTCTAAGCGCACCATTGTCTGACAACAAATTTTTTCCTGCAAGGTATGTGGAGCTACGTTTGAAGTATGAGGTCTATTCATTTATAGCACCATGCAATGGTTTACAAGGTGCTGTGGCACAATACAATGTATATGCTGCCGTCCAGGAACACCGGGCGAACCCCTTCTCTTTACAATAAGTGCACTGGGTTCTTTTACGTGCATTACACAACACACGGGACCAACTGCTTTACGTCCCATCCGAAGGACGAAGCATGTGGTTAAGTGTCTTGCTTAAGGACACAAGTGTCATGACTGGGATTCGAACCCACACTCTGCTGATCAGAAACACCAGAGCTTGAGTTTGGTGTTCTTATCCGCTCGGCCACGACACGCCAATGTGATGTGACTTTTTATTTCAGATATCAAATAATAAACCACAAACTGACTGGGTAAATTTTCATCATTTAAAATTTACGCAGTCAGTTTCCCTTGCGGTTAATTTTTTGATATTTTCATAAAGAAAGTTGAATCGATGAATCAAACATGTGTGTTCAAATGTACTGATACATGTATGTGGTTCACCAAGGACATAAAAAGATGTAGCTACATGTATTATAGAACCATGGAGGAAGGCTAGAACCATAATCATTACTCTATGCCATCATCAACTGTAGGGTATCAGCTCTGTCTAAATATGCAGCCCTGCTGTGGACAGACTACACCCCAGGGTGTCTGTGCAATCCCTCCCCCCTCAATACACCACCAGGCAGGGTGGATTTGGCTTAGGGATTCTTGATGACAATAAAACCAGATGAGCCAGGATGTAAATTAACCACAGTATAAACAGGAGGTAGGTTTCTCAACAGACAGTGTTTTTATGGGGATAGTATAATGGGAGCAGGAAATGGTGCTTCCCAATGTGGGTGGGCTGTGGGGATGCAATGCAGTCTAGTCAGTATGACCATGGAGCTATAAAAAAAAAGCTCTATGGTATGACCTTGGAGGAAGGAATCAAATTGACCATGGAGCTCCGTATCTTAACACAACTACATGTACATGGGAAAACAGCCTTAGAATCACATCTTTTTATGGATTTGTTTTCCTAATTTCATAGATATTGGAATTACTGATTATTCTGCTGCTGTTTTTCTTGCATTTGCAAAATTGGAAGACATCCATAGAGGAACTTTTTTATTGGAGCCGGAGCAAGTGCCATGAGCACTTTTGTGGATACCAGCGCTATATAAGATGTCATTATTATTTATGATGGGAAGTTGTGGCAATTCGCTGTATTTTTAACCATGTGAGGGCGTATGTTAACATAGAGCAAGGACAGGGCTCCCCTATAATTGTTATTTTTGTTATTATTATTATGCATTTAGGTATGCTATTTATAGTATAACTGTATCACAGCGTTTACAATAGTAATGAGCAATATATCAACCAATCATTAAACACTATACAAACAAAACAACAATAATAAATCAATTAGGAAAGAGGTATGTTTTGCGGATCATCTTAAACACATCCACTGATGGAGCAGATTTATTATAGGAGGGAAGTTCATTCCACTTCTTAGCTGCTGTAACAGTGAATGTAGGATCTCCTGCCTTACTACGATTAAGGGAGTATGGGAAAAGTTAGCCCAAATGGATCTGTATTGGGAGCTCCATGATGGGAAGTTGTGGCAATTCGCCGTATTTTTGACCATGTCAGGGCGTACATGTATGTGAACCGAATTCACGTGATGCAAAACAAGTAAACAAACTGGGTTGTTTTTTTCATTGTTATTGTTATGTTTATGTTTACATGTATTTCGTCAATGATGCGAGAAAACTACATACATGTACAGGCAATTCAAATAAGATGAAACTGTTCAATTGTCATGCAAGACAATTCCCTGATGAAAGCGCCCTCATGCCCTCAAAATGGTCAATTTGTGTTGAGTTTCTTAACTCTAGTCTGCATGGGTCAACATTTTATAATAATAACATTAATAATAATAACAATAAATGTAACTTGTAATGATAGGACATTGTTAAGTATAAGATTACTAACAAAATTTGTGTACAAAACTTATGGGAATAGGGCCGGTAAGAATCATAAACAAAATAAAAATCTGTTGACGAAAACAATAGGCGTTTCGGCTACCAGTCTGAAATGCCTATTGTGGCTTTTTCTTAAACTGGATTAAAGAAACCGAAAAGTTGAAATGTGGTGGCAGTTTGTTCCAACGGCGCGGTGCAGCATGAGAAAAAGATCGGTCACTGCATGGACGATTAGATTTAGGCTCAATGAGGAGGTTAGAAATGTCAAAACGGATTTTGTGAGGAGGATTGTAAGGTTCAGTAACTACAGAAATAAATTTCTGCTAAGCAAAAATGAGCTGCAACCAGTTACAAATGGTACACACAAGACATGGTATTTTGGCTGGTAGCTTTTTTTCTAGTAAGGCCACAATTGTTTGTGCTTAAGCACCATGAAATTGGGCCCTTCTCTCTGTGCTTAAACACTTTGAGAAGTTGGGCCAGTAATTATTTCATCATTGAGCTCTTTGACTTTCATGATACATTGTACCTCTATTTCCTTCCTCCATGGTACCATAGAGCAAGATTGTACCATGATTGTACCACCAGTTTTTTGTACAGTATTCAAGTGAAACCTGACCATTAACTGGGATAAATTGAGATTTAATTGGGCATGAAATTGGACCAAAATGCTTGGTTACTTTACACAAACAATTTGCGGGAGTTGAGACAATTAAACTGGCCAAGAGGCTAGGAAAATACCACTTGACTCTGCGGGGAGAAATCCCACTTCACAACTTCCTGAAATGAGCCAAACCACACTGAGATAATAATGCTTCAAGTGGGGAACCTTATCTCTGCAGAGGAAAAACCACCAATTATTGGGGTCAATGGGTATGTAATTGCAAAACAAACACACGTGAAGTGGAGAAGTGGTCAACAGTAAAGAGACAAGTCACATAAAGTGCCACTGCATTATAATCATTGATGATGTGCTTAAAGGTACTGGACATGTTTGGTAATTGTCAAAGACCAGTCACTTGGTGTATCCCAACATATGCATAAAATAACAAACCTGTGAAAATTTGGGCATCGAAGTTACAAGAAAACATTCAATGAAAGAAAAAACACCCTTCTTGCACAAATTTGTGTGCTTGATATTTTAGTGAGAAATTACATCTTTCTCAAAAAAACTACGTAACTTCAGAGGGAGTCTTTTCTCACAATGTTTTATACTATCAACAGCTCTCCGTTGCTCATTACATGTACCAAGTTAGTTTTTATGCTAATATATTTTTAGTAATTACCAAAAGTGTCCAGTGCCTTTAAGCAGCTCTAGAAAAATAGTATTTCTTGATGGACACAGCAAGCAGTCATAGGGTATCTTTAGTTCATGTTACTTTTACATGTAACTTCCCAACTACTTACAGTGTATTTTTCTTCTTGGGAAATAGATGTGCTACCAGACATGATAAGGTCATACAAATTCCAAGGAGATATAAAGGGGGACTTTTCCTCTTCCATTTTGTCCTTATCCTAAACAGTCAGGAAGCTTTAAAGGCATCGTACATGCTTGGTAATGACTGTAATAATTAATGGCAATAAAAACTTACTTGGTAAAGAAGTACAGCAGCTTTGGATAGTATAATGCATTTTGAGAAACTTTTCACTTCGAAGTACTGCGGTTATGGAAAAATATATCACTTTTTATCCCCCAAAACTTTTGAATCTGAGAAGCGTTACGCGTAACGCTTCTCAGAGTGTGTATTCCAGTGCAGATTACTCTTCCTGCGTGGACATAACCGCCCCAGATTTTCAGAAATTTCTCAAAAACGCTACCGCTTTTTGAAATGATATTTTGACAGGTTAGTATATTATATGGTATATATCTACAACTATAGGTTTGAAACAAACAATAGGCTCCAATTACCAAGCGTGTATGATGCCTTTAACTGATGAGGGACAGAAAGTTGTTTTTCTTTGTTAATTTAGGGGTTTCTCTAGTCTTGTTTTAAATAGTTTTTGGTCCAGTGAAAAGTTTGACCCTAGCATGCAGCTTGCTCTGTTATGCCATGTATTTTTAGCTGTAAATTACTACTTTTGTTTTGAAGGAACTGCAAATAAAAAGTCTAGAAACATTGCCTGCAATGAAAGCATACACAAGTTCAAAGCTGACATCTGAAACTTTATGGTGGTAACTAATAACTTGAGACTTTTATAAAGGTCATTTTAAGGTCAAGTGGTGCGTTGTAACCAATATAAATGCATTGTATTCCAATAAATCTGCCACTACAAGTCTGAAAATTGGGCTGATTTAATCAGCCTGGGGCACTGTGCTACTGGCCATGTGGCTTTCTATGTATCTACACTAGGGTTCTCCATAGGATTTGTCAAGATTGTGAGGCCTTCTGTCCCAAACTTTGAAAGTATTGGTCCAAGCACTCTGAATTAAAACGAGGACCTCGGAATGTTATTTAATTGATGTTTAAGTTTGGTTTTAGAGTCTCTGCTGTGCAATCTGGAGCATTTTAAATGGCTTTTATTTCATGATTTCTGTGAATTTTGTTGTAAAATAAAGTTTGTTTTGGCGTACCAGTTGCAATTCCCACACGTGTATAGGCCCAATGCACTTAGATATATGGCATTAGGGAGAACCTATGCTCTATGGGAGAAACCTGCTAAGTTCAAATCAAGACAGTTGCAGTAGCTCCTCTCCTAAGTTGCACATACAATATGTAGATTATCCAAGTGACCTTTTGCCCATAAGTGACCCTTAGATTTAGGAGCAGGTCTTCATTCTTTCTATGTGATATGTATAAGTGTAGACCATATACTGTACATGTACAACCCCGTCCCATCCAACCCCCATCACCTTTTTTGTCCATACACTTCCCCACTGCTTCATTCCACGGATTTTCAAAATGTCGGCCGTAAATCTGAAACAATTTCGGTGAGATTACCAGAGAGTGGCTCAAATTGGAACCGGGGTCCAGGACCCACGGTATTAAGTCTCTCAGCAAGTGGAGACTAGGACGTGTGTTCAAATGATCAGAGGTTGATCTGCAGTTCCGAAATACTATGAGCTGAGCATATGGCATGGGGGATGGTTTTATCTAACTACCACATGTGACCCCCATAATAGAGGGGCAAAACAAAAAAACAGGATGGGTATCCAGAAGAGAGGGCTTCTTGTGTGTGACTTTGACTGAGTGTCATGGGTGGGTCATAACGTCTGCTCAGAACTTTAAAAGGTCATTAGTTGCAATTTTATATTTGTAATGATCAAAAGGTCATTAAATGAAAAAATGCGTATACATTTGAAAAAAATGAATCAAAATCAGCAAATGAATGTTTCACTAAGACAATGAATGTTTCTTGTTGCCAAACAAACACTTTGAAGACCATTCTTGATCTATAAACCCCATTTACCAGGAGCTTCAATATATGCAGAAGCAATATTATGAAATCATACGAATCGCACTAATGACCAGACGATAAGGTGTAACTTACACAATGTCACAAGTGTATTTTATGTTATAAGAGGTTCCCTTGAGAGCAGTTACAAAGATTTTGTGGAAGATTCATCGTTGACATTTTCCCTGTGTGAGCACCAACATCAAGGATAACTGTCTCCTTAAAGATCTACTTGAACGAGTGTCATGACCAGGATTCGAACCCACACTCTGCTGCCGACAACACCAGAAGCATGGGTCCGGTGAACTACATGTAAACCGCTCGGCCACGACACGCCACAAAATAAATTAAACCCATCAGGTTTTGGACTTGAGAGATCACAACTAATTGCTTTACTCAATTCTCAAAAACTGCAGCATTTCAAACAAAAATATTTCAAGGGACTGTTAAAAATACAACACCACTAAAATCTCTCTGAGTATGGAAACATTTTTCCCAATTATGTTGTAAATGTAGTTCTAAATATCTCCCTGATTGTTGTATATGATATTCTTCCTACTTTAGTCTGTTTTCCGATTAGTTTGCCCCTGGAAAAATCAGAAAAACTGTGATAAAATAGCCTGATAGTCTGTTAAAGCCTACTGTACATGTACACCATTATATGGACACATGTGTAGATCAGCCCTTGTACTTTGTAGGCTTACTCAATACAGTTTTCCTACTTTTTTCCAAGGACCAAATATCATGCCTGAGCTCAGCTCTACAGAATCTCTCTGATTACAATATGCAATAGGCATGATATGTACTTCAGTCTGATTTCTGATTTGTTGTTGCCCTTTGGAAAAATCAGAAAAACTGTGATTAAATAGCCTGAAAAGTCATCTAAAGCTTAAACCATGCCCATGTAGTTCAGGCCATGTATTGTACTCATTGAAATGTTCCTACTTTAATTCAAGGACCAAATATCATGCCTGATGCAAATGTTTTCAGCTCTGAATGTGGTTCAAATGTTGGCAGCTCTGCGTATGTGAATGTTTGCCTGACAAAATGACTAACAGTCGTGTGGACTCTAGAAGAGGGAGAATCAGCCAGATTTGTAGGGAGATTTCAAGTGCATGTTCCTGTCGATTGCCATGTGGTATTTCCATGGAGTACAGCTTGCCCTGCCCTACCCTGATGTCACACATCTCTGACCTCTATAGAGTAGCAGCAGAAGGTTCTTCACCCAAAATCAATTTCCTCTCTGCTCTCTTCCATTGTGAGCCCCGAGACGGTGACAAATTACCACAAACTACAATTTGATGTGCTTCTTCCTGTAACCCTTTTTAGTCCGAGGGTAATCCATCATAAAAAGAAATCAAGTTCAAACATTTTTTCTCCGGGACTATAATTGCTTCTTTGTTCTCGCCATTTAGCGGAAAATAAAAACGCAGGTCGTAAAGGGAAAGGAAGGGGGGAGGCAGGTCTTTTAACCTTCTCAAAAGGAAATATGTCAAAAGGGACTTTGATAAAATATGGTCTGTTCTACCAATCCCCAATAGATTCATCTTGATCAAGGAGTTGAATTCCATGGCCCCGGGCCGTTTGGAAGTTACACTGATGCCTTGTGTGACGTCGAATCCATAGAGGGATAAACCAATGAACCATGGAGGAAGGGGGGATTGGAAACGCTGTAGATTGAAGGAACGAGGTGGGGAAAATACTTAAAAACTCACCAAATCTAAGTTTCTCGGAAGTGCATTTGGCCCCTAGGGTTATTGATGGTGTAATGTTCTGATTGGAGTATTATTTTGGTTTTTCGTTTTGGAGGAACTCCATGGTTGTACCATTCTGCCAAAGCGTGATAAGAACTGGTATCAGAGCTGCCAACTCTTCCTGATTCAGCACAGAAAGTTCCCTGAAAATAAAACAATATTGCCATGTTCTGATGAACAATTTTGAAAATCTCCCTGATTATGGAAACTTTGTCCACTATTATGTTGAGTGCAATTCTAAATATCTCCCTGATTGTTGTACAAGATCTCTCTGATTGCATGATGCAAATGTTGACAGCTCTGCTGTATACTCAGTGGATTCCGAGTCCAGCGAGAGAACAACAATCTACAGGCTACTCTGATGGGATTCCACCCCCCCACCCCTTGCATTCTACAGCAGATTCCTTAACCACTAGACCACCAAGTGTCCCTGGTGAGGAGAGGCTAATTTGAATCCTGTATTTAGCAGTGGCTACCGCAAACATTTTAATAGTTCTATAATAATTGCATCAAGGATAAAGGACAGCATTTTGGTTTGACCCTTTGTTTATTAAAAATGCACTTTATAAGTCTTAATTTTATTATTATATTATTACTCATACACCGACGTGTGTAAAGCACTGTCAGTACTTTCACGAGTCCTGTGAAAAAAAATCCACAGGCATATTACTCAGGTGGGATTCGAACCCACAACCTTTGCCATTCGACCACCGAGATTGCCCGGTAGCTAGAGGCAGTTTGAATCCTATAATTTAGCAGCGGGTACCGCAACGATTTAATAGTTAAATTTGCATCGGGGATTATAAAGAATATTAATTGGTTTTATCCTTACACCAGTGTGTGTGTAAAGCACTGTATACATGTACTCAGTACTTTCCTTAGAAGGTCTGTGAAAAATGATTATTGTAACCTTTGATTTAAAACAGTACAAGAATCAGTTCCACTGGTAGAAGTTTTGTGGACAAATGGAGGTTTTGCAGGAGGTCAGTCATCTGTGCTTTCAAGAAGTCAGTGCCTTGGGTTGTTGTTGGTGCATGCACTAACATAGAGAGTCCACTGGGCCTAGGGACTGTCAGAGTCCATACTCTTTAGATGGGTTCCTTTGTGGAATGGGATGCCAGAGGGATGCCATTGTTCCCTGGGCCGACCAAAGATGCGCTGGCTAGACAACATCAGACAATGGTCAGGTTGTGTGATGTTTTCCTTCCTCCATGGTGATACCAACCGAACTGAAAGCAGCAGCACTGGAATGGCAGGCTGTGGTGGGAGCGTTACCAGTGATTCCAGCGGGGTACAATTTGAGGAGGAGCCCATGTCTAGGGTTCTTTTGGTTTTGAAGTGTATGAGTTGTGTGCGATTTCATACAGCTACATGTACGTAACTAGAAAAGCGCGGGGAAACGGTGGGAGTACCTATGACTCTCGCCCTGGGGCCGTCGCACAACGCTGCGGCGTATGTCCCTCAGCAAACCCCGAGAGGGTCAGGCCTGGGCCCTGAAACTACCAGCCCTGTACAGGGGAGCCTGTACAACCATGGGCGGTCTCAGGACGCACTTGTGTCCCCTGTCACATGTTGGTTGAGTCTTCTAAAGCTGTTTACATGTGTGGTTAAGATAATGTTTGTTTTCTAGAGTGGTGACATTTTCGTGACATAGTAGGTGACTGATTCTGCTAAATCTGCTTCCAACAACTTCTCCCACTTTCAACATGATTTCTATGCATTATCAGGGCTCGAAATTTGCACTGGACTGCTGGCCCGAGGCCAGTGATTTTAGCGTTGGGCCGGTAAACTCAGGATCGGACAAGTCTGACGGTCTCGTGGTTTCTTTTTCAAATGTTGACTTTCAGTCTAATAATATCTTTCAAATCTGTTGACTATTGAAGTATACTTATCCATTATATAAGTGAGATGATGAGATAAATCTTCTCTCAGGGCTTGTTCAAATTAAAACAGTTCAAATCTTAAACTGTGTAGCCCTACTGTTCTTTTGTCGGTTCAATTCTGGTCTTGTAAAAAATAATAATAATCTGGTCCAGTAAACATTCTGAGCTACAAGCCCTGGGATCTTGTGGATTTTCTCCCAAAATTTGAGCCCTGATTATAAAACAAACATTTTTTTGTATGTACTAAAAAAAAATTCAGTGTCCAACATTTTTAAAATTCTTACATAGAGCTACATGTATGCACTGAGCTACAAATGTTTGTGATAACAATACAAACATGTAGATCATCGGAGCATGATTTCTCCATGATCAGAGCATAGATCAGAGCATAGCAGTGCAAGCCTCAAACTTCTCCAGCCTGTTTTCAGATTTTCTTTTCCCTTAGAAAAATCAGTAAAATTGTTAATGGCCTGAAAAGTCTTATTTAGCCTACACCATGTGTAGCCTACATGTAGGTCAGCCCTTGTTCTTAAAAAAAATTTCCCGACTTTTTTCAAATAATGACCAAATATCATGCCTGAATACACACATTTTTTTCAAGTACTGAAAAATAAATGTTGTAAATATTTCCATGGAGCTATGCACAGAGCTACAAATGTTTGTGATAACACGGATCATCAGAGCATGGTTTCTCCATGATCAGAGCATAGATCAGAGCATAGCATAGCAAGCCTCAAACTTTCCTCCTGCCTTTAATGTGATATCAGATTTTCAATTACCCCCATTATAGCTCCCAGCTGTTGGTATTGGTTTCTCAGCTTCTCTGCCCTCCAAAAACAAACAGATGTTGATGATATCCTGTGGGGTTGTGAAGCCTGCACAAAGGGAGTAGTGTCAATGGATGCAATTGCCTTAGGGTTTTCCTCAAGTGCTGTGACCTAGTATTGTGTGTGGCGCTATACCAGGCATCCCTTCGTAAAGTGTTTGAATATAGGCAGATTCAATCTGGCAAAGTGGTAAAAGTAAAGAGGAAGGAATTTCGCGAAAAATTCCTTCCTCTATGAGAGTGGGGAATGAGAATGTAAATTGAACCAAGTTTAACCATAGAGAAGGTTGAACCCAGTGTTTGAACTGCACATAAATACTTTCGTTTCAAGATCTATTGGGGCTTACAAATCCAAACTTTGAGGAAATTTCTTAAATCGAGAAATTTAAAAATAGGGGTGAAAAATGAACAACTTACTTGTGTGCTGGTGCTGGCGCTCTACCAACTGAGCTATCTAGCCCTAATGTTGGCGGTCTCCCTATTTTGTCAATATCGTTTAGGGGTGCCAGTCAGAAGCTGTTCACTCTTATAAACTGATGTTATAACAGGGATATCACACCCAAGTTTACCATACAACCTGCAGTGCTCAAATTTTACACTGGACCACAGGCCCGAGGCCAGTAGTTATGGTGCTGGGCCAGTTAAATAATTTGACCAGACAAGTCCAGCGGTCATGTGTTTTTTAATTGAATGTTAATGAAGAATATACCTCACTGTGTAACATCTTGAACAAAAAATAACACGTTCAAAGGTTGACTTTGAGTCTGATAAAATACCTTTCAATTCTACTGAGTAATGAGTCATTACTAATGACATAGTGAAGTATACTTAATACCCATAAAGACAAATGAAATCAATCTTCTATTTCATGTCTTAGTGCTTGTTCAAATAGAAACAGAAAACTAAAGTGCATGTTGAACTTGGAAAGGAAGTTTTGAATCTGGTCTTGTAAAAAGAATTCTGATCGGCCAGTAAACATTTTGAGCCACACGCCCTGTGGTCTTGTGGATTCCCCCCCCCCCCCCATTTTTGTTATTTTATTTATTTCATTATCACCGAGTAATAAACTACAATGAAAGAAAAATGTAATTGTTTCTTTTCAAATCCCATATTTACATGTTTGTTTGAAACGAGGACTTCTCTATGTTCTCTCATTGTTTGAACTATAGTTTGGTTTTAGCGATGTCTACTTTGGTCTTGTACAGGAAATGAAAGCAAGGACACCCCTGGTCTGTTCATGTAGGAAGGAATCCACCCAGAATCCCTTTTGTTAAGTCCTCTGTTGCAACGGGTAGACACACTCATGTAACCCGTGGATGGGGAATTATTAATTGGAAATATTTGAGGCTGCAACTGAACATACATGTAGAGGGCCTGCCTACTTGCCTCGCAATTGCATGGGCAGGAGATGCAAGGCAGCCCCCCCCCCACCCCTCACCAGCCCCCTCCCCACCCCTCACCAGCCCAATATCACAGAATAAGGCTGTGCTTTGGGTTACCATTTACCAGTCGAAATGTGATGTGATGTGATGTGATGTACATGTACATGTACATGTGCGTGTACTTGTGTGTGGCTGGTCCTGTTGTTTAGCAACATTCCTCTAGCAAAAACATCAGCACTTATGTGATGAAATTGTCATGGTTATAATATGTAATTCATAGGTTTTTTTTTATGTTACTTGAATTGTACATGGTCTGACTGAACGCACTGTATAAACACTAAAGTTGTTAAAAATCTAATGTGTACTATGTGTACATGTACATATAATACATGGTGCATTTTCAAAGTTTTAAAGGATCACAAGAGGGGGCTATTTGCATTTTAGATGTTGGCCATTGTGTGTAGCCCATAGAAATATAATGATGATAATGCTGACCTCAATTGTCATCATAGGGCTGTGTGCACATCATCTATTTCTGTTGTGGACTTATGACTGCGTTGATCATGTGACATGCCTGTGTGGCAAAAGTAACTAGGGATCTATTTCACAAAGCACTAAGATTCATCTTAAGATGAGTTGTCAATGTCGTCATAGTGATTTGTATTGAGACATCACACTTTGCTTAGCAATTAAAGATCGATTCACAGTTAAGATCAATCTTAGCTCTTTGTGAAATCGAGCCACAGCTCAACTTGTAACGGGAAAGGCTGAAATTTGCCATGGGCAGTGTGTTTGAATTTACTTAAAGCAGATCGAGAGGACTTTGTCTCGGTAATATTATCAAGAACCAGGCCCTAGCGTGCTTAAAACACTAGTTTAAAACCTCTTCACGCACTTTGATTACCTTATTAATGACCTCTATAACAAACAGGTGATTTGACAGTTTCCTCGATCCCTTGTATTTTTCAGATGCACAAGGATGACCAGCAATACATGGAGGCGTATGACAAGCTTCTAGAATGCTGGCTGACCCTCCTAGAAAACTCCTCCAAATTCCCTGATGGCTTCTTCAAGTCCCACGCCACACAGATATTCAATCTTCATCTACAGTGTCATCTGGCAGCCCCGGATGGACTCCGCAACCAGGCAAGTCCAGCATCCCAGTGGCCCAACCCCCTAAATTACTACCTACATGTACTCTCTCTATATAACTGAACTATTAGTCTATCATTACCATCTTATGGAAAGGTCATTCTATGAGGAAAATTTCAATTTCTACTTGAACATTTTGAGGGACATTGAGGCAATGACCAGAGCATGAAGGCAGAGGAAGACTTTAGAAATGCTAGCGGGCTTCCCACTCACCGGTCCTTTGTGGCGTGTCGTGGCCGAGCGGTTTAGTTCACCGGACCCAAGCTCTGGTGTTGTCAGCAGCAGAGTGTGGGTTCGAATCCCAGTCATGACACTTGTGCCCTTGAGCAAGGCACTTAACCATAATTGCTTTGTAAAAAGTTGGGAAGGAAGTGCATTTTGCTCTACCAGCCAGGCTCCTAGTGGATGATACCCATGCCTTAAGGACTGTGAAGGGGTTAACCCTGTTTCAGCCCTAGGAGTATATGTAGGTGGCAACGTGCCCCTGGTGACAGTTGACTTGGGTCCATAGCCCAAATCAGTTAAGTGTAGCCCTCACCTTGAAGTGGCCTTGTGATATTAGGCGATTTCTCATAAGAAAAACAAAAAATAAAAATACCGTCCTATGTAAAGGCCCTTCTATGAGGAAATTTCAATTTCTACTGGAACATTTTGAGGGACATCGAGGCAATGACTAGACCAGAGACTTAAGAGATGCTAGCGAGCGTCCCACTCACTGGTTCTTTACCAATGTTCTCAGCGACGAGAACACTAGAAAAGGACCAGTGATTGGGAAGCCTGCTTTCGTCTCAAAAGTCTCCCTTTGCCTCTGTTTGCCCCTGAAATGTAATCTTCCTCCTTTGCTTTAAGGAACTTTCCAAGAAAAAGCAGTTAAGAAAATTGTTCAGTCTCTTTACAATTGCTTGCATAAGCCATAAACTAACCAGTAATAGCCCATATGCATGTCTCAATGCACATTCATGTAATCAGAGCGCAAAGGATTCTGGGTGAAATCTGAGTTCAAGCAACACTGGCGCGCATCATTTTGAAGCATTGCAGTACACAATTATAAAACCTGGCATACTTTACATACACACTACAGATGGCGTCCATATTGGCAGCTTGATTTTGTTTTTTGAATGTACTTAGTTTCGCAAGATGCATTGCAGTATATTTTTAAAATTGCACTTGTGTATATTGAATTGCAGAAAACTGGGCCAAATTTCATAAAGCTGTTTAGCAGAAAATTTTGCTCAGCAAATTTCTTTGCTCAGCAAGAAATGAGTGGGGTACCAGTCACAGCAATGGTAACTGCATGGTACTTTGGCTGGTAACCTATTTTTCCTAAGCAAGAGTTTTCTGTGCTTAGCAAGTTTTTGTGCTTACATGCTTTATGAAATTGGGCCCTGGTCACTTGTTACCTTAACAGTTAACTTTGATGCTTCTTGTTGACAGAGGGAAGACGGGGTGACGGCTGAAGACGACGATGAGATCAATGAGGTAGAGGAGGATGATAGGGAACTATTTGAAGACCAACTTGGCAGCATTGGGGCCTTAGGGCGGGCCGTCCCTGAACACAGCTTGCCGCTCCTCTCCAAGTAAGATGACATTGTGTTCATAGACCCTTCTCAATGGCGTCACTTTTCTATAGCAACGTCGAAGGTCTGCCATACTGGAGTACTTTGCATACGCACGATACATATGTGTAGGGACATCCCTTGTTGCGTTTGGTAGCACATGTTTTTGCAGTACTAGTAACGTGTGTGCCAGTGACGTGCGCTCGTAAGTACTCCAGCATGGCAAGCGATAAAATAGTGATGTCATCTGAGAAGGGTCTATAGCAGAGTTTGCTCTTAATGGTTCTCTCATTCTCGGCAGGACCAGCAGCCGATTTCTCGAAAAGCTAGGATTAATCCTATCTCGAGTTAGGACAAGTAACTCGTACTAACTTGGGATTAATCTTAAGGTTTACATGTTACAGTGCAAGGCTGGGACTCGTCCTAAGTCCTAAGATTAATCCTAAGTTAGGAAGAGTTTGGTGAAATGGACGGCAGGGCGTAAGCTCTCGCCTCTGACCACTTTGGCCCTGGTTCCATTTCCGCCTAAGGACTTATTGAGTAGAGTTGTGTGTTGGTTCTCTCCTATGCCATATGGGTTTTTCCCTGGGTTCTTGCGGTTTTCCTTTCTCTGGAAAAATCAAACACTTTTGATCTCTTCCGTGGCCATATATGGGTCGATGTGACTGGCTGCCAAAGGTGCCCTTGCATTCCTGCGGCTCGAACACGTTGTAGCCACGTCCTTCGCAATTCAGCTTTTCAGCTGCAAGTAAGGATGATTAGCCTCCCAGATTATTATTATTATTAGTATGAGCACCGAGTACAACTACGACAACACTTTTGTTTGTGTAGGGTTAACCCTTTCATGCATCATTTATTTTAGTGATGAATTGATCATTATGGCCACATTAATTGTTAGCTCGTTTTTTTGCTTATGGCGACCCCCCCCAAAAAAAAGAAAAAACCCCAAAACAGGTCACAATAGCACCCTCAAGAGTCCTCTTTTCCATCCTGAAAACTGTGAGGCCGTGCGATCTTAATTTTTTGGTTTTACAACTATTTTTTTGAAGGGATTTAAAGGCATCGTACACGTTTGGTAATGACTCTGATAATTAATGGCAATAAAAACTTACTTGGTAAGAAGTATAGCAGCTTTGGATAGTATAATGCATTTTGAGAAACTTTTCACTTCGAAGTACTGCGGTTATGGAAAAATATACCACTTTTTATCCCCCAAAACATTTGAATCTGAGAAGCGTTATGCGTAACGCTTCTCAGAGTGTGTATTCCAATGCAGATTATTCTTCCTCCTTGACATATTCGCTTCAGATTTTCGGCAAAATCTCAAAAACGCTACCACCCTTTAAAATGAAATTTTCACAGGTTATTTTTATGGTATATATCTACAACTATATAGGTTTGAAACAAACAATAGGCTCCAGATTTCCAAACGTGTATGATGCCTTTAAACCGGTCGCTAGCGACCGGTCGACGCGTGAAAGAGTTAATCTTGAAACTGTCTTCTGTTCATTTCTTGACACCTTAGGATCCTTGAGGACAGAGTGACCTGTCTGCAGTCTCACCTGCTGAAGTTACAGCATCACAAGACAGGGGTGGCATCCACTCACAACATGGACCTAGACATGAAGAAACTGCACGGCTTGTATGAGGACCTGCACTGGCTACTCCTCATTACAGGTATGTGTGTATATGTGTGTGTACAACATGCCTCCCTCACTTTATCATGGTGCGGCGGTCATATCGTGGCGTGTCGTGGCCGAGCGGATAAGAACACCGAACTCAAGCTCTGGTGTTTTTGATCAGCAGAGTGGGGGTTCGAATTCCAGTCGTGACACTTGTGTCCTTAAGCAAGACACTTAACCACATGCTTCGTCCTTCGGATGGGACGTAAAGCCGTAGGTCCCGTGTGTTGTGTAATGCATGTAAATAAACACAGTGCACTTATCGTGTACAGCAACCTCATTCCCAGTTCAGGTTGACCACCTAAAAACATGATTCATTTGAAGTGCGTTGCGTCAAAATACATGCATTTTTTTATGCGCGTACTAAGCGCCCGACAAGTGCCAACAAACGCTCAAAAGTGTTTAACAAGCATGCGCGCAGAGCAGTCACTTTTGGTGAGCCATTGATTTTCAGTGTTTCCCTTCCAGGGGTTAATGATGAGATGTATTGATACGGCGCACTGCCCGTGGTGTAGCGAGGCTGGGGTGTACAGTTACATGCTCACATAGAATGCATCCCATGAAAGAAACAACAATATCAATGGGGGTTGCTTATAATGTGCTTGTGTCAACAGCCCTGTCAAGCAAGTTAAGAGAGGGTATTTACAATTCCACAGTAGTTTTAAGAGGCAATATCAACCACTCAACCCTGGAACGACACGCAGGTCTGGCAATTGAAGTGCCCTTTGCAAAGTTAAAATGGCCCTCATAGATGAAATTCTGAGTCTGCCTGGTTAGAGTAAGGGCCCTGTCACACGAGGCAACTTTTGCAGGCAACTTGGAGGCAACCAACTGCAGTGCATGCTACAGGACCACTTTGGTAGCACATGAGTCATTTTTCAGACAATGTCTTATAATCCCCAATTAAAATATGTGAACATTCAAATGTGAATGCCTTTTCTTAATGGAGATTGCCTGGAACTGGTTGCCTGTAAATTGCCTCGTGTGACATGGGCCATAGCCCGAACATCCGACGTCACACTTCGAGGCTCGTAAAATAACGCCAGATAGCGGCCTTGAGCCAATGGAGGGATCCTGGTAGATGTACATGTAACTGGCATTACATTGTGTATAAACAACATTACATACAATTATTTACACCCGCACAGCAGCAGACGATCGAAAAGTTCATGCTGTATGGTGGAGCTGACAAACACGTCACTTCGGAGCAGACCAATCGTAACACAGATATGGAAAGCTTACATCACTGCACGCTTGTCCAATGAAATCCTTGTATCCAATGAAATCATTGGGTCTGTGAAACCAGTACCTGTCTTTATCCTTGCGGATAAAGACAGGGGACCAGTCTAGGTTAGAGTTAAAGGCAAGCCCTGTAAAGTCTCTTCATCTCCCTCTCTTTTATCTCAGGGTTCATCTTAGCCAATGAGTCTGGCCTCTGTTGCCCTGGTCTTTGGCCTTGGTGCCCCTTCAAAAGTTCCCTGTAGACTTTAAGGTTTCCCAATGGAAGTGCCCTTTGCAAAGTGAAAATGGCCTTGCCCTCTCAAAGATGAAATTCTGCAATGTATGCACAGGCCTGGAATTTCATCTTTGAGAGGGAAAGGCCATTTTTGCAAAGGGCACTTCCATTGTAAAATTTGAAAGTCTATGGGACAATTTTGAAAGGGCACCAAGGCCAAGACCAGGGGTAATGCAGGTCGTGGCCTCCGTGTAATTCCAGGCGTGTAAAATTTCTGTATCTCTGTCATTTATCTCAGGGTTCATCTTAGCCAACGAGTCCAAGGGGGAGACGCCCATGATTCCTCCAGCCATCATGAAGTTCTCCATCACAGAATCCTCTCATGTTGATGTGCAGAAGACGCTACACACACTGACGTCGTCGGTCAATATAACCCAGCCGTTCCTAGTAGACGATAAAGTAGATAAAGTAGTTAGGTAAGATGCACCACCCATCTCGGCCACTCGTTAAACATTTCAAGATAATGATACTGATGAACTCTAATGTAAAACGCTGCTGTCTGCCACAGATGGGCCCCTGGTATTGCTGATATTCACTAAATATTTAAAAAAATTACTAGAGCGGGACTTGAACCTGCGACCTCCGGATTAATGTGCCGGCACACTACCAATTGAGCTATCTATTCCTATGTCGGTGATCTCCCTATTTTGTCAATAGCTTTGTTCAGGGTGTGGAGGGGGGTAGGGGGGCCAGTCAGAAGCCTTTCAACCTTTAACTGCCTTATTGCCAGTTGCATCCAGTTATATAGTTGCAGCCATATTCGCTCTTTGCACGGATCTATCATGTACGTGTAGGAGCCTTGACTTCATGCTTCATTGGTATTATGCATCAGTTTGGATTAAAGTGTCATTACATTACCGTGACAATACAGAGTTATATAATGCTTCTATTCACTGCTGTCCCCAAGTCGAGGCTCTACACACAGATGGCTGACTGTGCAAAGGGCGAATAGGGATGCAACGTTTTATTTCAAATATCAAGTAATAAACCACAAGGGAAACTGACTGTCTAAATCTTCTTTGTTTAGGTTAACATCAGTAGTTTTGCGTTTAGCGGAGGTGGAGAGGCAAGCGTCTTCGGATCTGGCCGAGGTTCTCAGTCCCCAAGTCGGTCGGAGCGTAGTCTGGTGCCTAAGACGATGGCTCTTACCGTATCTACTATTACATGAGAAGTATTACTCAGAGGTAAAATAGTGCTCAACGAGTGGTTGAAAAATTAACCCGAAACCAATCACAAACAATACACATAATGGCAGTACAATGGTGCCATCCCGGACGCTCTGGTTCAGACAGTACACTCCTGGCGGTTCCGAAGGTGCATTCTGATGTTGAGGATCGTGCATTTTATGACATGCCCCTGCGCCTTTGGAACTATCTCCCTCATTAAATCTGTTCTAAAGAGTCACTTGAAGTTTTCAAGAACATCTCAAAACTTTCCTGTTCATTGGTTGATTGCCATGGACCTACTCATGTCTTTCTAATTATTAGTGCCTACGTTTATTTGCTTATTGTATAGTTTTCTTGTAAAGCGCTGTGGTACCCAGTGTAAGAGCACTCTCTATAAATGCCCGTTATTATTACTACTATTATTATTATTATTACACTTACCAAAATTAAGGACAATGTGTTTACATGCTGAAAATAATTGTGCATGGTTTTTCACTATTTTCTCCTGTCTCATACAACATATTAAGCCCAAAGTTTGTTGTTTCATGTATGTGGGTGATCACACAAATGATGATTTTGTCGGCAACTGTTTAGTCATCTCTACCAATCCTGTATAATACCTTTAAGCAGCTTTTGAAATTTGGCCCTGGAGCTGCAGTGTACATTTATTCTGATGGCTTATTTTCGACTCAACAGATAAGTCTTCCGATAAACACAGCATTTGGGCAGGATTCTCAGGGTGGTCAGTGGGTTGTTGATTTCCTGCTCCAGAAGGTCCTGTCAAACCTCATCGTGTGGTCTTCGGAACATGAGCTTGCTAAAGACACTATTGATCTCATGGTGTCCATCGTCGATAGAAAAGACAAGTAAGTACTGGAGCCAGACTATAGATACTTCCAGACATGTTGCCGGCATGTTGATCCGGAGGACGCTGGTTCAATTCCCACTCTTGTCAATTTTTCTTTGTTTCACCCAAAATTTAAAAAAAAAATTACCCAGTCAGTTTCACCTGGGGATCAGGTTGGCTCAGTGGTTTCTTTCCCTGCCTTTCACCTCTGTGGACCCCAATTCGAATCCACCTCAGACCAGGACCTTGCATGTGGATTGAATTATCAGTCCCTATCTGATTGCATTTGTTTTTCCCCATTTGGGTTTTTCTCCCACATCTAAAACTGAGCTTTTCTTCTCCTTTCCTATTCATCCTGTTATTGGCGCTATTATGATGTTGGATGTGTAATCAAATAAATCAATGTATAAATAAATAAATAGATATTACT